>JAXQQM020090735.1:0-383016 GCA_034641835.2 Pinus albicaulis
GTAACTCTTGTACTCTAAGTGGTAGCCCTTAGAAGAGGGAAGGTCTTTGGAGAGGGAAGGTCTTTTTTCGGGTCACCCCACAGCAAGAGCGGGTAACTCAACGCGGGTAACTCAATGCCACAGCTGTTCATGAGGTGGGTAACTCAAAGCCATTAGCGAGCCCGATCATTCATGGTGGAGGACCTTCATGGTATAGGACCTTCCTTAATCTATCATGGTGGAGGACCTTCCTTAATCTATCATGGTGGAGGACCTTCCTTAATCTATCATGTTGGCAAGATAAAGGAATGGATGTCTTTCCTTCGTAAAGATAAGATAATAAATCCACGTATTTATGCTGAAGGTCTTTAATCGGATGGTGACCGTCAGGGAGAGGGAAGGATACTTACATGGGTGGAGCAGCTGGTCAATTACTATGGATGATATGGCACAACTAAGAGGAAACCCACTAATCCATTATAGAGTGGGTAACTCACTGATAATATCCTCCCTGCTACATGGATGTACAGTATTGATGGATGCTACTTCTTTATGGTGGGAGATAGATTAAGAACTCACTTACAGAAGGCCCTGACCTGAATCAAGGCCCCGACCTTTCTCCCCCTCCGTAACTTCTTCCCTCCGTAACTGCTCTAGAACTCCCCCAGCCACATAGCAGGAATAAGGGTCTTACCTCTCACACACAATCTATCCAACACTCTCTACACCACCAATGGCTCCCCTAGAAATATGCTATAGAAATCATCGATCTACATAGCATTATTAAGGGTCTTCCCAGTGCACGCTATTATATATGAGCTTCTCCTTCCTATCAAGTTAGGGATCTTTCCTCTAGTGACCTGACGTAGCCCTAGTCGAGTCCTACCCCTACCAGCAACGACCCTATGCCCTACACGCCTTACCTAAGCCTCTTTGTTCTCTATACTACGATTTGCCAACCGAATGAAGCCTCTTATTTACCCCGGTTGTATCTTTTTGTTTTTCACCTTGCCGAGTGCACAACCGGGAGGAATGCACGTAAGGAAGATGGGACAGGAAGGTACGCTGAGCGAGATGCTTACTTTAATGCTGGCTCGGATGTTTCCCTAGCTCTTGGTTTTTATCCAAACGAAGCGATCGAGAATATCATATATAATAATAACCCAAGGATGCGTAAGCAGGATCGACCATAAGGGTGAGGTAAACGTGCGAGGATAGGCCCGGTAGAGTGAGCCTGCCAAACTCTCGACTATAAGGCCGCTCACCATCGGCTTTCGGCGGGGATTCACGAGGTCGAGGGTTAGGGGGCTCACTATTCATATGGTGAGGGTGAGCCTGCCGAACTCTCGACTAAAGGTTGCCATCGACTCACTATTCAGATGGTGAAGGTGAGCAAGCGAACTCTCGACAACAGGCCCGTAGGGACTCGGCCGAGGTTACGAGGTCGAGGAGAGGAACGTAGTCGCTTGTCCACATCGGGCAAGTCCGTCAAGGAATCTAATCAAGGTCATGAGGGATTTTCGCAGTTATAGTAATAAAGAACTGGAACGATTCAACGATACGAGAAGACCTAGACTAGAAACAAAAAACCAACCAGGGTGGTAGGTAGTCTTTAATGAATAATCTTAGTGGTTCCTACTTCATGGTTACCTTTCCGACTTGCTGCTATCCAACTATCATAAAACATCATAAGGTAGGTAAGTAGGTTTGGTGACCTTTTAATAGTTAAGAATGTCCTATTGTATTGTCTGGTGGTGGGCTGCTAATATTAATGACTAATAAATGAGATGTTGGTAGTTGCTAGTGCTAGTAGCTCCTTGATCTTATAGGTTGGTTTTACATGCATGGCCAAATAGAATTAATACGTGGTGGTGTCTGGCTTTGTTGGTTGTTTATGAGCCTCCTCTCCTCGTATGCTAGCTTTGCCACTATCTCAATCTGTTATCTCCAAGCAACTAGAAATATCCTGGGTAAGCAAGCAAGGTACAAGGAGTAGAATAGAATCATGTCCTTCCTAATCATGGTAGTAACAGCCCAAATCATAATGGTAGGGTGGGTAGCTCCTCATCCTTCTGGCCGAGCCGAACAATCCAACAACTAGTATGGGAATTCCACTTCCTTCTTTCTGGCCGGGAAACAATCTCCTCCTCCAGTAGTTGTTGGTTGGGTGGCTAGCCTAACTTCTATATCCGGGTGGGACTCTTCATCTAGCTCCTCTGGGGTTAAGGATGGATAATCTGTTAGCAGGATAGGACTACCTTCCATCCAGCCACCACCGGGTCCTTGAACAAAGAAGTTACCACCTACATGGACAATTCTACCTCGTTGAAGTTACCGCCTACACGGATGAAGCAAAGGAAGGAGCATCCTAGCCATTATCGAGATTCATAGCCTCGCCCAGATTGAGCACCAGAGCCCGTAGTTGAACCACTAGGAACAAAGTAAGTAGCTTAGCCTATTCTAGAGCCATTACCTTGCCTATATCCAAATCCAAATACTTTCTTAGATCGAGATCGAGAGTCAGTAGCATTCCTTCCAGTCCAGTCCAGTAAAACGTCAGATTACTTAGGAATAACGGTTGATGAGGCAGTGGGTAAAGAGAACGGGAGAACCAATAATGGTCAAAGTCCCCTTACCTTCCTTATAGTGGCACCCTTATCTTGCTTCGTCGAGCGGTAGCGAGTCAATCATTAGTAGCTGCCCACCGCCTTAGTTAATCAGGATTCTCGAATTCATAATTCATCTCCTTATGCGAGGGGTTCAAGAGACGTGATCGGATTACCTTAACCCCCAATATGCATACCTTAGCCCAAAGGATGAACTACCGTCAGTTCATCTCCTAGTTCATCCCCTTGGTTATGACTCTCAGTCTTTCCTCATGCCCCTGACGTAAAAGCCCCTTAGGATAATGAGCCCTGTCCGACGGAATGATCTCCCTGAGGACGCTATGACGGTTCAATGTCGTGGATTGGTTTTAACCTTGATAGCTCGGATTAGCACTCTTACCTTCCTTATATACATTATAGCTAGGATTCAATCCGGATGTGCTGAGGGTTTACCTTATAGCTATGATTAGTCAAGTTATAGGATTATTACAGTGACGAGCACGGAGTGGATTGGTTGTAACCTGGTTGATTAGCTTTGCCACAAGGGTTCATGAGTCAGTGAGGTATATAAAGGGTGGGTCCCACCAATACAATAGAAAGTTTTAGGTTTCATCATTAGTGACCAGCGTAGATGGTTAATATTGGTGCTTTTGGTGCTTCTTCTCCCGATAAAGAGTTGGTTCCATTTCTGATCCATTTCTGTTTCTGATCGTTCGACCGCGATCTCGAGTAAGCGAGTTCGGCTCGCACCCAAATGGAGGCATTAAAGGTCGATCTGTAGTTCAGGAAGACTAGGATGGGTAGACTTAGGGAGTATGTAAAAGCCCCGTAAAGTGCATGCTGATGAGACGCCAAGGTCTTCCTCCTGGCTGAGCTAAGGCTAACTGGATGGGATAACTGGTTCATAGGCGCTTGGATCAGCACTTACAGCTTTGTATTGACGACCTGCCTGCTTACACCCAGACTTTACTTCTGTTCGATCTACAGCAACCAACCACCTGTATTCTTGACCTTGCATAGGCTCACAGACCTTAGCGATTGATTGTACACGCTTCCAAACACCACTGGCTTTAGGAATGCTTTGTGGGTACAGCACTGAGAATCTTTACTATGCTGCCTATTTACTTTTACTCTTAGCAACTACCCACCTGATTAACCTTTCACTTACTCACTTACCTAACCTTTTAGCATTCCACCGGCGTTCAAATAGAGCAGGCAGTGGTGCACGGGCGTTCAGATACATCACCAGCGTTCGATTACAAACACTTGCTTAAATAATGCTTACTTGGTATTGCACTATCTTATCTTGTCGGGCCGGGCTTAAACCCCAGATACTAGTGATGAATTTAGACAGCCAGCATTCATTGCCAGGAGATGCCAAAACAACATTGCTAGGAAAGGCACTTTAGATGCTTACTTGCTTTACCTTTTGTTTATCTACTCTACCAACCCTGTTATCTTTACCAACCTTGCATAGGTGGGTTAGCCTTCTTTCATTCCCGCAGCGAGGCCATAAATCCTATGAATCCTAGCCATCCATCCTATTGGGACTCAGAGTTGCACTACAGCTAATTATAACTAGTTGTTGGATCAGGCTTCGCAATTAAGTCCATTTGAGATGAGTAAGCTTGCATGGGATTAGATATGGATAAGACACATGCATGGGGAAAAATGAGATAATAGGTAAAAGGCTTCAGAAAAGTACAGCGGTATAACCAGAAGTTATCAAAGCTTTAACTAGTACTAATCAGGACAGAGAATAGAAGTTCCCCCTGTTCCTGAGAGGCAATCTGATATTGGTTATATTGGTTTTACATGGGCATGGTTTATACTTACAAATGAGGACTAGCCGTGATACCTAGCCATAGCAGCCATGCCATACGGAAGTCTCTATGGGCTAGTATACTAAGGCTAAAGCTTACACTCTCTATCTATGGCCGGCCTACTCTACAGCGAGCTACAACGTAGAAGAGCACATAGAGCTACTCCAGGATATTGTGTACGTGAACACCAGTTGCAATACCCCGTCCCAGGAGGTTCTTAGTCCCCACCAGTTGCCGAGACCCTCCCCATGGGCATGCCAAGTTGCACAGTTCGACGTTAACAGGAAGGAGGTGGTGGTTATAAATACGTTAAAGGCAAGTATGGAACTTACTCTATGGACTAAGTAAGTAAGAAAGAAAAGAAAGACCTTAAGGCAAGACCCTACTGCTAAGTAACCTACTCTACCTAATTTGATGTTTTGGTTTATATCGCCCTATCTAATATAGTCTCCTATACTGATCTCTATCCTTTCCTACCTAAAGATATGAGTGAGAAACCGCACTGTACGAAGGTATTCCTCAAGGCTCTGTTTTCTTATTCTTTTTTTAGGTACTTATTATTTACTACCGCCTATCGGAACGAACTTGCCCTAAAGGGGGAAGACCCCTAGATAGGTAGATATGCTAAGGCCGAATCTCCTTAGAGCAGGCTGATTAACTTGTAGCGGACCAGTCGTGTCTAAGCGGAACATACCGTCATGCTAAGGCTTGTTTCCCAGGAGATGTTTTATGAATTCGTCTTGCTAAGGCAGGCCTGGATACTTAATGAACTCTTAAAAACTTATAAGGTTTCATCGAAGGAGATTTACTTTATCGGGTGTCACTTATTTTGGGAGCTTTAATTGAACTGATTTGCTGAACTGAGCTGAACCGAAGACTAGGCCCCCTTCTTTCTATTCTGTGGGAAAACAGACTGGAAGTTCTTAATAAAATAAGGCGATCCCAGCTCAAGCTTTAGGGGGGGGCGGAAAAGCGGATAAATAGGCGGAGAAGCGGAAGTGGATTAGCAGATAAGCAGAAGTGAAAAGCGGAAGTGGCGGAAGTGAATAAAAGGTCTTGGTCAAGTAGTTTCGCTAACGCTCGATTGGTGGGTTTTCAAGTTCTTGGTCGATATTGGTGGTAAAGTATTGGTGGGTCAGTCAATAAAATCCTTCCTTCCCTGACCTTAGAGTGGGTAGGGATGGGACTCTGTCCTTATCGATTGAGGGTCATTTTCGAGAATATGTTTCCTTCGGATGAGAGAAGAGGTTATTCCTTTGGGTTATGTCTACAATTGGGAAGGTAGCCGAGCGAGTTGATGACTCTTTGATGACTCTCGAGTTGATGACTCTCAGGGTAGGCTTCGAATAGTCCAGTGGTCCTGAGAGAGGGAAGGGACGTGCCTCAACCTATCGATTGGTCGAGCCACTAACGTGAGGTTCCCGCATCTTTAGACCTTCCCTGATTCCTGCGTGTGTCCTTCCTTTCCAGTCGTAAAGGAAAGAGTCTTTCGTGTGTCCTTGAAGGTGGGGAGAGCGGGCCCGGGCTTCGCAGAACACCTCCGCTGCCCTCTGAGAATTCCCTCCTCCCTGTCGAGGTGAAAAAATTAGCCTGGCTTTCCTGGCGCTAGGCCGAACTTCAGAGGCGCTAGGCCGAACTTCCCTGGCGTGACCTTACCTTAATAGCATGAAGCAGTTGATACCTTATATATAGCCTGTAAGCTCATATATAATGAATGGATAATATAAGATCTAAGGTCTTTTTATTAACTGCCCGTTACGCCTAGCTTTCAATATGCTACGCCTTACTTACTTGGCTTTCAATACGTTACGCCTAGTCCGTCTAATGCAATGATTATTTACGTAATTGTGTGTCCTTCAAATGGTTGGGCGGAAACAAACAACCATTCCATGATTGATGGAAAGGTCAATTATAACGGATCAACACCTTATTTAGGGGTCAAGTGGCGATAAAACGCATGAAAATGGCCATTGAAGCGGATCCTAAGGCAAGGGCATATCTATGAATGGAGGAGCGGCAAGCCAGCCCCTTGTAGCCAGCCCCCTTGTGTCTTGGGTGAGGGATCAGCTAATGGTTGTGTCTCTCGTGGCATCGGCTATTCTCGTGGCATTTCATCTATCGGCTTATTCAATCCACATAGCTGGCAAGGACGAGCAACTAACTATGTCCTTTAGCGTTATGGTCAACATTTCAATACACTACAAACTGAATAGAATCAGCTATAGAATAAGCTAATGAAACATACGCCTATAACTACTACTACAACTACTACTACCCTCAACGTGTAAATATAGCTAGATTGATTGAGATATTTAGTGATACATCAAGCGATATTTCATGAGAAGCAACGAACGATATTTCATGAGAAGCCACAAACCAGCCAGGTAGATGACCTTTCCCACCTCTTCAACCCGAAAGTATGTATCTTCCTAGCCCCCACTAGCCCAGCTGATCGTACATTACTGATCGTACATTTTGCCCAGCCCTTTCGACCTTATCCCAAGCTCTAGGTAGGCAAGCACTCCGACACCTCAAAGTCATACGCACAGTACGTTACGTAGCTAGTCGGGGAATACGTTACGTAGGCAGTGAACCCATACCAATGATAAGTGAACCCATACCGGGGAATACGTTACGTAGCGAGTCAGTAGTAATTAGTAGTAGCAAATCCCCTTCCGTCTCCCTAGGGTCGGAGCAAATCGAGTGGACCTTTATTCAGGTGGGTGGGATAAATCACATTTCGAGGGTTGCTGCCCCAAGTTGGATCTCTGGGGATGGAATATTGACCTAACGAAGCTGCCATTATACTGGTCAATACTACAGCAGGAGCCTGGCAATGGTCTGGTAATTTATCCCGAAGTAGACTGGCCTTGTCCTGGTACTAATAAACTGGGAAATAAAACTTCAATAACCTAATTGTTCTTTAAGTACCGTCCTTTTTATAAGCGGGACCCTTAGGATGCAAAACGACAACATTACTGGAAAGCTGCAGTCCGTCAAGTTTACCACTAGTTATATTATCTAAGTATACCCTGCGGAGGAACCGAGCCCAAAAGATAGAGACTGAGTCCCAATAAAGGAAGGCGATGACTTGACCGGGGAAATAAGGGTGCGATTACTTAACGTTAAAGGCAAAAGCTTATTCGTTTTCACCTTTACAGTGAAGGGACCAAGTAAGTAGCATAGTCTGTTTTAGGTGCAGTTCCTATGGGCATAGTCCGCTCTTTATATTCCATATCCAGTTTCACCAGTTTATCCACCTGAGGCACAGGCAGTTGATCGAGTTGATTCATATAGTAGTATACCGCAAGATAGGTAGCATACAGAACAGAGCATACCTATAAATTGATCCCACAGAGGCAGAGGTATTCAGTACCTGTTAACCGCGTGAAAGGGGGAGAGTCAGGAGTTCCAGATCTAGTATTAAGCAGGTATAGTATATAGATATATAGTTCGCATGCTAGTCAATGATGCCCATGAATCAGCAACAGAGCAAGTAGTAACCAAGGTTGATTCCGCAATTCAATTAGTAGCATCACTAGCAGTTGTTTAACCCGTTGATCCAATTGATTGAGCTCCAAGTCCAGTACCATAGGTGGATCAAGTTTGATAAGTTTACCCAGTGCTAGTGACAGATTATCCAGTTGCACCATAAGCATCCTTACCAGCCCGGTTTTTTATATCGTTGACCCAGTCCATGTTTAAGCAGCATCCCTTCCAGATAAAGACACAGAACCACCAATAGGAAAGACAGAAGCAGTGGGCCCCGCAGACGCAAAGGCAAATCGAGTAGCACCACCGCCAGCAGGGGTAAAGACACCAGAGACCGGAGCGTAGGAAAAGGCCGCAAAAGCATATCCCTTTATAGTTTGATTTCCATTTTGAGATCAAGTTCGAGATAAAGAGCAAGTAGCATCAAGGCAAGCAGGAAAAGCAGGGAAGGCTCACATATGACGCTCCTGGGTGCACACAAGACATAAGGGAGCAAGGTCAAGGACCATTCCACCACACATTCCAAAAGACAGGTAAAGGCATTGGTCCTATTGGCGAGCGTCACTCACTAGTTTACCGAGTTCAAGCAACAGTTGCCAAAGCCAGATATTTACGGGGTGAAAGCAGGCCAATAGCGGGGGGGTCTAAAAGGAGGCTGGGGCAGGATCCCATTCTTTCTTTATAGCCATATAGTAGTGTACCCTCCAGTTCTATTACTAGCACCCCTTCTTTTGAGAGTCAAAGCCCGCTGTTATGGTTCACCTATCATTGAAAGATCCCAATCCATTTCGATAGGACCGGACCAGTGTGAATTGCTTAGCGAGTTTAGTCTCAGTCCCGATGCCATAGCCAGTTGGAGAGTCATAGCCCGCAGCTCCGGTTTTATATCCTCCAGGCACAGAGCCCATTCCCATCCCAGGTCAAGACTTTGAACCCTAAGATGCGGATTGAGTTGACCGAGTAAAAGCACTAAGTGAATTCAAAGTGGTGCAGCTGCGAAGTACGATGTCTCCCTTTCTCCGAACCTTCTCGAGAAGTTTCAAATCCCTAGGACTGAACTCTGTATCTTGGGTTGGATGAGGGACTGGTCGTTAAACCAGTTGTGGAGTGACTTTTATACCTGAGCCTTAGATCATCCCATATGTGCCTTGCATGATCTGATGAGGTCTCGTGAAGGATTACGCTCTCCCCCCGTACTCCTCAGCTTGCTCCAGATATAGATATAAGCCCCCAAGGGGTGCTTTCCGGTGCGCAACCGAGCATGTAGACGTTGCAGTGAGCTGGGATCTTGGGGATTTCTCATTCCCCCAACCAAGACGTTGCACTGAGCTTTATATGCAGCCACGGACTCATTGTCGTCCCCTAGAGTTCGCTGCTCACCGGGTCATCCTCAGGACCAATAGCGGCACCCGGTACCGAAGCTGGAGAACCCACGAGAACAGAATCGGTAGGGAAAGGTTCTCACGCTCATCCCTTTCCCGCATGGAGTCTCGCATGCCCGGGGCGGAATCTGGGACATTCAAATATGGAAAACACATTCTTCAGCACTTATGTAAACCAAAAGTCAATCCCAATTCCAGACGTTCCGCTCATTAGAGCTTAGTTTCCTTTATGGCTTAATGTATTTATAACATCTTAATAGAAGAGTTTGTTCTCATTTGCTAGTTTGCATGTGACAATCCTAGGTGTCATGATTGTATTCATGTGAATTCCATCCATTGTCAACATTTGACAGTCAATAGATGGAGTGGAAATTCTGATTAGGTGACGAAGTTGTATGGATATACTCAAGGGTAATCAAAAGATGTATGGAAGGAGGGAATGAACCTATAGTAGCTACCAAAATAAAAAAATTAGCATGGTCATTAACCAAATATATAATATGGGTAATTTTCTCAAAGGATAAATGGCTAAAAAGAGATCCACATATGATAGTGAATGATAATATGATGGTGAAAAATTGAAGAGCCATTAACTTAGTCAATAACTAGGAATTTGAATAGATGCTTAATTCACAAGCCTTGAGGTCCTAGGTAGTGTAAAGTCCAAGGACTAAAGCTTCATATTCTACAACATTTTGATAAGCCATCAAAGTCTAATTTAAAGGTCAAAAACAGAAGATTAGTTCTATCTATCCCATTTGATATCTCTATACCTACCCCCCTGCCCCTAACTATTTTCTATACCATCAAAGGATACAATTGAAGAGTTAGGAGGTAAATCACATTCAATAATAGGACTTTAAGCCATACTATAATTATAAGGGACATCTATATAACTACTAATACTGTAATGATTATGTTAAGGTAAGGAGATAGAATTGACAAATTAGTATATTATGACTTGTCCCTTGACAAATTTTTTGATGCTTTAAAAAACTCTTGTAGGGTTAAGATCCATTTAGTAACACAACTTTACAATACACATTTAGACAATAAGTAACATCAAGGGTTTTAGAAGCACCTAATCTAAATGGATTGACCCAAGACATAATGTCACAATCGCTATGTGGAAAACATCACAGTTAGGTAAAGCTTCTTCACATGCGGAATAAGAAGCCTCATAATCAACAAGGACATGGGAAGCCGGTAGGAGGTCTTGACCTTATGCTACCGTAGTCCAAGGTGCACCAATAAACCTCACCTCGGGCTCGGTAAGCCCTTCGGAGAACACCTCATGGATCTGGCTCTCCTCATGAAAGAACCAATCTATCTATCAGTCCCTTACCGAAAAGGAAGGATCTCTCACCCTCTTTCATTTTGCTTATTGGGTGGGGCGTTGGTCGAGCCACTAAATAGGGCACCCTCTCCTCGAATAGTCGAGCCCTGCCGGGGGCATCGTCTCGATGGTAGCGATGGCGGCGATGGCGGCCCTCCCCCGTCTGGTCGAGCGATAAATCCCTCACCTTTTTTAGGGAAGGTGAGTGATAAATCCCTTGATCCGGTGAACTCGGGTAGAAGACCGTCTAATGGTGAAAATGAAAATAAAGTGATGGAATTAGATCATTTTCTTCTTATTTACGCGAATGTACTTATTTATCCCAAAGGATATAGTCTGTGAAATATGATCAAATCACGAATTTCGCCATTGAATTCAAGATTGGGACTGGAACTCTTGGTTGACCTAGTACCGGAGGAAGGACTTCCGTTGTTATATACGTAATTTCGCCATAAAAAAAAGATGATACAAATATTACGTTGCCGTAACAAATTCACAAATCTGCTCTGCACCCGGGATAATGGCCGAAGAGAAAAGTTTAGGGTGGTTGGACCTCCCAGCAGCGATCCGCATTTCTCCACCCATACTCCTTGACGAGCGAGCCCCCCCCGAAGAGTGCCTAGAGTGGGTAACTCTACGAATGGGTATGAGGAGGCTTCCTTTAGAAGATAAGCAAGCCCGAATAAGTAACTGATGGCATGTTCATTCTATCTATATCAATAACTAGAACTATCTAGGGATACCGGCCTTAGGATAGACCATATAATAGTTCCGTAGCTACTTTAAAGCCAGCAACAAAGACTGGTACAGGGAGCTATGTAGCCGGCACCTCTTGTACGGGTTCCGGCACTATTTACCAGCGCGTAACTACTATCAATTTACACAATTTTAGGATCATAACCCCTCACGAAACTTACCGCTACGGAAGGAACACACGTTCCTACCTGGAATGGATGGAAGGAATTACAAAGCGCGTTACATACGGTGATTCACAAATTGAGCTTCATACGCAATTAGTATTCAGGGAGGGGGCTTTCTTCAGCGAGGGGCTAGATAGATACATTCTGCTGGGAGGGGCTAGAGCTAGTATTACAAGAGGGGTAGAGCCAGGTAGAGGGGGCTATGTGCAGTTAATGATTAGGTGCTACACAGAGGTGTTACTAAGAGGTGAGGTGGTGATACACAGAGGGGAGACTACTATGAGGTCTACACAGAGGGAGGGAGGGACTAGAGCCAGCCATCGTAAGCCTAGAACTAAAGGACAAGGCCACCAGGGGAATACACGAAATAGCACACCAAGTTATTGGGATGATCACCAAAAGCAAGCAAGCATTTTAACTAACCACCTTCTATCTTTTATCTTAATAGCTCGCTGCTTATATACTTTTTACCTTTTACTTTATTACTTTCAATGCTCAGTAAGGTGGTGGGAATTATGAATGGGTGGCCCCACGCCCCAGGGTGTTAGAGCAAGGATCATTTCAATTTGATAAGGGTCAGTTATTGGCGTCCTCCCACCCCTTATAGAAATGGCCGGGGAGCGACTAACGATCAATCAAATGCTACCTGTATGCATCGATCTTACTTCATGTATCAATCTTGCTTACCGCCTTATATCCTCTCTACACTGATGGCGGCCCTTTCGACTTAGAGAAACAGCCCAACAATGAGAACTAGGGAAGGGATGTTTGCCTAAAACCCACTGTGATCAACCCAGTTGCACCCTGATGATGCTGCAGTTTGTCACCTTGAGTAGTACCTTAGTTCACCCGTCCTCAAGCCCCCAGACACATGATACGGGGGAATAAAGAGTCACACTGTGAGTTAGTCACACCTGTTTCTCATTTGAACTTGCTGCTTGCCGAAGATGCTTTATAAATCCCCTGGCCTGGAGACAAAGATGAACTTGCCATGGGTTTGCTTGCGTGGGCCAACGGAGGAAGGAACGAGGGTGGCTGGCTGGACAAAACCGTGATGCTCGAACGTGTAGTGGCTGGGCGTTAGGCTTTACAAAAAGAACCCGAGAGCTGTTGATCGAACCCGTGAATGCTCGAACCTGTGGTGGCTAAACGTTAGGCGGGAAGATATTGAAGCTGGTCGAAGTCACTTGAAGCTGCTTGTCGAAACCGTGGATGCTAGAATGTGTGGCGAGACAATGAATGATGACTATATTAAACCAGCGAACAAGTGCTGCTAACGACTAAGGAAGGCTTATGACCGCGCTGCTTGATGAAACAATAGGCTAGACAAGGGCTAGACGTGTGTGTGGCTAGAGAAGATATAGTTTTGGCTATCATGACGTGAGGCAAGGCGGCTAGACGGATACAACGACTATCACAGTGAACAACTATGTGCAACCAACCCCCGGGCGGGGTTTTCTAATTGTGTGGGTCACACCTGCCTGATTAGAGATACCCTGATAGCCTCTTGATTTATGAACGGAGAGATAGATAGAGAGGCTGGGACTGATGAAAGATGAACGTACGGATCACAAAAGTTACTACCTGCATTGGACTTACAACAGCACGTACGGAACACAGTTACTACCTGGACTGGAATACTGGTGAAATGCTTATACCTTGCGATCAAACTTCAAACAACAGGACCTAGGGATTGATAACCGAGTCACCATCACAACATGCCCACCCAACACGAGTGTATAAAGCCGAATGATCGACACTGTGAGGCAGTGTATGCTGATCGATCCAACTTGCTGCTTGCCGAAGTAGTTCTCTTGCTCGATCTTGCTATCCCTGGATATGAATAACATGCCAACGGTTGCGTGCTTTCCCTTTTGCGTGCTTTCCCTTTGTCCCCATCGATCCTCCGAACGAGAGAACTCCCATGCATCATATGCGAGAGAGATAGAAGGACCCCATCGTGAAACAGTTCACTCGTTATTACACACCCTAAGGAACCCAACCCCTGCTAGCTTTATGAGGAAAGAACTCAACTAGGTTGGTTGAACCCATTGGCTGCTTGCTGCTTGCTTTTATTACTTTATTACGACTCAATGATTTTCATTACTTCGGGCTGGGATAATAACCCGGCTGCTGCTAACAAAACAATGAACGCATAGTTAAATAAACCAATGAGCTCAATTGGAGGGAGGGGAGGTAGCCGTTTTGATCCAAGTGATTTAGATATTGATTGAATTTATTGATTGCCAACAGAGGCGGGAGTAAGTAGGTGTGGTAGTAACCGGATGAATGACAGCCAATGGCGCTATCGCCTGCTCGCTAAGATTTTTATGTGTGCGTGAGGGCGGGATCGCTCCCACCAGAATAAAGACATTTAGCCATGCTTGTTACCTTACGAGATATCGATTTAGTTCCACGGATTGATAAATCAATCTTCTGATGCTGACCGTATCGGAGCGGACAGGGGGGAGGCGAGACTTAGCAAAAGCTAAACCATTTCAAGTTGACACCAGACGATGATAGAAGGCCCCCCATCACAGGAGAACCATTAAACCATACCCCGAAAAAAAACATATCCGACGAAATAAGATAGAAGGTAGGTCAATTTGTAAATCCGGATTCATGGATTGGGAAAAAACCCAAATTCCACCTTTTGAATATTTGGCTCCGCACCTCAATTTCATCTCATGCTTATATATTCTATTATGCCATACATAGTGGAACTGCACTCTTTAGCCACTGTATTTTCTACGCTATGATCAAATATGCTCTATATGGCATATATATGCAGCTATGTATGGCTTGTATGTGGGATATATGTATGCTGCTGCTATGGGCAATGACTGGCTATGACCGCCTTGAGGCTATGACTGTCTACAGCTATGACCAGAGCTTATAGCTATGATGGTTTAACTCGATTTCGGGTATGATTGAACCGGGTCCTTCTCTCATTGTATGGCGGCAACTTGTAATAGTTGAGTTTGGGGAATGGGTGATTCGATAACAGGTGGAAAATAAGACCCTTAAATCCACCAAGCATGGTAGTGTAAAACCCTATGTTTAGAGGTGGACTGGAATGGAGCTGTTAAGGATGAAGACTTTAAGTAGGAGTTGGAGGATAAATAGGCACGACAGTGAGTGAAACGAGCCTTGATAAGAGCTACAATAGCCGACCAGTTATGGCTGAACCAAATGCAAGCGATCAGAGAATAAAAATGAAGTTTTTAGAAAATAGATTAGTTAATATGGAAGCAATCGGTCATGGACGCGAGATTTGGATGATTTGTAGCATAAGGGAGAGTTGGCTAGCCAATGGCTGTGTGAGAGAGAATTGATGTTGAAAGAGAGTCCAACAAAGATACGAAGTCATGGGGATACTTTGATGGAGTCTAACGGACAAACTGGGATTGGTTCACGAGCATATGTGTTGCAGACTGATTGGTCAAATGTATTCGAATGTATTGTAGAATGAGGTTGCATTCGAGCCTAACTTGGATGGACCAATGGAGGGGAGCATTGACATGGAGGCACAATCAGATAAGGTGCTAACTAATGTGTTCTAGTTGCTTGGTGAATACAAGCTTGTAGCAGTGGACACGGTACACCCAGAAGGTAGCGAATCCATCCTAGTAAAAAAAACCACCCCCATGCGCTTCCCTCACTGACTTACTCACTGACTAACCTCACTAACTGGTCACGCTTGGGTTCATGCACGTAAGTAAAAGGAAGATAGGCAGCGGAGTAAAGGTAAATAGTTCTACTCTAAATGCTTTACCCCCGACTTCTGGCAGCTGAAGCAAGGCAAGGCACGTGTGGGCATTAATCCAAGCTGTAACTGTAAAGAGACGGGTCTATAGAGCAGTACCCAGTAAGCAATTAATTCAGTAAGCTAAGTCTGGTCTATTAATTGAGGCGGCGGCTATGTGCATGCAGTTCATGGGTGGATTCATGCATGCAGTTCTTGGATGGATTCTGGTCCGTTTGTGAACCGATGGATGGATGGGTCAGCTGGCTTGGGTTTGAGGGTGAGACAGAACCCGAATGAAATGGAAATGATGGGTCAGCAGCGTGCAAATATGGCCTTTTCAATATTGACTTTCGAGCCTGAAGTTGGGACCAAGGTTTCATTTCAAGTGTTGCGTAAGCGCGCTCAAATGACCGTATAAATTAGGCTTCTGAGCCAGCAGGGCAGGTTGTAACGCAATCCCCTGTATCCCGGGCCCGGGCTTCGCAGAACACAACATCGTGTCAAATCAAGGTCAAGGTAAGAAGGGAGGTCAGAAGAGATAGAAGCAAGGCAAGGTAAGGTGGTCGTTCACTACGTGCCTTTTGGTTCTTCAAAGTCCACTCCGTGCCTCTCCCGTTGGTCGAGAGTTCGACAGGCTCACCCTCTATTTATTTCCCTCAAAGAGCTCTGCTCAGGTAAGGCCCGGCAGGGACTCACTCATTCATATGGTGAGGGATAACCTACACAAATTCTGATATAACCTTGACGGACAATGAAATATACATCCGTCTCGACTCTACTGTCCATCCAGAATTGATTCGGTCCCATTCGACCGGTTCTACTCTGTGTCAAATGCCGCCATCCATGTGCGAGCTGCAGGGAGTGCTTCTTTCACTGGCGCTGGTCCAATAGGTGCTGCTTCGCACCTTTGGTGGAGTCGGAACTCCCATCACCAGCAGAAGACACACGACACGCCCAGGTCCATCAGAACTCACTCATCGGGGTCATCTTCGCCGTCATCGTTCTTCTTTATGGTATGACAACACTTCGAAGACTCGTAGATGACCTTTTCTTTCTTAGCTCGGACAGAATATTGGTTCTTCAAACAAAGCTGAGAAGACAACTTTCCCTACTGGTTATGAAAGAGCCATTTCCTTTATAGACCTAAGAGCAGCACTAATGCCAGGAGTCGCGCCCGAATAAGAAAAGGACCTTTCCATATCTCTTGACTGACTATTGTTGGCTCAGTCAGTTGTCCAAGCTGGGTGGGCTGGCTGAACGTAGCAGCCAGCTCTGACCTGAAGAGGGATAACCTTTTCTTCCCCTCAAAGCCTGAGCATAGCGTAAGTGACTGATTTCTTCCCCTCAAACAGGTAAGTGATAACCCTCCCTTCGCAGAGCTAGCGAAGAATAAGACCAGGACCAACTCATAGAGAAAAGTACGAAGATCAGGGCAATTCTCTTTATTCCTATTTACTCAGAGGGCTATAAGTGCATCGGCTTATTAGGAAGGATATTTGATTCGACCAACCACTCACTCCGGTATGGGGCGGTCTCCGTCTCCACAGACATTAATTCATGATCATAGAAATGGCATGCATCCTTGCCTAGCCTAAACTCGTTGAGTCCCTATCGATCGCACTCTTTCTTTCTATTGTATGTAGGCCTATTTCATTTCATTTATGAATAGATATCCGGCCAACCACTTCGATTCCCTATCCGTGCGTGGGTCTGGTCGTGGAAATTGATATAAGTGCGCGCCATTCATTGTGGGTGATCCCTTTCCTTCCATGTTGGCATCCTATCCGTTGAATGGAGAGTAAGATTCGTCGAAGGGGCGGGCACATTCATCGGCCATGAAGTATAAAGATCTATCTATGGATAAGAAAGAAAGGTCAGGGTCTCTACTCCTTCTCCGAAATCAAATTGAAAGCTCACCACGACACGATTACCACTTAATCAATTTCATCCCCTGGTCGCAAGTCCCAGATGCTTATTTATAATACAGGGTCATTCAAGCCGGTCTTTTCACGCGCCCGTCTCCCTCCATCTTGGTCCTGCCCTTGAATGAGAACTGAATCCATCCATCGAAGTTTAGTTGCACCGCTGAAAATGCCACTATTATATATGTAATTATGCTTTTCTTCCAGTCATGATGCGCAAGCAGGCTCGACTATGCTTGCTACCACCCAATGCAAGCGGGTACCTACTGCTGTTCTTTCTTTACTGGTCGCTCTTTATCCCTTCGAGGTTTCCGAAATTGATATTGATCAGGCTGTTTCCTTCCCCTATCTACGTGGGCAGAAAACTATTAGAGAAACATATTGATGCTCATCGGATAAATAAGGAAGGCCTTTACTGGTGGAGAAAACCAGCGAATCAATGAAGTGGAAGGGTTGGGTCCATTCAATTAGATCTACCCAATTGGAACATGGTGCAGCAACTATTTCATTGTATTTCTAAGGGGGGGTAACTAATAATAACTTGAAACCTGCACTTTCACCTCAGCAACAGCGACCATTTCACCGGTGAATATGTAAGTTTAACCACCATAAGTTTAAGTCGTTGATCCAGCAGGTTCACCCGCAGTATATTGAAAGTGAGATCAAGAGTTTGTTCATGCATCCGAGCTAGCTTCAGAGCTAGTTTAACCGAAACCAGTTGATCCGCCTGAAACACCCGTAGCAGTGGTTTACTCGGAACCTATTGATCCACCAGTTTAAGTTGATGACCATGAATGGACCTTCATTCAGAAGGGTGGGCCCAACTCAAATCGAAGGTTCTGGCAACAGCTCTGCTTTGGTAAGGTCTAATCTAAGGTCAACCCAGATAAAAGGAACTCATGCTCTTACCACATAGAGTAGTTATCAAGGGATAACCTGCTTGCTGCGGTCTTGAGCTTGCTATGTTTTCGTTCGAGACCTTAGCTCTTACAGGTAAACCCTTCGAATCATAGCTCTTGAACATGCTTGCTGTCCTTACCTCTTGCCCTTATTAATCTAAAAGGCCGGGTTACCTTCTGGTTCTATCACTGTAAGGTCCCCTGAGGTAAGATGAAGGTGAGAGCAGGACTAAGATATGGTTATGTGTATTTAGGGAGAGCTAGAATGTCTCTCGAACACCTTAGCTTTGGAAGAGGATGTAGTAGTTCCAAAGGTCCGATCAACGAAACCTAATTCATCGTGCTTGCTCTGGCCCTTCAACATATACAAGGGGGTATCTATCTATCCATCTAGCTATCTTAGGACGGATAGTTTCAAACAACTCCTGATCTTGATCCTTTCATCATCTGATAACCCTAATAGACCTTTGCTTGCTAATCGAGTAAACCACCACTTTTCGATTAGACCTTGAGAACATACAATGAGCAAGAACACAAAATGTGTGTTCTCGGTGACGATATACTATATCCTCCTAAAGGAGTAGACTGAAGCTTTCTCAGTTTTGTTAGAGATCAGTTCAAAGCCCCTCACTGACCTTTCCAAACTAGAGATATCCTATCCAAACTCTTTCCTTACCTGTATGAACGAGTGGGAGCAAGAGCAAGAGATGGTGAGCAAGAGATAGACCTGGCTGTACGAGCTAACAAGTCCATACGAAACTAAATATCCTTCAAGGTCCGGAGGTCTTGCGCTTCTGAGGGCAAGGCCCGGTAGGGTGAGGGTGAGGGACGAACTCTTGACTAAAAGGAGAGGGACGAACTCTCGACAGTAGGCCGCCATCGACTCACTATTCATATGGTGAGGAATTCACTATATATCTTTACGAAACTCAAGATCCTTCTAAGAGGGTAAGGCAAGGGAAGTTGTAACGCTGGGTGAGAATAAAACCTCTAACTCTAAAGAAAGAGCGTCAGGCAGGTAGTTCATACAAAAAGCAAAAAGAGTACTAGCTTGCTTATTGATCGCTCCCTTGGTTAATGATGTTGGTAGGGCTCAGTCTCCCTGTTGCGGAGGGTATTCTGTTCTGGATGGAATACTCTGGATAAGGTTATACTTTCATGTGTTAAGCATAACGCTAGCTTGGGTTCTGAGCCTATGGGGGCGAGCTCCGCAGGGAACATAAATAGAAGAGCCAGTAGCAGAGCCGGTAGCAGCGCCAGTAACAGTAGCCAGCCAGTTCCTCTATAACCAGTAGCAAGCCAGTGCTGTCTCCTCCTTGATTTCGGAGGATGGCTACGGGTAAGGCAAAAGGCATGTAGACCTATCTGTACGAACCAGACCATACTCTTTCCCACGATACTGCTTGGCCCGGTCAGCCCTCCGGAGGGCACAACCTTTTTTCATAAATAAGTATCCTTCCTTATAGGTGTGGGTGTGAACGAGTAAGGGGAAGACTGTCCTTGCCGAATGGCGAACTGTAGTCTTTACGGAATGTATCTACGGAATGTATCATACGGAATGTATCATAAGGCCTATGAATGTTTCATAAAGCGAATGTCTCATGGTTACGGTAAGATCGAGATTACCTATGTTGGTAGGACTTACTTATTGATATTCCCGATGTTGGGAGGACCTACTTATAAATAAAGGAGTCATTATAAGCCTTACCTCCTAAATAAAGGAGTCATTCGAAGACTTACCTTATCGATAATGGAGTCAAAGGTCGAGTAGAAGTAGGAATAGAACGTGATAGAAAAGAGAAAGGGCCATTGAAGTGGTTTTAAAAATTTGTAATTGTCAATTCATATGGGTGAGGAACTTTAGTTGCTCGACCATAAGGGAGAGGAAGGATGGCAAAGAACCAACGGGAGAGGGAATATGCATTCGGTAGTTTCAAGCAAATTTGTAGCGAAACTACCGACAACCAAAAGCGTAAGTAGGGCGAGGAGCCTGCCTCCTCAAAGGAGCCCGCCTCTCACGAGCCTTAGATCCTTTCCCCGAACATAGGAGGGAGGGGGGTAGGGGTATGTCATGCACTTCATGTGTATGTCATGCTTTAAATCAATGAGCTTGGATAGCCTTTATAAGGTCCTACCGGTCGAGTGATGTTATCTCCCTATTGGGAAGTCGAGGCGACTATCAGTTCTGTGTAAACAACTTGGAAAAGTAGTAGGACCAATAGTCCGGGTAATATGTCTGATTTACATGGTGCAGTGAGCATAGCGAATGAGCGCGTTCGTTCGTTAGGGGAGGGGAGCTAATAAATAGAAGGCCATTCTCCCTTTCACGCCCTCCTTACACAGACAGATAGGGGATAACCTCCTAAGAGCACTTCCTTTATCTCCCTATTTCTATTCCTATTCTTTTCCATATTCATTACCATTATTATTTAAAACACCCCCTACTATCTCTTATTTCTGAAAATCCCTTCAATCAAAACGAGGTGGCTGCTCCTCTCACAGGCGTACTATCGGCCGGCTACCATTCTCCGCGCATAAAACAGTCCGATAGGAAGGACCACGTAAGATTATGATTATGTGGTAGAGTAGGCGTATCCAATCATACAAATATGAAGTAATCCCTATCTGTATAAGTATCCTTCCCCATTAGTATAAGTCTCCCTTAAAGTCTTAGTATTAGTCTCCATCAGTCTCCCTTAAAGTCTCCAAAAGTCTCCAATTACTGTCCTTTATATATGATTCATCAGTCTCCTTCCCTTCAAGTATATGTATACCTTTCTGTCTACCTTATCCCTACCGGGCCTACCGGGTCCTCTCCTCACACGTTACCTCACCCTAAGGTCACTTTCCATTTCCGTTCCTTAGAGTCACTTGCCTTAAGCCTTAGAGTATGCCCTTACCATAGTTCCGTTAAAGCGCCTTAGTAAGTTCCATGGAGTAAGGCCAGACTGCCTTAAGCCATAAGTACTAGCACTTGATACTGCCGGTACTAGCCTCCGTAAGTTCCATAGTCGTTGTCTTAAGCCGGTAGAGTAAGGTGAATAGCCTTAGTCTTAAGCTTCCGAGTAAGGCCATAGGTTCCGTGTAAGCTTTAGCCTTAGTAACTTGCCTTAAGAGACCTTAGAGTTCAAGCCAGTTCAAGCGTCTTTAGAGTCGGTCTTTCTTTAGCCTGAGTCTCCGGTAGAGTAAGGTGCAATTCCGGTCTACTTGCTTTAGTCTTAGCCTTAGTCCGAGTAAGTTCAAGCCAGCCTTACGTCTCCATTCTTGTCAAAAGAGAAGAAGCCAGAATCAAATGATCTTTCAACCAACTCTATCTCTTAGTGTCTCCATTCTTGTCAAAAGAGAAGAAGAAATAGGCCTGACTTAGCTGAGCTCTAGCGAAGAAGCCAGGTAAGGTTGCCGTCCGTCCATACACTTGTTTGTGTGTGTCTCCTGAGCTCTAGCGAAGAAGCTGTTGTATCCTTTTCAATCATACTATACCCTTTTTTTCTATATGCTATTAGTAGATAACTATTCTTTCTGTTCTTATCTTTCTAACTATCCCGAGCTCCAGCGAAGAACTAATGAGAGCTCTATTCCATCAGGTCACTCTACAGTAGCTTTAAAGACTCGCTTTTCTGTTTCCGTCCCATTCCCGGACTATTAGCTTCCGTCTGGATTAGCCTTAGTAAGGTCCACTTTATACTTAAAAAAAGCTGCGTAATAACTACTAGTTAGTCTTAGCCTTAGTTCCCATTTCAATGAGCCGATACAAGCTTTAGTCTTGGCCTGAGTTCCCCTGGAGTAAGGTCTACTTGCACTAGCTTCAGTCCATACAGTCAGTTCCATTTCCGTTTCAGTTCCATAGCCTACTAGACTTTATACTTTCAGGTCCATAGAAAGAAAAAGGCCCAATTTCACTTCTTTGTCTCTCAATGCGATTATTCTATAACTAGATGCTATGAGTCTAGAACTATTATTTATGCCTTCTTAACCCAATCTAAATGTAGAACCAAATGAACCAATATCAGTTAGTAAGAGCATTTCTTTTTCCACTTAGTCCCCCCTGAGCTCCAGCGAAGAAGCTTCTTGTTGTCTCCTTTTCAATAAATAGGCACTATACCCCAGAGAACTATATGCTAAAGGTCTACTGTAATCTCCTCGACCTCGTAACCTCGGCCGAGTCCCTCGACCTCGTAGCCTCAGTCGAGTCCCTCCGGACCTCTATTTTTTAGGAAATAGAGAGAGAAATCCCTCCGGGCCTTACTTGTGATGCTTATTGAGTCATGACTCCTTCCTATTCCCTCCCATTAGTATTGATAAGAAAGTAACTATGTGTTATTGATTCCTAGCTAGTCCCATGAGCTACAACGAATAACTAATTTCTAGCTCTATAAGTTCCGTATGCTATTGGTTAAACTCAATCGATATGCTCACTAAGGTAACAAACTTGTCTCAATCTCTTTCCGGGTTAGATAATAAAAGTACTCCCGGCAAGAATTGGCTATAAGCGAATACACTAGTAGGCTATGTAATAAGCTATGATCTGGATCTCCGCGAGGGCTAACCTCTTGGGATAAAGTACCCGACATCAACACCTCTTGTATCGCCAGCATATAGTAACCAACATATATACCATAAATATACCAGACATGGAGAGTAACCAGCATTGAGTACCGGCATTGAGTACCGGCATTTCCGGTGGTATCTCCTACCTCATTGATATGACTAGCTTTTCTAGGCAATGAGTATCCATCCCATCCCGGTAGCTAAGCTGATTAGCCCAATTATACCAGCCAAGTGCGAGTAGTAGCAGAGTAGAGTGTAGTGTATAGAGTATTCCAAGCCGAGTATCCCCGACTATAAGTGGCATCGACTCTTGGGATCAAGTACCAACATAGAGTAGGCCGCATAAACTCTTGTATTAACGAAAGCATCAACTATTGGCTCTCATGATCTACGGCATGTTCTCCTCGGGTATTGGCTAGCGTTAATTGGCACCTCCTATCCCGGGGATATCAACTTGGCATCTCCTACGGGCATCAAGTGATCACCACCGAGTAATCGAGTTCCGTAATCAAGTGAATCACGACCCTGTCATCGAGTGATCAATAACTGGATCAACAGAGTAGAGTAAGTTCCATGGAGTTCCTTAGAAGAGTGGCTTATTGGATCCGGATTCATGGATAGGATTGGGAAAAAACCAAAATGAAACCCTCACCATATGAATAGTGAGTCGATGGCGGCCTTTTAGTTCTTCAAGTTGATGGCGGCTTTTGGGGGCCCCCCCCCCCCTCACCATATGAATAGTGAGTGACTCCGTCCCTCACCTCTTTGGGGAGGTGAGCGATAAATCCCTCACCATATGAATAGTGAGTGACTCCGTCCCTTCTTTGGTCGGGAGCCGCCATCGTTCGTAACCTCTCCGGTTGTCGAGAGTTCGGCGGGCTCACCCTCACCCCCCTCCCCCAAAAAGAGAGTTGTTCCTATCCTCACACATCGATGATGGCCCTGTTGTCGAGAGTTCATCCCTCACCCTCACCCCTATCGGGCCTCGACCTCGTAACCTTAGCCGAGTCCCTCCGGGCCTCACCATATGAATAGTGAGTGACTCCGTCCCTTCTTTCCCCTGGAGATCTCCCTAAATTGACTCTACTATTATATATGAGATTATGATTTCCCATTTTTGTCCTTATTCCCAATATAAAATATATATATTTATTTCTTAGTCTTAGTCCAATGCCCTAAGGTGTTGACTCTCTAGTGCATTTTAAACCCATATATGCAAGATTGTGGCATATAGCTTGGGGAGTGTGTGCCCGACCATGATAGTCCAATAGTTGTTTAGATCATGGCTGACCCTAGATTTTATAATCAGGTGAATGGTGTGTTTGATCCATGCATGGGGAAACTAGAGCAAATCGCATGGTTCAAGAAATAAGAAATATGTGAATCAAGCGATCAGATGCCATGCTTGAGGAACTCGGAGTGGAAGACTTCCTCGTAAACTACTCCCCTGGTGCTTATAACACCGATGGCTATGTCAACGTCTCTTCCATCACGGATCGAATGGTGCCCTTCGGGATGGTGGTGTACGTCCTATACCAACCTTACTCCGGATGCTGTGGTCCATAAACAACCTTATCAAGCGTATTGATGAGACTTAGCCCGATAGTAGGATTCTAATTAGTATCGGTAAGTTGGTGTGGTCCATACCACCTATGCTTAAAGTGGATATGGAATCCTACACCATCCTTACGGGTGCTTCTTATTCTTCCCGATGGATTTGTCCAAACCCCTCGTCCATCACATTAAGATTGTTATGGTCCTTATCCATCCTTGCTGGTTGGTGTGGTCCATAACCAACCTTACTGGTGATTTAGGGGGAATATGTGAATGAAATTGATTTAATTAGCTTAAAGTGGCTCAGTGCCCCTACGGGGTTGAAATTGGTGTAGGTCCTATACCATCTCTTACTAATATTTATACTCTACTACTTCCAGCTATATCCTATACTTCCTATAATCTTATTGAGAAGGTGTTTTATTACCTACTCTTTCTAATAGCCTTACTATAGTGCATTCTGATCACCTCCATTCTATCACTCCCGAAGGGGTAAGGCCAAGGCCCGGACTTTTTCCTACCCTTACCGATGCTCGCCCTTGCTCCCTCTTTTTCTAGTTTGTTTGGTCCGACCACTCACCGGTGCCGGTGCCCTGGTGCTCGCTACTCATCTTATGGGTATAGGTATGAATATACCGCCGCTAGTGCCGGCTCTCGCTTACTCTGTCTCTCGTTAGTTGCTCCCCCGCCCCGGGAGGTTTGGGAGCAAGGCACCCTTTTAGCTATATTTTATATAAGGCCGGGTTCAATAATGTAAAATTACCCCGGCCCTTACCTCGGGTCGAGAGGCATAGAGGCGAGAAGAACTCCCCCGGCCCCCATCACAAACTCGCAGAGCACGGGGGAGGGACCATGGGATCGAAACTACGTGCGGACCCACAACCTCGAACCTAGGATGGCATACAACCCCGCCCACCAATAACACACAATACCGAGCAGATCGCTAGGGTTGGCGGTGCGTTATATTAACACGTAGCTTCTTATATACGTTCTTATTACGCCTTACCTCTTTGTGATATTGGCATGGCTAGATTTGATTGACTTCATTGAAAGAGAACAAATGGCTTCTGAGAGGAAGGAGGGCCAATCAGACGACAGTTGGATTAAGATAAGTTTATTAAGGCTTCTTACCATGGACAAAGGCTTCAGGCATGGGACTAAAGATAGCCCAGGGACTAAGAGTGGTGCATCGTAATATAAACGAATTACATCGCGTCTCTCTCTAATACCTTAGGACAAGTACTACGGACTGAGAGCTAGAGCTATTACCGTTACCGTCCCGTATCGTTACCGTAGTCCATGCAAAGCTAATGCAATGATGGAAGCTAGTACCTATAGGCTAAGTGACATGAACGTTGGCTAAAGGCATTGGACTAAAGAGAGACCTTACGGTCCGATTCATAGGGTCCACCGAAGATTGATCGATAACAAATGGCTTCGAGAGGAGGGCAGGCTCAATTGAACAGACGGGTGGCGTGGGGGCATGGCAAAGCTACGATTGCCGCAATTGCTTAATTAGTGACTGGTCTACTTACTTGGGGGTAGGAACTAGGTTCGGTGGTTCCGGTCGATCCGAAAAACCTTCCAAACACACTTTTTACAAAGACAAGTTTTGTTTGGGCGGGTTCCTAGTAATATTCCCCATCCGGGGGTTCCCAGTAACTAGATTTTGTCATTAGGGAACTCGATGATTCATGCAGGGTTGTTCCTTCCAATAAGGAGGTGGGTGGAAGTAGGCTTAGGCAGGGATGGGGTAATATAACAAACGAAACCGGGGGTGAAGGCCCGGCCTTACAGGCTTCAATAGACGCTCTTATTAATTAATCACCCCCCAACTTCACTTAGAAAGTAACGTTTTATTTACTTAATATAAAGCCCTTCCTTTATAATAAGCCTCTTCTATACGCCAACCTTTTTGCCGTCCAAAGTCAGAAGGGGTGCCATCCCTTTATTACCATTATAATCCCATTTGGAACACCTTTCTATTTGGCCTGTGAACTCTTCTATTATTTGCCTTCTCTTTGGGAAGTAAGGCCACCTTTCATTCATAAATTTACCCTCTCCTCGCTGAACTGGTAACAAATGTAGGATAAACACCACCTGATTCCAAGGCATGGGCTATCAATAATGCCCCCCTATGTCACTGACTGACTCACTGATTGACTTACCTCAGTAACCTTACTTACTTACTTACTCGGGCACGTGATATTGAGAACGGTAACGAAGATAGAACCGCCTCTTTTCCTTCTCCTTCCTGTTTACGTTGAACGGGTAACGAACATAGAATCTCACCTCATTCCCGGTATGGGGGGATCATAAATAGGTAACGAACTTAGAACAACCTCGCTTCTGTTCACGTCTAACCGGGATGTGATCGGGGTAGGCCGGCATGGATTAATACCCTCCCCGGGGCGGGTGTAAAGAGAAGGTGGGCATGAAAACCACAACCTCCCGTCAAAGGTTCATGGGTAGAGCAAGCTTGTGAAGGGTAGGGAAGTTGGAAAGGGTAGGTCCCACTTTCGTCTTTCAATGCGGTAAATGGGCCAATGGTAGTGTCGTTGTGCAGGCCGCGGGTTGGAAAGTGGGCACCGCCTTCTGGTCACGGGGGAAGTTAACTGTTGGGGAGTAATAACGTCGTTCCTAGTCACGTCGAACTTGTAAAACATATATAATAACCACCTTCCTGTGCACGTTGAATATTTAAAAAATGTAGGATAACCACCACCTGATTCTAGGGCATGGGTTATTGCAACTAGTGGGGGCTAATAATCTCTTGGGCACGTCCAACTGAACACATCGAGCTGGGCAAGGGGGGTTATCGGTAATGCCCTTTACCTCACTAACAAAATGCATTGTGTAAACTCAATTGTGTAACACATCAAGCGGATCGTATTTCATGCATCGAACCCCCGCGGTTAAACCCTCGTGCATCGTCATACCTCAAGCATCGAAGCAAAGCATCATGAAAATAAAGCAGGGAAAGTGAAAGGGGATTTATATAGGAACCTGTCTGTGTAGCATATTGTGAAGTGAAAGAGTAGAAGTGCAAGGGTAAATTGGAATGCGTGAATGCGGCTTTAATGTTGAGATTGGGCATGTATCGTTGTGATTCATCTGTCCGGTGTAAAACCTAACCTCAAACTAAGCAATCAATCTCATAAATCAACATTGTTGGGGCCCAGCCCAAACTATGCAAATCCAATCTCATCAATCCCGTAATCATAGGGAAATTTCCTTGCCCTCGGAAGGACAAGCTTCGCTCATGAAAAGCCAAATTGAAATAAGAAGAAATAATTTTTAGTACCGCGGGGATCTTCCCTCGTACCTATCTAACAAAAGTTTCATGTAAATGAAAACATTGATTGAAAGAGCAGGTTTTCTCAAATATTTGAAACCCAAACATGTTGCCTCGCTCTCAACCTCGGCCTTAAAGAAAACTCTAAATCATTTTGATCATAAGAGCTCCCCCCCTTCCCTCGCCCCTCCCTAACTCGCATGTCTCTCTTTCTTTATGTGTCTCGTCGAAATTCCCAAAACAGAGGTGCATCATATGTAATGCATTATCCATCAAATCGAGTAACTTGTGCTCCGTAGGCGTAAGGGTCCGCGGAATAACTTGTGTTCCGTATTCGTAAGTGAGCTCGAGGGTATAGTTCGAGGGCAAAGGTTTCATTGAGTCATAGAGAGAAAGTTCATGAAATGCCTTGCCCGATGCGGACAAGCGACTTCGTACCAATCATCATTAATAAAAAAATGAAATTGAGTACCTCCTCCGATGAGCCTTGTCCCTTGAAAAGGATCAATTTTATTAGCTTAGAATGGCGAATGAGGCCATTTTCTATAACCGGTAGCTGATCCAATAGCTAAGCTCGAGTATTAAAGCCCATCTGAGTAATCAAACCGAGCCCCCGGGGAGCCCGACATAACCTCCTCTCGGCCTCCGGGGAATGGGTGAGTTTCCTTCTCTTGGATATGGGCAACCGTGAATCGGTACCTCCTCCATGCCGGGGAGAAACACTTAGCATCGAGTACCGTCCATTGATTCCTTAAATATATTGAATCGCCACCTGGAAAAATCATAGGGGAACGATCCGATCCGAAAGGGTATAGTTCGAGTAAAGAGAAAATCCATTTCATTGTTCCGATGAGGAGGAGGAATTAATTTTTCCCCTAAAAAAGAGCAATTTTATTAGCCAAGAATGGCGAATGAGGCTATTTTTCTATAACCGGTAGCCGCTCCAAGTAGCCCTAGCTCGAGTATCCCAGATTGAGTAGTCCATTCGAATAGCGAAGCGACCACGATTGAGTAGCCGAGCCGTGCCGAGTAGCCTCTTATCCAAGCCCAAGTAAGAGCATTCCCATTGTTTTTTTGGGGTAAAGAAAGGATATAGGTCGAGGAAGAGTCCTCGGACTATGGTTTCTTCGAGGGCTTAGGGATGAGGGTAGGGCTGAGAGATGAGGTCAAGGTGTAGAGGTGTTGAGGGCTATGGTTCCGTAGCGATAAGTTTGAGCATGTGGTAACTTGCTATTTCGGGTATGACCGCTGGCTCGACCGGGAATTATAAGCTCTCGGGAAATGAAAAACGGAGCTATGACAACCGGACTATCAACAATGATTGGAAATATGCTATTACCTCATTGTGTCTATGATTGGCTATCAACAAAGATCGACTTCTATCGACAATGACCTCCCGGCAAAGATTGGAAATGATCGTATAATGGAAACAACATAAATGGCTCAATATCTTCCCTCCGGTGGGAACGATGGTAAAATGGTAATATACTAAATCTTGTTCGTTGTATCGATGAGTGAACTCCTTCTCCTTCTCCCTTCCTATCGGCCATTGATGGAGGACATCTCTTTTTGGCCGGTGATGGGGTTACTTCCGTATTTATGGTCCGGTGGGAACTTGGGGAACTCACGTAGTGCCAGGTTTGCACATAGAAGCCATTCACGTAAGCCATTATAGCACACATAGTCGCCGTTCACGTAAGCCGTTCACTCACGACACCACATAGTCATTCACCCGGTAAACTCGGATAGTTTTTGCCTTCCCTCGGGGTTTTCCCGGGGTCTCGTGCCGGGGGGTTTGGGTAACTCTCTCCCTGCTATCGTGTGATGAGGACTTCTCCTCTAACGTCCGGTGGAAACTTGGAATGGTTTTTATGGGGGGAAATTTCATTTGGGATATCTTGTGATGGGGGGCCTCAATCTCATCCGGTGAACCAACCTTGTCTCTCTCTCGTCCGGCGTTAACATGGGAGGCCTTTTTTATCTCTCGTTCTATGGATCGATAGGGGAACTCGATCTTTCCCCTCCGCTTGCCTGCCGTCCGGGGATAAATCCGTGAACCCCCGGCTGCCCTACTCCCGGGGTTTCAAGTATAAAAAAAGCAAGCCATCTATTTCCTTTTCCCTTTTCTTTTCCTTGCCTCACGTGCCGGGCACACTCTCTATAGCGTATGGCATTTTTATTACTTGGTGGGCTTGGCAAAAAGGTAACAGGCATCCGTTGGATGACCAGGGTGAGGCCGGTGTTGAAGGTGACTGTCTCGTATGGCTATGATCGGCTAACTATGATCGGCTATGACATGTGCTTATGCTCTATGTATGGCGTATAATCTTTTTCGAATGGCGAATCAACGTAAGTAAGTATATTGTGGGTTAGGCCTAGTGATATAGGTTAGTTCTAGCGATATAGGTGTGGTTAGGTTATTATTAGTGCAATAGGTTAGGTTAGGTTAGGTTAGGCTTATTTATATGGCCTCTCGTCCCTCCCTCCCAGCGGTAGGTGAGGCTTTTTGGGCTTGGCAAATGAAATGGCTAATTTCTGTCGGGGTTATATCGCTTGGCCCTCTCCCCGCCCGTGTGGGGGGCCGGACGCACTCAGCCTAGGGCATCGAAAAAAGAAATCAAGGATGGAAGATAAAGCGAATCTCATTTATCCCGAGTTTCGGAATTTCTCCACCGGGTTCTTAAACTCTCGCTTTTCTTTAGTTGAATCGTCGAATGCGCAGCATTTCACTTTGTTTCTTCTTTCCAATAAGGCAAGGGAGGGCAAAGCATAAGAGGCTTAGGTAGGGTATCCACTCTTACCTTTTGTTGGCCACTTTTGATTAAGACGATGCATACTGCCCTAAAGGCACTAGCTTTAGTGAATCGTTCCCACGTCATGTTCCCCCAGAACAGTTGTAAGTTGTCGTACTTAAGTAAAGCAAGTAGGAGGTTTCAATAGCGGCGATGTTTTGCCCAAGTATCCTCCTTATCTCCCCCCACCCCCCCCTTAGTGGCTCTCTATTGCTTTCTTTCCTTGCCCCTGGCGGCGCTCGCCCTTGCTTCTCTCTCCTTGCCCCTTGATGGGGCTCTATCTCTTGCTTGCTCGTCTCTCCCCGGCGGTGGTTGTTCCTCTTCCCTCGGTGGTGGTAGGTCGCTCGTATCCTTTTCATTTTCATCCCTGGTTCTCGTCCTCGTCTTCGCTCGGGTCTCCACCGGCTCCCTCGCTTTTTCATATCTTGGGTCCTCACCCGGGTCCGGGTCTTCACCGGCTCCTCGCGATGTGTCCTTCTTTTCTCTTCTTTGTTGTTGGGGTGAGCTCGGCTCGCATTCTAGGTGTTACTTCCTTTCATTGGGTGAGGGTTGATCATACGTGGGGAACTCGCTCGTTCGAGAGAATCTATTGGGTCATGAAATATGGGGGGGGTTGGGTGGACCGTATAAACATTTCTAAAAATAAGGAGGATCTTATCCAATTTGGATTGAAAAAAGGACCATTTCAATAAGTCATTCGATCACTTGAGAAACGCTCCCCCTTCCACCCAATAAGGAAAATGGGAAGGCACGGAGTTCTAACCTTACCTTCTAGCTAGCGATTTGAGGCTCCGAAAGAGGACGTTTGAACCTACTTTCAAACCCATTTGATGTGATGTGGTGCCGCGGCGTAATTACATATATAATGATAAGATCTCTTACAATATTATTCTATTGATGAAATCACAATAGCTATTGGGTTCGAGGCCCTCGCCCGACGCGGACAAGCGACTCCGTACCTCTTCCCTCAAATAAAGCTAATCATCCCTGGATCAAAACCTCCCACTAGTTTACTCATAACCACACGCAAGACCTAACAAAGTCCGTACCTACGTCACTCAATCAAGCACCGTACCACTTTGAACCAAAAACCACGAAACGCACATCCTCACCACAGGATAATAATGCAATATACCCCAGTAGCCTCCGTTGAATGATCTCGATCGGATGGCCTTCTTTCCTTTCACAATGCCTCTAATCCTCTCTTCTATCCATTCCCGCTATCATCATCACATTCATCCAACCTTCTCCCTAACGGCCATAACCAGATGCTCATCCAACCAAAGGCACCTTCCCCTTAATAGATACAACAAGAAAAAGATGCTAGTCCCAAAGCACTACCCCCCTTTAGAACATATTCCACATTATCCAACTCTTCATACTTACTCACTTCATTGCCCACATTTCAATAACTCCGTACTTCATTTTGACAAATTCGACCTTGCTCGCTTGACTTTGAACTCGCTTGCTTGATTGAGACCTTTACCTTTAGCATAATCTTGATACAATCACCACATCGACTCGACCAATCCCGTTAGGCCCAGGCGTGCGTTCTCTAATAGTGCCGCGAGATATGATTATGATTATATATATGGTTCCCTTTTTTGCAATAGGTTCACTTCTACATTGGGGTGCCGCTCGTTCGGGAGCTCGCCCCACATCGACTTGACCAGAATCTGCGGGCGGGACACTCCAAAATGGATATGGGACTAAAGACCCCGGAACCGGATCCGTTACTAGGAACTCTTAAACACCGGATGAAGCAACAAGAGGATCCGAATCCGTATTTGGAAATGGAGAAAGAGAAAATGGTTTAAGGTCCTAAGCTAAATAAACAGGTGTGGGACCGGAAATAACCGCCTGGTATCCTGCGACGCTTGGGTGCGTCTTATTACTATATACCTACAACGAACTAGTACGTATGTTCCATACTACAGTAACACTCCGTTTCACCCTTTCACTAATTCAATTCCCAGCTTTTTTCTAAGTTCAATGGGCAATGAAGCATTCGCAATGCCACCTTTGAATACTTCATTTACCATCTATTGGGGTCAAAGTGGGTGGGTCACCCTTTCACTAGTTTATTTACAACTTGGTGGATAGCTCCGATAGGTCTTTATAGGCCCTTTCCATAATAAGTGTTTTTCGGACAAGTCCCTTTGCATATGAAATAGAAGATTCCGGTGGGTTGCCCCCAGAATTAGAAACTAAAGATGAGGAGCGGAGCCAAATCTAATCCTATTTGATAAATCTGCTATATTGGGGGTTATTCCGTCGAGAAAACCCCCTCCCCAACCGCGTATTATAGAAATAAAAGATTGGTTTTGAGGGTCCTAGGCTATTATCCCCCATCCCGGGGGTAAATAACTAACTTTTTTTCCTAAAGTAAACCGAATTCTTTAATAACTCCACTACCTTCCTAATTAGTATCTCTCCCGCCCCCAAGGAACAAAGTCCGCGCTCGAACTTCCTCTTGACACATTCGTTCAACAATAATCCCGACGCAGTACTGCCTTGCCATGGACCAAATAGAATGAGGGGCTGCTGCCCCTATCACCGATAGCCATCCATCTTTTATCCTTCGAACTACCGGGTGGTAAAAAGGAGAAATCGCGGGCTCGTGAAGGAAATAACCCCCGCTAGTTATTGGAACACACTCACATGGTAGCGCACATCCATTTCTTCTCGAGGGGAAGCTATAAGCAAAGGCGGGTAAAGTAAAAACCTACCTCTTATATTCCAAGGCCATTGACGCACGCCGTATCCCCACTTTCAACTTCAATAGGGGTTGGGTCTCAAGCAAGCTCGAAAGTCTCTTTATAAGGCTATATTTGTACGTTGTAGCACCGACCCATTTCATAGGGTTATCCCTCTCCTATCGTCGAGAGTTCATCCCTCTCCCGTTTGTCGAGTCACTTAACGTCCCTCACCCTCACCCTCGGACCCATCCCGGCTGTCCCGAGCAATCCCTGCATCCCGTATCGGCAAGCAAAACCTCGAGCCATCCATCCCGACCCAACATTCGACAAACCTTCCGCTCCGCTTGCGATTGATCGATTGACGACCTACCTAGTTGGGGGGGAGCACCTTCCCTTCGAACTTGACTCGCTTCTTTCACAACCGGTGTTCCTCACCTTCCCATTGAGGGTTATATTATTGATCTCCACTCTAGGTGCAACTATATTTCGCCTTGTTTCCTCTTGGACAAAGTTGTCCAAAAGATTTGAAAATAGTTCCCAGTGTTATTACACATATAAAGAATGACTAGAAGAACAAATTGTTTCATATGGGGAGATACTTGTATTCAGAAACTGATTATGGATATTGGTGGGTGGGTAAAAATAATATGCATAATAAGGTTATCAATAAGAGTCCCATCTAATATAATCCTCAAGGTGAGGTGGGGTGCTCGCTAAAGAATAATAAAAAAAAGGCGGGTTCTAAAGAAGATCCCCATATCAAACTCCGGTTTGGGCTGTGTAAAATATATTCGTGAGTGCTGAATCAAAAACTCAACAACATAAGTACTACGAGTAGTAGTCCCGAAGCCCATAATAATAACAATATACGTTGGCTTTCTTTGGCGATTCAATCTCTCCATTGGCATAATCGATATACGTACGTGTGGCTTTCTTTGGCGATCCTATCCATGAGCTTCCCAATCTCTCCTGATGAGTATCCCGAATCCCGGCACAAGAAGCAATATCCAAGAAGCGCTATCTGGGTGTGGTGGTGTGGTCTGTGTGCTGTAAGAAAGAATCAATGGTATCCGGGGCTTCGCCCGGCCCAACAAGAGAAAGAAATAGTGCCTACCCACTAAGATTCCTCAAGCAAATGGTTTGGAAGGGCAATGAGTAAGTTTTTTAAGTGAAGTAGTATAGACAGGCATAGGTATATGAGGATGTATCACCCGACCCAGATTATTTGACAGGGGGATGTTCCCATGACTCTTAGGGTATAGCCAATTAGATATCACCTACCTAAATACAAGATAGAGATACAGTTTAGAGAGTAGATAGAGACGTTACTGAGGTGGCTACGCCAATATATAGACGCCAAATGGGATGATTTGGTGGCTCAAGATGGTGGTCACAGGGCGATGACTCCTATATAGGCTAGCATAGGGATATGATCAAGAGGCATTAGTAAGGCTACACAAGCTGAGATAGAGGGTTTGTTGGACAACATATATATGAAAAACCTATATAGTAGGGTGGTTGTTAGAATATCTTGTAGTGGCGCCATGTAGGCCATATCATTATTCCTTCCGTACTGTAGGAAATATAGGTGATGCATTGAATTACGGTGGCAGGCTTTGCGAGCTAACGCTTAGGCCATGTCAATCCGAGCAATCGAAATCCCTCACATCTAACATCATAGTATACGATATATCGATACCGAAATCCAAAGCCCGGTGAAATACCTAAGCCCGGTGCTGGTGAAAGGTAGGAAATGAAAAGGCCTGGTGGTTTTTTATCTCGATCTCGATATGCCTTTACTTATGATGCTACCTTTGCCCTTTACTTATGATGCTACCTTTTCCCTTGATGGAACCGGGTCAACTCTTGCCGTTACAGCTCAATCTCGAACTTCAACCTCCACCTTTGCCTTTACTGCTCCGGTAGGGAGAGATCAGTACTCGGGTGCTTTCATGAATACCAGTGAGTTTGCACTCGACCGTAAGGCCCGGTAGGCCCGGTAGGGACTCACTACTCATATGGTGAGGCCCGGTAGGCCCGGTAGGGGCTCACTATTCATATGGTGAGGGTGAGCCTACCGAACTCTCGACTATAAGGAGAGGTAATCACTATTCATATGGTGAGGGCCGCCATCGACTCACTATTCATATGGTGAGGGAGAGAGAAATACCACTTATCTATGTTGCATCGCTCGACCACCGCAACATAGATAATATATTGGGTTATTTCATAATGACATACCTCTTTATCACTGGGAAAAGCACACCTAACCTGCATTCAATGACGCAAGTAGCGCTTGCTTTCACACCCTTTTAGAATAGAGAGGGCCCGGCGCCCCACCCAATAGATAATAACAGGGCACTCAACTACATCTATAACCCTTTTATGAAGACATGCATGGGTGCACCCAACCATCTATGAAAAGGAATGCGACTCATGTCCATTATAGGTTAGGTCATCTATTAAGAAAGAAATCCATTCTAGGCTACAATCTCTTTTTGATCGCATTGCATGGGTTCCAATCTTCCCTTCTTCTGATGGATATTAATATATGTAGAGGATAAGCTTTATCTTCTATTCTATTCTCTTCTAAGCTCAAGCTGGGGGAAAGTGGGTGGGAAGTGTAGTAGTGGGTGGGAAGTGAACTAAAGGGTGGGAAGTGAACTTAAAAAGTGGGTGGGAGGCTCTCAAAATAGAGAGTATAGTTAAGCTCCCTCCCACCCAGGCCTAAAACCAAGGTGGGTGGGAATGAAAGTACCCAGTCTAGTTCAACTGGACTGGTTTGTATCGAGATGGGAGGTTAGAGCTTTATATTCAGGTCAGTTATTGAAAAAGGGATTCGTCCAGCAAGTATCACTGGTGCTATAGTCGTCCATACATCACTGGTAAATCCTTTCCCCATACAGTTCTCCATACAGAAAGAAAATGCATCCAAAGGTGATTCAATAGGCATCTCTAGCCTTTTCTTTGAAAGGGGTATTCCATCCCTTTGAAAATAGAGAGGTGAATCAGACTAATTCTTTTCGTCCTACCCATACCCAGGTGACCGGGGAAGGAAGTGGGAGAAGAAGGAGGGTGAGTAACTATTTAGTTTAGTTTAGAGCGCTGCTCGCTAATTTACACCTACTTATTGAAGATATGGATATGGAGATTATTGGGGGCTGGGCCCAATCAGCACTCGCCACTACTATTCCTCTTCTCTTTAGATGTTTAGATATAGTCGTTTTCGAATATGGGTCTTGTCCAAGGAGCCGCTAGCTCGCCTCCCTGCAAAATCAAACTGAGTCAAGCCATTTAAAATAGAGAGGTCAATCGAACGGAGAAACCGATCGGAGCATATATCTTTTATCTATGATTTGAAAGCCCCATGGCCTTTCTCTCTCGGAACCCTTTTGTTTTCGGGGAGGGAAGGTCTGAGATTGGAAAGCAATCTCGCTATGAGAATAAAGCAATCTCACTAAAGGTAGGAAGGCAATCTCACTGGGGGAAAGAAGCAATCTTGCTAGAATAAGTAGGAAATATCGCTAAGGGGAAGGAAGGGCTCCTCAATCCTTTACACTAACTCTTTGAAGGTAACAATAACATAAATATTTTAAGGTAAGAAATAAAGGACCCGGAGGACCCGTTAGGGGGCTCACTATTCATATGGTGAGGGTGAGCCTGCCGAACTCTCGACTAAAGGGATTTATCGCTCACCTTCCCTAAAAAGGTGAGGCCCAGAGGGTGAGGTAACGAACTCTCAACTAAAAGAAGAGGGACTCGACTGAAGCTATGAGGTCGAGGCCCGGTAGGGACTCAATTGAGGTTACGAAATTGAGGGATTTCTCGCTCGACCGACAGAGGAGGGCCGCCATCGCCGCCATCGCGCTTTCCTCGACCTCGTAACCTCGGCCGAGTCCCTACGGGCCTGTAATCGGGGAAGGAATAGAAAAGAGATTTATAACAGTATTATATTCAAAATGGATGACAATAGAATTACAGCCGGTCAGCCAATAGGGCATTGCCGATAGCACCAGTCATCCCCATAGCAACACATATCCCCACGGCCCACATAGAAGCAGCAGACATATAGAGAACTCAAACCTATACCTTCTACCTCTATGGCTTCGCCCCTCGACCCTACGAACTCTAAGAACTAAACCCTCTACCCTACAGATCACTACACCCTACACGGTACGGAATGGTACGGGGCCAAGTGAGTGAGTGAGGCACAGACATAGGGTCATTGCCAATAGCCGATAGCCGGTAGTCCATCCAGTATTTGACAGTCATAGTGACATACACACACACTGAATGAGATATACAGATAGATACAGATATACTTAGCGTAGAAAATACAGTGGCTAAAGAGCACGCGCATGGGATGCAAAGAGCCAAGAGAGTAAGAATCGAAACTGGCTGTTGGATCACCTAAAAATGCAAGTACCCCCACTTTCTTAATATAAAATTCATTTGAAGGCTCGTTGTGTGACCCCCTAGATAGAAGGCGCATTCATAGAGATGAAGATTTGGAATTCCCGTCCAAGTCTGAGTCCAAGTCCAACTAGCTAGCATAAATAGGGTTCCTAGCCCTAGGTCCTATTTACATTACAAAAGGAGTTAGGGGAATGGGTACACCTCACGCTGGGGACTACCACCTAATTCGTCCCCTCTTTTCGCTCCTTCCGGCCAGCAGGATCAGCAGAAGATTCAGTTCCCAATCCAGTCCAATCTGTTCTCGTCAGTTGGTAACATATCTTAATTGATAAGCTCATATGTTAACAACATGGATAAACCTTATTCTTCTGGTGGGGAACATGGTAAACCTAATAAATCCCATTTAGTGTTGGATCAGGACCTTAACTGGCACTACCTGCACAATGTGTCTGTCATCCATCCTCAAGACAGGTGCATAGTAAGTAACTATAATAATTTATCAGGCTACTGAAAAAGAGAAAAAGTGGCCTTAAATCACATGGAAATGGCCATTAAAGTGGTTTTATGAACATGAAGCTTCTCTTTCCCTACCAGCAGATGTTCAGTGAAGTCCAGATGCAGCAAGTCTATTGATGACGTAAAGCCAGAACCCATCCCGAGTGTTTGTGTGAGGTGGTCACCGATGAGGAGTAGTAATTGATGAGATTTATGGATAATATAATTCCCAATTCGCCCGCATCCCGCCCGCCATTCTACCTTTCGCGCATCCCATACCCGCATCCCATCCATGCATCCCATACCCGCCATTCCCCCCGCATTAGAGCATTACCACATTCCCAATTCATCCCATTCTCTCGCATTGACTAGTACCAGGAAGACCAACATGATACCAGCATACCGAACCTAAGAACAACAGCTATAGTGCTTGGTTACACAAATGAGGTTACACATAGTGCTACAGGAGGGGCATACTCCATGGGGGGGATACACGTAGAGATACACGATGATGTTGGTTACACGATTAGCTTCGATTATGTTGGTGGGGTGACACGATTAGCGATGAGGTACGAGCAATATGAGCTTCGATGATGAGGTTACACAATGCATGATGTGACACAATGCAGCAGGTTCGATGAGGTTACACGGAGAGCTACATGATCGATGAAGTTCGATGAGGAGGGCGATGCATGTCGAGTTCGATGTTGATGTTGATTGGCGTTGGCAATGGCGTTGGCGATGGTGATCACAATGAACGATTCACGATGGCATTGGCAGAAAACAATACAACCTACGCGATGGCACTAGAGCCGATACGGAAACGGAGGTCTAGATTGGACGGCATGAACGAGGCTTTACTTAACGATGCACCTGAGGAGGATCATCGACCAACAGACACATGGGTTCATTCACGCTGGGACGCGGGTGCCAGTAAGGGAGGTAGGTAGAGCCATTCCCAAAACTCACCCATTCCAAGTACGTTGCCAATAGACGAGAAGAGAAGGCCCCCATCATGCGATACTCGTTCAAGCATACCCCATGCAAGATCACACCCATACTCAGAGATTATGAGAAGATTCATAAATAAGATACGGCCTAATAAAAAGGGTTAATCCTAAAGAATATAAAAAAGAAGGGTTATCCCGCCCGGCCCCCCAACGAGATCAATTGTATCCCCACTGAGATTGGTTAAGCAAGCGGTTGGCTTGGAAGCTAGCCCGTACAATGGCCTAAGTTAAAGTAAGTGAGCCGGGTATGTAAAGGATGGTGAAAAGGGAAAAGTGATTTATATAGGTAACACTACCATTCATTCATTGTGTAAGCTTCTTATAAAGGTGATAGCAATGCTCACCCACCCCAAGCCCTTCCACTCTCAGTAGTAAGGCTAAATCCAACAGGGCTGGCTGTAAACACAATAAGATAAGTAGGTTGCACTGAAGTAATCTAGTAGGCTGAGTAAAGTAAGACCACTCAATTATTCTTCCCCAAGCCAGTAGGTAAGATCTAATAAGTAAGGCAGGAATCAATAAAAGAGGGCAGTGAAAACGATCCACCGATCCAAGACTGTTGGTTGCTGCTATATCCTTTCATCCTTCCGGCTTCAAAAGGAAATACAACTGTATGAACCTCCCTCTAGTGAATTAACATATGTAATGTATTCCTTCTCTCTATCCCCCTTGCAAGCCATCCGTCCAATAACCAACCTACCAGCCAGTCAGACAGACAAAGAGACAGCCTTACAAGGGAGGCGAGCGCGAGCGAGGGAACAAAGAAATAAGTAAGTGGCTGGTGGTCATTCTTTATATATGTAATTACGCTTTAGCATCGGGTTTCAGAATCGATCATATTCCACTCCGTGCCTTCGATTTAAGGTCACTTTCTGTCAATGTGTGAGGCCAACCACATCAGGATGAACTGTCTCTTTTCGTTAGTTCACACCCTTTTCATTCGCCTTCGGCCTTACCCCCACCCCCACTATCCCACTATAGTAGTTGAGGAAATTGTTGCAAGTAGTATTATTAATACCCTCTTTACCGCTGGGGACTGGGCACACACAAATTTTTAATATTATATCTTTCACTCTGTACCTCGTAGAACTAATTTAGCGCTCCACGGTTCACTTTTTATCGCAAGCCAAGCTGCATGAATAAGCCCACTCTTCAGTCAGGGCTAATGCCCGAAATCATTTTCTCTTCAAATGGGCCCTTAGTTCCCGACAGAGTTTATTCCAACCTTTCACCGGGGACACAGAGAAATTCACTTTATGTTTTGTATCCCCCGGAAGGCAAGCAAATATTAGGTTCCTCACCGTAGCACAAATAACAAAATTGAGGCCCTTAAAGGCCAAAATAAAGAACTAGGGAGCGTCCGAAGGTCGGATCGAAACCACAGGTCTAATAGCCATAGGTCGAATAGCACTAGGAGTGTAATGAAAGAAACGCAGGGGAACCAAACCTATAGTAAAGGTGCACTTGCTTGTAAGGTCCACAAAGAAGATATGACCAGGACACATCGGGGTTTCTGTTTGCTATGCTCTGGTGAAGGTCCTAACACAGAATAAACTTAGCTACGCGATCCAAATTCTGTTAATGAACGAGTAAAACATCTAACCCAGCAGTATCAGAGCAAGAAGTGAATGCCGCAACGAAGGCATAGATGGCTTCCGGACCAGGTTATGTTTACCCATACACATCTCGAATAGCATTTTCCGATAACTAAGCTAGTCTCAGGATCACTTGACCTTATAAGCCTGTAGCAGAGGCACCACCAGCAGTTGGAACTATTGATTCAGTTGTAGTGAAGGGGAGACTCGCTAAAATCTATCTATAACTGGAGGATCTTAAAGTGAATCTGGGACGGGAACCGGGCGAAGGAGAGCTGGAACTTCAACTCAATCTCGGTCTAGAATTGGAAGGGATATCAGGTGGAATACCAGTGGTGAGCCTTTCTATTCTTCCACTGGTGTTGCTTCCACTTAGTCAACTGGATACTTGGAATTGGATATGAAACCTCTTCCTATATATCTGTAGTCTCTTCTGCTAGTGCTGCTGCTCGCCTTGCCACTGATGTCAGGTCAACTGCTACTGGTGCTATAACACGGTCGGAACTGGGTAAACAACTTCACCCGGATCTGGGACTGGAATAGATGTTTCTAGAACTGGAAAGGATGTTGGTCAAGCTGGTGGTTCCGGTGTATAAGCTGGAGAAACTGCTGCTATTGGAGGATACAGAACTAGATCTGCTACTGCTCGTGCATCTTTAACTGCTCGTGAAGCTTCGAATCTACTACTGGATCGGTTACTGCTGGGTAAATTGCCTATGCCTCTACTACCCGTGCCTATGCCTATAATAATGCCGAAAAGCGTACCGTGCCTATCAGAACCCATAGGAAGGAAAATAGAGAGTAGTCGCTGGGAAAGACCGATAAGACCTTATGAAACAGCGGTTCTAACCCGAATAGGCCGGCCATTGGATTGCCTAACCAACCCCCCGGGGGGGTAAGGAAAGATGGTTGGTAAGTGTTACGTGATATCCATATTTGGAAGGGCATAGCTAGCAAATATATCCTTACCTTCAATATCCATCCCCTTACCTTCGAATAGTGTTGGAAGGAACCAATCCCCTTCCTTATCAAAGACGTAAGGCTTGCAGACGTAATGACTTGCCTTCCTACCCTGGAATAGTGCTGGAACCAAGGAACCTTCAAGACGTACCGGGAGAAATTCCTACACCAAAGACATTCCTACCTTAGGGATAGTTCACGACCTTCCTACCTTTTAGCTTGCTAGCATTGGGGAAGTACTTATCGCTTCACTTGCTTTGGTGGCAGTATTCATCTTCCGGGGTAGAGCTACTTCTTTGGACTTCACTAGCTACTTCTGTGGGCCATCACGGTAAGTATTTGTATCCTTCCCATAAGTCAATAAGAGTGTCTGTCTCCCTGAAAGTAATGGACTAAAGTATTTATACAAATCGAAATCTCCTTGGGGGGTTGATATATGCTCAGGGCTGTCTGTTACAAGAAGTCTCCAAAGGTAAAGGTAATGTGCGGTTCTGTCCCCCCTAGTTCTTATCTATCTCCCTTAAAGTACGAGTTAGCAGCCGCCGGCTTGATGCATCGGTCGGGTGCAGAACGGCAGGCAGGTAGTGTATAACCGGGTGGCGAAGAAAGAAGCTTTGCCATACTGTACTCATTTCTCGCATCAATCCATAGGTTTCAATCCATATTGATTGAATCCGTAAAAGTCTGTCTCACTATGCTAGCTATGGCGGCAGGTAAGGTTTCTGCATTTCGGGAAAGTGATAACTTGACCTTCCAACTCGCGTAGCTCTGGAATCATCTCTAATATATTTATATATATGATCGGGAAAGTATCTGGTTTCTATAGGTTTCATCCCCGTACTTTCCTGACGTGCCAGGCATTTAGGCACTTGATAGAACGTGAGTGCCATTGGACCTATTGTTTCATCGTTGGCTATTCGGCAGGGACTCAACTACATTCACTCAACAGCTGTATTGAAAACCATCTATATAGATATGAGGCTGGTTTCGGTTTGTTTATCGTTCCGTCCGGCGCTTCACCCCAGTACAAAACCATACTAGAAATCTTGACGCTGGCGCACGATAAGACTTTGTCTATTCCAAAATAAAGCGAAGCCGCCATCGAACCGAGCGAGGTTAGACAGCCAGCCCGATGACAAAATGAATTGAATTGAACGGCGATTAAATGCCCACAAGCAGAACCAGTTAAATCAACTACAGTCAATATTGACTTACTTAGTTGGAAAATGCCTTATAACACCTTCTGGCTCTGGCAAGTTAGACCTTTATAAAAAAATCACTTGACTTGACCGGCAACCTATCGATTAATCGTATATATCGTAGTAATACGAGGTTCAACCGGTAGGCCAGGAACGTTAGCCCAACAAATTTTAGCCCTCTCCTCGACCTCAAAACCTCAGTCGAGTCGATGGCGGCCTTCTTCGCGTTGATGGCGGCTTTTGGGGCCCCTCCACCTCACCATATGAATAGTGAGTGACTCTGTCCCTTCTTTGGTTGGGAGAGTGGGTTCGTAACCTCACCCCCTCCCCCAAAAGAGAGTTGTTCCTAACCATATGAATGGTTAGCTTTAACACTCCTCTCCTCGACCTCGTAACCTTAGCCGAGTCCCTCACTTCTTTGGGGAAGGTGAGCGATAAATCCCTATGGGCCTGTTGGTCGAGCCCCCTCACCATATGAATAGTGAGCCCCTACCGGGCCTACCGGGTCGTCTCCTCTCCATTGTCGAGAGTTCGGCAAGCTCACCCTCACACGTTACCTCACCATCGGAATAGTGAGTCGATGGCGGCCTTTAGTCGAGAGTTCGCTACCTCTCCTCGACCTCGTAACCTCGGCCGAGTCCCTCCGGGCCTTTGTCGAGAGTTCGGCAAGCTCACCCTCACCCTACCGGGCCTTTATTCGATGTCTTAGTATATGAGGGGCATATCATACTTCACTTAGTAAGTTTTGTAAGTGAATTAGTTTAGATATGAATAAAAGAAGATGTCTCTCCCGACTTGACCTCTCACCCTGAAGCTTCCTCGCATTTCAATGCTTACCCTGAATACGCGTTCTTAGATTAATAAGAAAAGATGTATGCCCCACCTCTAGTCCCGCGCCCTCCTTCCTGGTCGTCTCGCCCTACTTATTAGTCTCACCCTACTCAGCTTCGAGCTTCCTCCCGTTGGAATGCAAATACGGAATACACGTTATTAAGTGAATAACAAAATATAACTGGTGTGGTGGTTATTGCCCCTACCTATATACCTGACCCAAAGGATGACTGATCACGAAGCTGTCTTGTCACGAAGTTGCCTTATCACGAAGCTGCCTTATCACGAAGCTGCCTTATCACGAAGCTGCCTTATCATGAAAAACGTATACCTGCCTGATCGCGAATAACTAACTACCAATAAGAATATATGCATGTGGTAACCATACTCATCTGAAGATGGCTCATAGTGACTGACCGGTTAGCCAGCCATTGAAAAGAAAATAAGTCCTTCGATGGGCACTATATTGATTTGCTTGCTTGGATGCTTGGGATGCTTCTGCTGGGTCTGCTTCCTGGGTTAGGCTTCATCCGGGCTATTGCTGGGCTCATGCTCAGGTCAGGCTTATGGCTTCTGGCTCGGTGTTCTAGGCTGAAGGCTTCCGTTTCAAGGTTCAAGGCTTAAGGTTCAAGGCTGCATACCCAGGAAGATTGAACCAAGCCCTCACCATATGAATGAGTGAGTCCCTCACCCTTACCCTTATGGTCGAGCCTTAAAGTGCATCATGAATGCATACTGTACATACTATAATTATGTACATCGTTTACGATATTACGTCGATGATGATTTCACTTACAAAACTTACTTACAAAACGCAAGTGAAGTCACCTCTACAATAACATAATATTTATAACAACATCAATTTATAATAACACATATCAATTAACTATTTAATACTAAAATCAATACAATAAATAAACTCAATTAATTTTAATTAAGTTTTTTCATTAATTTGACTCATTTATAATTTTATTTTTCATAATACTATAATTTAATAATATAGGGAAAAAATATTAATTCTAAATTTTTGTTTAAAATATGCATTTCTCTAAATATAATAAAGAAAATAAATACTTATTAATTTTATACTAATTAACTTATAAAATAATTGTAATTGTCAACATCATAATATTTATACTCAATTTTGAAACACATGCATAAAATAATATTAATTCTAAAATTAATTATAAGTCTCATGTGTGTGAACATGTCACCCTGTGAGTCATTATATGTAATGTTTGTGCCCATGTGTATGTTTGTTGTGTCGCATGTATGCATGTGAGTGATTATGCCTCATTGGCAGTGGATTTTGTGGGTGTGTGTCGTGTGGTTAGTCCCATGCCAATGATGGAGCTGTTGCATGTGGTTAGTCCCATGCCAATAATGTATTGTTTTTGGGGTTATATAAGCTCTCAACTTCATGTGGTTGATCTTGTTAGTAGAGATTTTACATCTCAAAACTAAAAAGAAAGCTTTGTATATATCGATTTTTAGTTTATTTAAAACCTAACATTAATTTTGAAATATTAAAATATTTGTTTATAATAATGTTTTTTAAAAGATATAAATATTTTAAGATAAAAAAATTTATAAAACAATAAAATAAATTAAAATATTTATAATTATTTGAAAATTAAAATATAATAATTACATAAATTGACAATTAAATTAATTATAAAAATAAATAACATAATTATAAAAATATTTAAATTTAATTATTAAATATTATTTCAAATTTTAAATTATAATTATAATTATATATATATATATATATATATATATATATATATATATATATATATATATATAAACTAGCATAATTTCAACAATGATATAACTATGGATTATTATCATGTTTTATTATAAAAAAATATAAATATAAATAATATGTTATTATATTTATCATTCATAACAATATTATGATGTTGATAATTATATTTATTTTATTTACTAGTTTTAAAACAATGTTTGTGAATATAATAGCATATATTATTAAATATAATAGCATGTTTGTATTATTATTATATATTATTAAATTATTTTATATTTAGTTTAATTTATAATTTTTTTATTATCATCTATAAGATATTATATTAAGTTACAATATTTTTATCATATTAAGCTATATAATGTCACTTTAAATATACATCTACTTTAATTTTCATATTTATCAATTATATTTTTATATATTTTAAATTTTGATAAAAACACATAATAATAAGTATTTAAATTTATTTTATAATAAATCATCATAATAATCCTTAGTTGTACCATTGTTAAATTATGTTAGTTTATTATTCTAATTATTCTAATTGTTAATTAATATATATATATATATATATATATATATATATATATATATATATATATATATATATATATATATATAATTTTTATTAATATTTAAATTTATTTTATTATCTTTCATTTTTTTTAATGTTATTTTATATGTTTTTATGATAATAAAAGTATTATTTAAATACGATTAAAAAAATTATTTTAATATTTTGAATTAAATGTTATGTTTTAAATCAATTAAAAATTACTCTATAGAAGGCTCTTTTTTATTTGGAGATGTAAAATCTCTACTAATAAGGTCAATCACCCGAAAGTGAGAGCTTATATGACCCATAAAACTCGTATATCATTGAAATGGGATTAACCACACACATGCAACTCACAATCCATTGCCAATGAGTTACAATCACTCACATGCATACAAGGACACAACAAACAAAGGGTGCACACAAGCCTATGCATACAAGCACACAACAAAAAAAAATGGTGCACACAAGCCTACACATACATACAAACATTATACACCTTAATTAACAAGGTGACATGTGGACACACATAACATTTATTATGAATCTTAGAATTAACATTATTTTATGCATTTGATTAAGATTGAGTAAAAATATTATTATGTTGACAATTTCATTTATTTTGTAACTTAATTTTATGTTACTAAAACTAATAAATATTTATTTTATTTGTTATTTTAAAACATTATCATTACAAAAAATTTAAAATTTAATATTTTTTCGTTATATTATTTATTTTTTTAATTTTAGTAGGACCTTTCATTCATTCAAATTTAAAGGACCTTTCACCCATTCAAATTTAAATAATCTTACACCATAACAGACGTTTCATTCATTCAAATTTAAAGCATGTTACACCATAATAGACATTACGTGGCCTCAACGTGGCTAGTGAGAAACAAGGTTTGTTGGCCATCGAAAGGCATTATAAGCTATCCAAAATCTAATGTTTTTGAGCCTATCAAATTTGGCCTTGTAAGCCTTAATGTCTAAAATCGAGTTCCCACTTACTAAAATACCTATAATAATGCTAACTCGACAAAGAAACATCAAAATTTAACCATACTTAAAGAAAAATTAAATTTACTATATAGTCCTCATAGAACTCAAATCATGCAAGATCCTTTGCACCGGAACCTAGAATCTCGTAGTAGCGAGGAAACTACAGTTCCTCTCAATTAGTCCCCAAACGAACATTTTTTTTGTTGAATCTCAAAATTGGACAAGCTCGATGTCCTTCACGGATCTCCCTAGAGTCCAATCAATTTTGAAATATTAATTTGAATACATGATATCTACTACCATGATATTCTTCATCAAAAAAATAAAAATTAATGGTATGTTTATCGAGAAACTATGCTATGAGAGAGTGGCCTCGGTTGAGGACCAAAATTTCTTAATCCTCCTCTTCGGTCTCCGCTTTGCTTGGTGGTTGAGGTCATCCTCCCCTTCTACTCGTTATTTTTTCTCGCTTGTTTAGGAGGACTTGTGATATAGGATTTTTATCGCATCACTCATGCTTTGGGCATGTGATGCCTTGACTCATATATAACGAGTGTCAAATGAGCCACAAAATATGTAATAAGATAGAAACACGTGCAAGCAACCACCCACAACATCGCCAATGGGCCACCTCTCGCTATAATGGCACACAAATTTTTTAGTGACAAACAAAGTACATATAATGTTAGCACAATGGGTTTTATAATTGCATCTAAGTTGAACATCCAACCTCCTTTGGCGCTTTTCCTCCTTTACCAACACTATATGCTCAAACATTTCCCTGGGTGAGTATACACTAAAGTGGTTTGGGGTTCTTCCGGGAAAAAACATATTAATTAATTATCGACATCATAATATTTTTTACTTATATAATTATCAATGATAAACATAATAACATATTATTGATATTTATACTTTTATAATAAAACATGATAATAATCCATACTTTCGATACAATTGCTGAAATTATGCTAGGTTATTTTGTATAATATATATATATAATTTTTTCAAATTCTAAATTCTAAATAATATTTAATAATTAAATTTAAATATTTTTTGTAATTATGTTAGTTTATTTTTATCATTAATTTCAATTTTCAATTTATTTAATTATTATATTTTAAATTTCAAATAATGATAAATACTGTTTTATAAAATTTATATCTTTTTAATATAAAAAAAATATTATTAAAAAAAAATATTTTAATATTTCCAAATTAATGTTATGTTTTAAATAAACCAAAAATCTATATATAGAAAGATCATCTTAGTTTTTGATATGTAAAATCTCTATTAATAGGGTTAACTAAATGAAGGTGAGAGCTTATATGACCCCAAAAACCGTTCATCATTGGCATGGGACTAACCACATACGCATACCCACACAATCCTGGCATTCAGGCATAATCACTCCCATGCATACATGCACACAACAAACATGGGATGCACACAAACATACACATAGCCACAAACATTACACATAATGACTCACAAGGTGACATGTTCACACGTATCACACTTATAATTAATTTTAGAATTAATACTATTTTATGCATGTGTTTAAGATTGAGTATAAATATTATGATGTTGATAATTAAAATTATTTTATACGTTAATTAGTATAAAATTAATAAGTATTTATATTTTTTATTATATTTAAAACCATTCATATTCTAAACAAAAATTTAGAATTAATATTTTTTCCCCTATATTATTAAATTATAGTATTATGAAAAATAAAATTATAAATAAGTCAAATTAATGAAAATTTTTAATTAAAATTAATTGAGTTTATTTATTGTATTGATTTTAGTATTAAATAGTTAATTGATATGTGTTATTATAAATTGATGTTGTTATAAATATATTTTTTTTATAAGTAAGTTTAATCTATTATAATGGCACATAATGTACATAGTCGTCTTCTCCTCCGGATTGCAAAACTAGCAAATGCTGGGAGGGAAGCAAGTTCAGAAAAATCCAAAATATAAGTTGCCCGTGACTCGGAAACCGACTCAAAATTGTTGCCCATAAGCAAGAAACCGAGCATACATTGTTCTAAACAAGAAACTGAAAATGCGAAAAGAGCTAGCATGATCGAAACAGACACACCTTTTTCCATAGCTACTTTGATGGTGAAGCCAAAAAAACCAAAAAGAGTTAAGGAGGCCCATGAACCTACTAGTTGTCAAGTTGTTTGCCATCGGGTGGTGGAATTTCTTCCACGATAGGGACAGACGTAGTCTTCATCCAGGGGCATCCGCAACCTTGTTTTTCATGATCGGGCTAAGTGTTCGAAGAGGAGGGAGAGCGGAATGTTTCCATTTTCGAGTCCTCACTTGCGGAGCCGCATCTGCTCGTCCCCTCGCACTACTAGACGTTCGAGGCTTGGCTTTCCACGGAAGAGCGGTGGGACTTTCTAGTAGCGGGGGTACGCTATACCGAGATAGTTGATTTTCGCCTATGCTTCCGGAGCCGAGCTAGCAACATCGGAGGGCTCTTCCTAAAATACCACTATAATCATTTTTTTGTGATGTGCGGCTTGTCCAAGGTGCTATCGGGCTGAAAACCGGCCTTATTTCTTATTGATGGAGAATAAGCCCAATCGACTACTACTCGCTATCGCCCCTTCCTACACCACCTCTACCACCGTGAGAACCACTATCGCTCCTTCCTTCACCGCCTCTACCACCGCCCCCACACTGCAAGCGCATTCGTTACCGCAAGGATCATGGTACTGCCTATGGAATCTCGAGTGATAACTCTGAATTGTTGAAGGACCGAGATGGCGAAGAGGAGAAGGCCAGGGCGGGTAGGCAACAAGGTCCGGGCACGAGTGGAGAGGGCTGAAAATGGTCATGTGGAGCGGTGATCTCGCGTCACTGCAGGGTGAGGAATGGCCGCAGCGAATGTCGGTCCGCAGAGCAATGTGGGAGCGAAGATGAAGCCGAGGAGCGAGTGGGGGTGCCGAGGAGAATTAAACACTAGTTGGCAGCATAATAGAAGCTGGCAAGCATGAAAGCCATGGAAGCCGGGCAATCACGTAGAGTAAATGCGGCTCGAGGGGAGGAGAAGACATCATATCATCGCTCTGCTATCGAATTTATGGGAAGATTACAATGATTAGGTGCTTGCAAGTGGCAATACCACATGTTGCTCTCCAACACCTCCACCGATGACCCGCTATTCAACACCCACATCGGGGGAAATGTTGTTATAAATGTTATGTTATTGTTCTTTTTTCTTATTAGCTTCATGATTTGCATGATACTTTATAACATGATAATGGTTGATTGAGTTGTAACTTGTGGGATAATATTATTTCTTTTTTATCGTTATTGTAGTAAGTATATTATTTTCCAATTTAAAATTATCAAAGTTTAGATAGAAAAAAAGATAAATAATAACAATAAACAAATAATAATAAATTAATTAAAAAAATCAATAAAAGAAAAAATAAAAACAATAAAAAAACAACAACAACAACAACAACAATAATAATAATAATTTAACAAATATTTAAACTAATATATTTATAAGTTATTATTTAAACTAAAATATCTATAAATCAATATTAAAAATAATATATTAATACGTAGAAATAATGATAGTATATTTATAATCATATAAATAAAAAAATTAAAAAAATATATTCTCACATATCACACTAATATATTTACATGAAAATAATATATATACAATAGTAATAAAGAAAAAATTCCTACAAATACACATACAAAGAAGACATACAAATGTAGAAAAAGAATAGATTCATACACACATGAAGAATACATTTTTACACATACAAAAAATACAAGTTAACAAGACACAGGTAGGAATGTAGCCAAGAATAGATTCATACACATGAAGAATATATTCATACACATACAAAGAGTAAAAATAAAGAAGACACATTGGAATGTAGATTCATACACACATGAATAAGACATTCATACACATACATAGAATACAAGGAAATAAGACACATTACCAAAGAATATATTCATATACACACAAAGAAGGTATTCATACACATACACAAAATACAAGTAAATAAGTCACTTACAAAGGTAGGAAAGAATAGATTCATACACACACAATGAATACATGTATTCATACATATGAAGAATATATTCATACACATACAAAGAATACAAATAAAGAAGACATGTTGGAATGTAGATTCATACACATGAAGAAGACATTCATACACATACATAGAATACAAGGAAATAATACACATTACGAAATAATATATTCATATACACATGAAGAAGGCATTCATACACATACAAAAAATAAAAGTAAATAAGTCACATACAAAGGTAGCAAAGAGTAGATTCATACGCACACAATGAATACATGTAAACAAGACACATCAAATGCAACAAATAATTGATTCATATACATATAAAGCTCATATAAGTAAATAATTTTTCATACAAATACGAAAACTAATACATTCATACACATAGAAACACTAAAACCACTACTCAAGGCATACCCAAGAAATACACACATATACGTAGAAACTAAAGAATGAAAGAATATTCAAAAATCAAATAGTCAAAATCATGCAAAAGTCAGACATTCATCAACATAGAAGGGTAAACAATTCAAACAAGTACATACAAAGTAAAATAATTCTCATAAAAATACAACAAATAATACATTCATACACATACAATTAAATAATATCCATAAGAATGAAAGAATATTCAAAATCAAATAGTCAAAATCATGCAAAGTCAGAAATTCATCAACATAGAAGGGTAAACAATTCAAACAAGTACATACAAAGTAAAATAATTCTCATAAAAATACAACAAATAATACATTCATACACATACAATTAAATAATATCCATATGAAAGAATACTGAAAAGATACACACACAAAGCAAATAAAGAAGGAATACTGAAAAACATCCAAGATAATACAACCAACTCTTAAAAATAATTAAATGTATATACATAGAAACACTAAAAACGCTACTCTAACATTCAAGGCATACTCAAGAAATACACACATATACATACAAATAAACAATGAAAGAATAGTCAAAAGCATGCAAAATGAAACATTCATCAACATAGAAGAGTAAACAATTCAAACAAAGTACATACAAATAATGCAAAAAATCTCAATAATACATTCACACACAACATATAGAAGTATACATCTCGTTCATTGATAAATTCAAAAATAAAAAACACAACAAATATATTCTAACTATGACAATGCAACTAATAAAGACACTATTTCAATTCTCAAAACAATGCATTCATATACATACAAAATAAAAAAATCCAAAACATACATTATAACCAAAATACTTTCATAAATTTATATATGTAAGCAAGCACTCAAGAATATATATATTTATTGTATATAAATAATAAAACCAATACATAAAAATTTAGATATAATAAATTCATACAAATAAATAATAAAAATATTTAAATATTTGCAAACACTCTAAAAATATATATTAGTATTTTATTTAAATTTATAAAAATATCAATAAAAATATTGAAATATACTTATTTATTTATATATATATGAAAAGAAGGAAAAATATAGTATACTTCAAATATCATAATAACATAGTTATAATAAAAATATATAAATAAATAAAATCAAAACTAAATCAAAATCTTATTTAAAAAAAATAAATTAAAATATAAATAAATTTAGGTTATAATTTGTTATATAATTTATGTAAATAAGATTCATTTTGTCATTTTTGTTCAATGTATCGGGAAGATGTTTAAAACATTGTAAAAATTTTAAATGATTTAAGTGAATAAGAGAGACTTTTCCATTTATGTGTATATGGGGAAGATGTTTAAAACATTGTAAAAATTTTAAATGATTTAAGTGAATAAGAGTGACTTTGCCATTTGTGTGTATATGGGGAAGATGTTTAAAACATTGAAAAAATGTTAAATGATTTATGTGAATAAAAAGTAATTTTGTGATTTGTGTGTATATTGGGAAGATGTTTAAAACATGTTTATAAATTATTATTATTATAATAACATGGCATATTTATGTTTTTGCATATTGGAGTTACTATAAAAACTAAAGGTCATGAAAACTATGAACATAAGGAACACAACTCGGACTCACTCAAGAACAACTTTGAGCATTGATAAATTTTTCTGCAACATAAAACACCGAAATGATATTGTTAGAATACAAATCCTTCCTAATAACTTGTAACATAATTAAATTTATTATTATCTATTTTGTATATTATATATAAAGATCAAGAAAAAAAAACATTAATACAATATTATTAAATAAAACTATCAAAATATAATATAATTAACAAATTTAATATAATAACAATAAAATTTAACATATTGAAAATAAATAATTAAAAAAAACACATTTGGTAACTTTTAACTTCTATAACAATAGCATGCTTTTATTAATAAAATTGAATAAATAAAATTCCAAATCTACAAGGTTCTAACTCTAGGGTGGGGTAAGGTATGGATATTCACTACCTAATACTCTGTTTGGGCTCGAAGGAAATATTATGTCTTCTTGGTCAGAAAATGGCACAACAAGCATAAGGAATGAAAAATTTTATCCTTATTTTTCAAATTAAATATAAAATAAAATAATGAATAACCATTAACACATATTTTCATAAATATAAATATATTTTTTTTAAGTAAAAATAAATGTTACGATGTAAATTTAATAGAAAAAATAAAAGGTTGATATATAATTAATAAAACTTCTTAATGTAATTAATAAACAAGAGAGAGGAAAAAAAATCTTTTGATTCAAAACTTGTTTTAGGTGATCGTTATCAAGTTGTATCATTGTTTGATCTCATCATCATGACATTCCGATTGTCCACTATTGCATATGTTTTTGGGTTCATCTCATAACTACTTATGACCTTCTCTTCACTACTAACCAAACCACGCCTTTCAACATTTATCTCTATACAATTTCCAATAAACTCACATTCAAAACTACTAATTGGCATAGCTCATAGATTGAATTTGATCAAAACCAAATTAGTATTGCCTTCTACTAAACATCACACTAAACTTGTACATGTACTTGTCCCATGTTATGCATGTAAATAGAAAGACTCTGCATAAACCGACTAATTGTTGGCAATTGCACATTGTGGTCCACTAAAACTTTAGAAATTTACTATCTACAATTACAACCGAATGCAACGCACTAATATCGTTGAAATTTAATATGAACCACCGGAATCAATTCACAAGGCAACAAAAAATTGAGCTCCTATGTTCAATTTCCTTCCACTAAGCATCACAGTGGGAATCCGTTATAACCCATAGCAAAAATTAGGGTCAAGCTAGGTGTAAAATTGAATTTATTACATAATACAAATAAAACAATCTGGTGAATGCTAATGGAATTGTGTACATAATATAAATAAATCAATCCCGTGAATGTAGCTATGTCGACATACACTATGTAGTATTTATTTCCATATAAGCCCTACGCAGGAATTTCCGGGGGTTTCTTCTTGCTGTCACTTCTAAATTGCACAATTATCAACAGAGAGGGCTCGAGTCTGTCACAAATCTGTATATCCCACTCTGTAGGGTTTTGCAGTGTAAGGCTTTGAGCGGTGCCTCCCAACTCAATGAACCACCTTCTCAATCTCCCTGCTAAATATACTCACCCATAATATGCTACTCAAGGAGAAGCTAATGGTAGTTTTACGTAAATGAGTGGTTCCATGACTGGTGCTAGTACTATTTAAGAAACTCCAGATTCATCTGGTTATGGAACTATTATGGATATAGGACAATTGGAGGCATGAAATGACAAAAAGGAAGAGCTGAATTGGGGTTTGGAGAGACAACTGGGTCAATATCCAAAAAATATTTATGGCTACATGACTTGTTACATGGAAAACCACCCAACACCTCACATGTCAACATCCTCAACGCAGATGTGAACACAGACCGACATAGATGACTAAACCCTGTTTCAATTTGCGTAACTATTCTACAATGAACATGTTCTGTAAATATATCATAGAGATATTCGTAAAGTGCAACAAGAAACAAGAAACAGGAGGAGAACAAGGACATTCACAAAGAATACTAACCTAATCTTTCTGTCGCTATTGAAACTGTGGAAACTGGTGGTTGCAAAGCCCTCGAAACTTCTCATTCTCTTCTGCAAAAGCATTGGAAACGATGCTCAAGCTACTCTGCTCCAAAAGCATTGGAAACCTTGCCCTAGCTCTTCTGCTCCAAAAGCATTGGACACTCTGCTCCAGCTCGTGTAAAGAAAAATCCCAACCCATCGAAAAAGGAAACATAAAAGAGGTTGAGGAATGAATTTAAAAAAAATAATTCAAGAAAATACTGCCATGAGTACAAAGTCACACCAACTCACTCTGAAAGCATAATTTTTTTTTCATTAGTTGGCCCTTCAACCACCAGTGCATATTGAATCTCCTGAGCCTGGGCTTTCTCTCTCAATTACCACAAATGCACAGACACACAAACCAAACATTTGCACACGACACATTGCACATTACATTTATACCACAACACTACACATGACATTCATGCATACAACACTATACAGAAGATTTATGGAGCGCTAAATAAGATAGACAACTTTAACTTAACATAACGAGTGCTTGAGAGAGAAAGAACACCCATGCTTAACTCTGTAGATTGAAGAGAGAAAAATAAATTTTGTCAAGTTACACAAATGTCTCTCTAAAATGAATTAAACACACATATTAAAGGAAAAGAAAAATTACTCAATCACCTACAGCCTTTCGCTGCATAACCATTTTTTTCTGTGGAATTAATTATAAACAAATAGACAAACAATTTAAAGGAAACGGAAAATTACCATCTCCATAAATAATCCAGTCCATCCCCCCTACTGTTTTTTTGGGACCGCAAAAATTTCGATCACCTCCTCTTCGTTCTTGAATTTCCTCCAGCGCTCATTCTTCATTCATCACAATCATTGATCCTTCCAATTCATGAGGCATCTCCTCTTCTTTCGTGAATATCTTCTTCTAATTCTTCATTCATCACAATCACCGATCCCTCGCCTTCCTAATTCATCACGCACCTCCTCTTCGTTCGTGAATTTCCTCCTCTCATTCTTCATTCATTACAACTAGTTATCCTCTGTTCTTCATTCACCAGGGCGCTCGAGTATATAATGACCACGACATTAGTGAGATTTATGCTTGTTTTTTTTGGACCGTTGGGTTCAAATTTAGGTTTTACGAATCTTGTAATCACTATCCATTAAACCAATCTTTTAATTGCACATCCATTAAACCATGCTCTCGTCAGGGCTTGTTTTTTTATCTTTTAATTGCCATCCATTAAACCATGCTCGCCATGCTTGTTTTTTTCGACCGTTGTTTTCAAATTTAGGTCTAACCAATCTTTTAATCACTATCCATTAAACTAATTTGTTAATAACTCATTTCAACATACATATTTCTAAAACTATAATAATAAAATAAGAACTTCCACATAACTATAATATTTCCAAAGGATTTAGAAGTGTGTATGTTTATGATGTTGAGTGCCTTATAGGACAATAATATCAATCTTGCTCTTTACGTAGTTCTCCTTCACCTTACAATTGTACATGTATTAGGAAAACACTCACACCATAATCGACATGAGATCTTCTTCGAGACCATTCTTGCCTATAGGTAAGGTTAAAATAATATTCAATTCATCAAATAATTACAACCCATACCTTTGATGTGTATCTTGCTAGCTTTCTTGATTACATTGTAAACCATTCCCCCCTATCAAAGTATACCTCTTTGATGTGAATTGTCACAAGCAAGATAGTTAATTTGCAAGATAGTTAGGAGAGGAAGTTTTTCGGGGAGCGAGGGCAGCATCAAGTTTGCTCATCTCCATCCAACTCCTCCTCTCCATCATCCGAATACTTCATTGGGAATTATCTTGCAGCTCGAATTTGTCATGGCCGTGGGCATCATGGCTCTCCTTTTTCCGAGGGGCTTTGCTTTCTCCCCCGATACCTGTGCAACCTCTACTAATCCCGAATCCGGTGCAAACTCGCCCATTTCTACTTTCAAATCTCCTTGAACTACCCCTGCGTCATCAACCATTATCATCTGGAATTCAAAGAAGAGCCCTCTAGCTGCTGTTGTTCTTCCCCTCTTTAATCGGATGAACCGAAACTTCCGTGTGCGCACGACGCAAGCGGATGGACTCCTTGCGACGAAGGCGAGGATGTTGCGTCGACAAACATGGAAGCTTCGAGACCAATGATGATCATCGGACTCGGTGGAGGAAGATATGGGAGCTCTACGAGTGCCCAGTTGTTGAAGAATCTCCTCCCTCTCCTCATGTTTCTTAACATGCTCGGGATTCTATGACTTTTTTGAGTTTTTGTTTTTCCCAATGTTTGGATTACCCCCGAGTATAATGAATTGTTGATAATTTTGTTAATTTTGTTATATGAAACCGCCGAAGAGCCGGTTTCCCCTACGTGGGTGGCTAATTTTCTATATGTTTGGAAAAACGGAGTAGTGTTTCAGGCTCTTAGACCGAGAATGCCCCATAGTTGGGCGTACCATAGAGCCGAGTGCCTCCATGTAATTTTTTGTGCCATTAATAGAATTAGTCTAAATTTAGAAAAAAAAATATTCAAGAAATAAACCCAAGTTTTCTCTTGTGTAATCATCAATGAAAGTCAGCATATAGTGGCTGCTTGCTATTGATGGTGTTTGCATTGGTCCACACAAATATAAATGGAAAATTTCTAAGGGTGCCTTTGCCCTTAGGCTCTTTCTTGATCGAAATATTTCTGCGTGTTGTTTTCCCAAGATGCAGCCTTCACATAGGCTACCTAGTTTCTCAATCAATAGTAATCCCCTTTACCATTCCTTTCCTATGCAAATAAAATTTGACCTCCAAAGTTGAGATGTCCAAATCTCAAATGCCATAACCAATTTTCATCTTTTGCTTTTTTCTTTGGAATGTCTCTTGTGTCTCTCACTGCCATTTCATCTCCTTTCTTCAAATTTTTTCTCATCTTGAGAGGGAAAAATTTTGTTCCTTGTCATCTTCACTTGTGCAATGCATTGCTTTCTTGGTGGTTTATCCATGATGGTGCATACATCATCTTCAAAGAAAAAAATTGTACCCCTTTTGAATGGAGCTGTCCAATGCCCGAGAGGTTAACTTCATACCAGACACACAATATACATCCGATATGGATCTTCCTTCTCCTTTCTTTGTGAAAACACTTACTATTCCTTTTCCCATGGCGGAGACCTTACTTTCGTCCCCAATGTTACTTGAGACTTTACATTTTCATCTAACAGGGAAAACATGGAAATGTTTCCGGTCTACATGGTTGCTACATCCTAAATCTAGAAACCATATATCTTCATTCATTTCTTCGACCCATGTACATGCTAAAAACAACTTCTCTTGATTGATATTTTCTTTAGTAAAATTAGCATCGGGTCTATTACCCATGTCACTTTTGTTTCTTCCTATATCTCATTGGCATAATGACCATACTTCTTAAATAATGACATTGGACTTGGAATTTATCATACCTTTGTCCATGGTAGCTTGATGTTGTCCTCCTTGTTGGCTACTACCATGGCCTTGGTTATAATTTTTGGTTGTTTGCCCCTTCCATGAGTATTTGCAGGGGTTGTTTCTTCCTCCTCTGTTTTGGCTTCTGCCTCTTCCTTTTCTCTCGTAGTTTTCCTCTACCTTGACCTCTTCCTCTTCCAAAGGACATTTGGGTCTTCAAGGAATGCTCCAAATATGAGTTTGTTGTTCTACCCAATCTTTGTTCATGTGTCATGGTGATGCATGAAGCTCATCAGCTCGTAAATTTTGAGAGATCCTTTGTATCTTCAATGGTTGTGACTATCACATCAAACCTTGAGGGTAAGATCCTCTATAATTTCTCCACTATTCTTCTTTCTTATACTATCTCTCCATCATATCTTATTTGGATGACCAACCCAATCAGATGAGAGTAAAGAATGATTCTATTGTGTCGTATCTTTCATGAAAATGACTTCAAAATCCCTTTCTCATTAATTGAAGCTTTTTTTGTCTTTACCTACTCCATACCTTGGTAGGTTGTCCGGAGGGTATCCAACGCATCCTTGGACTTCTTGGCTACTAAAAATCCTTAGAAACACACTTGCATAGAATGCTTGATAGAGATAGAAGAGGGATTTTTGAGTCCTTCTCCCTATTGCTCTTTAGAAAATCCTTCTCTGCTAGTGTGAAGGCATTAAATGCATTTTTATCTTCTGGTTCTTCTAGACCATCCTCAACTAGCTCCCCATAAATCTTGAGAGGCAAATAGAGCTCTCATTTCGTGATTTCCAAATAGTCATAGTTCTTCCCATTAATTGTGTGAGTGATTATTTCCTATACTTGTGCTTGTGTTGGCTCCCCGCCATGGCTAGCTCACTAAACTATGCTCTAAAATTGATCGTGTTTTTAAATAAAACTTCTCTCGCTTGAGAGATAAACTTCAGTATTCGAAAATAATTCTCTAGACTACACTTTTTTAAACATAGATCCGGTTTTTAAACACCTGGTCTTTGTCGAGACTTCATCACTGTCATGGTCAAAAAGTCGCAACAACACCTTCTTCCTTCATCTTATTTGACAACTTCAAAGAGCACTGGACTAGCTCTAATACCATGTTGGGATTTCCGAAGTATTCCAAACAACAAAGGAATAAAATTCCCCAACTTCAACAGAAAGATTCAATTAAAAAATTTGCTAGACATAGGTGCATATAAAAAAACTTCTTTTCATTAAACTTAAAAGGCTATTACGAGAGATTCCAAAGAACGTTTGTTCTAGCATTTACACAAAAAAAATTACAACCGCATTTCAAACTGCTGTACATGTTGTGTTCTTCAAAACTTTGTTTTACGAGTTTTTGCTCACTATATTAAAAATGCACACACACGGTCTTTTTTTATGTTTCACTTCCTTCGGGCATATAAAACAACACACAGCTCTCACACTCTCTATTTTTTTTCTATACACAATCCAACATTCTTTTCTTTTTTCCTTCGGGCATATATATCGCATTGCTTGCTATTGCAAAACACACTAACTTTATATATATTATAAACATTGAGAATGTTTATAATATATATATTAAAACATATATATTAATCCTAAATCAAAAGACTTAACAAAACATAGTCGCGGAATTTTAAAATAAAAACATTAAACATAAAACAAAAAAAACTTTTAATGTCTCAAACCTCATATGAAAGCCTTTTCACGGATTTGAGGATCTTTCATCTAATTTGGTTTTGAATTTATCACATCCATTTCTGATGTGGTGACTGACATGCAAAACCATGCGAAATGGATTTGCTATTAGCTAGTTTGATTGGAGCCCGCGGCATTTAGAAAAAAATCAATTGTATTTGACAAAGCATTATCGCATCGTAATTCATATGGTTTGTAGTCATTTCGAGCAGTTTGGGTAATCAAATTAACATATTACGCATGTGATATGAGATATGTGGTATCGACAATATCGCATCTCAAATGAAACAACGAAACTTGTGATGGTGCTAGAAAGGATATGCGAAGTTACGAAGTTGCGATGTTGCGAAGTAAATTCTCCCTTCGTGGTTGGTGGTGTTTAATGGTGGTAGGTGATGTAGTTTAAATGGAGTAACGATGGCTCGGTTCTAGCTGTGAAAATTCATGGCTACGGTCTTCAAAAAAAATGATTTTGTAGGCTTATTTAACTCAGGAATTTATTGTGAGATGGAGTGTAAACATAGCTCAAATATTTTCCGGTTGTTTGTTTTCCTCTAGTATTCCATCCGTGCTATTGCGAGTGAATTTAATATTTCAACATTTTTTTTCATTTAATAACGTCAAACACAATGCAAACTTCTAATAATATAACATATCAATATTACATACGTGATAGCGTTACACCTTTATGAAACTACCCAGATAAAACCATACAACTTTTATTGATTGGATTTTATAGTTTTTTGAATGAATTTTAGCATTAAATATATGTGTTTTAGTGGGTGTTACTAACTATATTTTTGTGATTTCTAGAATATTCATGGACATAGGCAAAGTCCTTTTTTGTATAGTTGATTTCCTACTAAACCCTTTCTTGTGTAGTGTCCAACCTAACATATTAGAAGCAAAATCACCTTTCCATTCTTCAATATCTTATGTCGATTAGAATTTCTGGAAAATGGGCTTCGAGATATAATATGAGCCACTTAGTAAATTAGAGGGACGGCCCTCCCATGCACTCGTGACACTTCATTGAGGCACCACACAAAGGTATGTGTATTCAGGGGAGAAATATTATGCATTTAATGGGGTGGTTTAAACTTTATGGCCATATTCATATAGTTCAATTTTCTTAGTTAGCTAGGGCATCAAGGAACACATAGATTTCTTTGCTAAATATTAGGGCTATGTAGAGATGATATAAAAATCCTTTCTGACATCTAATCTTCTAAAGCTTAGAAATAACTCATATGTCCATGTTCTCCACATTTTGAGTGCCATTCGAGAAGAAAAATGTTAATTTGTTGCTCATAAACACCTCATATCTCCATTCCTTCTAAATTCCCACTATCATTCAATAAAGAAAAAAATAATATAGTTACCTTGAGAAGAGGGTGAGTCGATAAACCTTATATGGAGCTACCCGAGTTGGAGACTAAGACTCAAGCATTATATGGAGCGTTTGACAAAGTGCATCTTGGAGCACTTTGTAGAGAAACCATGTTATAAGTGCACGTGGAAGTGTTTTATGAGGGAAACCATACACTTTTCAGTTGGGTAACTTTTTCAATTAGTAAAAAAGACGGAGAATACGTAAATCCCTACCTAGCCGCATATCGACCATTGGGTTGGGACCAAGTTGTAAATCCTATTGGAGAACAATTGAACCAATTGAATGAATCCCATAATCATGAACGAGAGGAAGAGAATCTGTAGGTATATGACAAACCCAATTCTCGATGTTGATCATGGCCATTTAATATTTAAAAAGTGATTATTAATTAAAGTTATTTTATTAAAATATTATTTAATATAAATATATTTAAAAAAATTTGAAGTATGAGATATTTAGAAAAATTTTAAATTAACATTTTAAAAAATAATAATTAAAAAAATATTTATGAAAACATAAATTTTAACATAAGACATTAATCATAACTATTTAAAAATAATAATAATTTTTTAAACAAATTTGTTAAATTTTATATAGGATGAGCTTTCCAACCTCTTCTCACAATTTGCAGAAAATGGAATATCCATAATATATTATAAAATGTAAATCGTAGATTTCATTGTAATGGATAATAATAGAAGTAGAAGCTACCCAACTAGGGTTGCCACTTTTTATGCTCTCACTATTGCCATAGTACAAACATCAACAAAATTCGTCCAAAATAATAATTTCGAGTTTTCCCTGCATCCCCCTCTCTGAAGGGAAAAAACTATGATGAATCAATGTGGATGAGTAACTTTTAATGTGAAAAATAACAACTTGAAGCCTATGGATTATCAACATAATCTAATAACCTATTATTCTTATAACAATGTGCCACTACTACAACAATGAGAAGCTTTATAATTCTAATAGTGGACTCAATCCACAAATATTAGAAAGATAAAAATTTTAATAGTGTGAAGTGTCATAAAACAATATTTTGAAGACTAATTCTATAATCGAATTATTTGGCTCCTTTCTATGAGAGTGTCGATCTCTCCTTTGTAAGGTACATTTTATTCACGGAAATTTTTAAAAATTAAATAAAGGTCGATATGCTTATCAAATCGAATTTTGTTAAACAAAATGAAGGTACGAGATTTAGTTGACAATTGATGTAAAAGATATATTCTTAGATCAGAAAGCCAAAATGATGAAATTTCAATGACGTCGATTTTTTGTTTCATTGTTCCAGCAGGTTCATACCAAGCTATAATGCAATAAGTGTCCTTAGGTTCCTTAGGGTTCCGGGAGAAAGTGATGGTCTAAAGGAACGTCAGAAATTTGGATGCAACATTTTTTTATCTGAAGATGTATTGGGAGAGATGTCATCATTGGGATTTTTTTAATTCCTCACATGCAAGTTTTTATTTTCATATCCTTTTCTTAAGTATGTTGAATTTGGGTAAGAGGAAGTTTTAGTTTTAGAGATAATTTCAATTGGAGGCTTAGTCATTATCAAAAGGTTTTAGTGAAGCCTCCTACTCCCTGTGATGTTGTTGTGAGGAGATTCGATCAAATTCGAGTGGGAAATTATTTATTTCTAGTAGGGAAGTTTCATTTTCCATTTTCTCTCGATACTCCTAGTACCATCCATGGTAAACTCATTATTATTATCATTGCATTCATCACTATCACTTCTGTGCCTCTTCATCATGATCATTAGCAAGTTCCATGGATTTTTTTCTTGGATGAATATCACTAATTATATGAAGACATGCACTTTGAAATATAAACCTTATTCAAATGCAACTTGACTCTACTCATGGTGGGATAATTTGTGGAATTGAATATTGAACATATATTAAATTTCATATTTATAACTATTGCTCTTTATACTCCCTTGTAACATTTCTTGACACCCATTGGACAAATATATATAGGTTAAATCATGGTGAGGAAGAATTAAATTTAGCTCTTGAAACAATGAAATAAAGTAACTTTTATAAATCATTAAAATCCTAGGGATCTTTAAGTCACCTGACTACGATAGGTAGGTCTATTTAGCTTTTTAATATGTATCTGATTTTAAGTACATGTGTGTAAATATCATGAAAATTCCATTGAAATATAGTTTGTATAAGATTTAAACATGCATTAATATCATAATATATATAATGTGTTGTATATTGGATATTTTTCACTGTGTCTTTTTAAAACTACAATATAATCTCGAGTGTGGCCATTGTCAACCCCATTTTAGTAGAAATTGAAATGTGAGGTTGAAAGGGTGTACATTTGGTGTGATGGATTAGGATTCATATATGTACATGTAAGCATATGATTTAAAGAAACATAGGTGAGAAGATATAACTTAGAAATTTAATCTGATTCCATAGGGCCATAGATAAATTAGTGATATTGTGTTATGTTAAGGCACTCCATGGTGAAAAGGTCATGTTAGTTAACACATAAGAAGAAATCAATCCATAAGTATGGATTGGTGTGGTACAAGACTAGGTGTGTTTGTTGATTTATTTTTTCTATAGTTTATATTCCCTTGGGTCAAAGATTTCTCAAGCCAATAGTTTGTCATGTTGCTTTATCGAACAAACTAGCCAAAAAAACAAAACAAAAAAAATTAAAAAAATAGAAAAACATCACATTTCATACAACTTATGATATAATGGAGGTAATCAATTTATTTTTTAACATTATCCTTAGAATGTGCTCACAAATGTGTACTTTATGTTAAATATTCTCTCTGTAGATATGGACTCAAGAGATAGAATTTTTTTCTTCATGTGTCCACTGTATCGACAAGAAACATTTTTGAAAGAAATAAGATTTTTGTAAAAGAATTCTATCTTTGTGGGGAGACACATATTGGAAAATAATTAAAGAAAAAAATTAAGAAAAACGACATATTAGTAGATTCAATATGAAGAGAAAGTAACTAAGGAAAAATATTAAATCTTCCGGTGATGGAAATTAGTTGAATAATTAAAAAGATTTGGTAGCACCTTTCATGCTAAGGGAAAACAAAATAAAGTGTATATAGCCCCCCACACATTTTACCCATCCATATATCAATACCATATAATTTATGTTTTCATTTTTTTGAAACGAAATAGTATTTTGGATTATATTAACTAGGGATGCAACTCATAATCGTTACAATTCTTCTAAAGAATGTGTTCCCAAAATTTCATTAGGATTTAAGATTGAACTTGTAGGATAAATCCAAATCCTTATTTGAGAGATCCACAAAGAAAAGGTTTGTTACCATTCTAGCTAAACATTTTCCAGGACCTCTAATATCAAATACATTTGCATGTTCTTCTTAATTGTTTGTCATGTTCAACTTTTACTAGCTTCTCCTTTTTGTTTAGCTTCATTTAACTTCTTGTTTTACATGGTGAAATATATCTTTCTTTTTTCCTCACTTGGATCTCCCCTATGCTATCCATGATACCTAGAGGATCATTCTTCTAGTTATTATCTCAAATATGTCCTCCACCTTTAAGATTATTTTTTTGATTCTTCCTCTTTCTCCTAATGTATATAAGAAGTTGGTTTTTTAGTCTTATATTTTTCTAAAGAGACAGAGGAATCACCAAAAATATATGACTTATTCGCCACTTTTGGAAAAATTATCCCAAGGTGTTTTTTTTACAAATATTTTGAAGACAATCATTTGGGGAACCAAAACTTCATGGGATTTGTCATAGGTATCTTTTACTAATTCAACACTCAACTTGCTTTTTGTTGAGTTTACATGAACTTGGTGGTAGTCTTTCTGGATTCACTTGTATGTCGTTGATTTTCCCCGTTGTTGTGATATGGGGAGGAGTTAATCTTTAAATAACATATAATTTTCTTAGTTGGAACCTTCTCACTATATTGATTTGCAACTATTTTTTCCTAGCTTTGATATTTTGACATGTTGGTACAATTTTTGAAGGAGTCACATGTTTTTGTAAAAATATTGTTGGGAAAGAAATATGCTAATAATCTAGCTTTTGCACCCATAGATAATTTTACTTTGCTATTTTGTTTTTATGCAAGAAATCCTTTACCAATGTCCTTGCACCTGTGAAACAGTGAGCGTGTGTGTCACACCTCCAAAACTTACTATTATGATCCCAAAATATAGTGTATCTCTTTGGATCTCTATTAGCGAGCTATTACTTACAATCTTTACTTGGTGACCTTTCACTTCTATTTTTAAATCCAATTATATACCTATATATATATATATATATATATATAGAGTAGAAGTATTTCCCCTACTCACTCCAACCATTTATGTATAAATATTATCCCTTGTTTAAAATCGCCATGTCCACTACATCCACATAACATAAGATGGATATGTTGCCCTTTTAAATTCACACAATATAAAATCACATCATACTACTATTTAACTACACATAATATAAGAATTGTTATATGGCCAATTATATTCACATCGAATACGATTATTGTATCACCATTTAACTCCTCATAATATAAGAGGGACGTTATATAAAATGGTCATATAAAACCTACAACATATATCACGGGGTATATGGATACGCTCCCACCGTATATAATCAACGTTGAATATACGGTTTAAAATTCCACAATACTTATATTTTATATGCTTAGCTACGATACAATACTGAAACTTTACTTGCGATATAGTACTCATCTGTTATTTCTTAAGCACCATTATTAACAATTCTCCACTTGTTTGTGCGTATTCGAATAATGCATTTCGTTTTGTTGGAGTGTTCAAATGGGTAAACCAGCCACGCTTCGATTTGACGCGTTCGATGTACAGTACTCACCATAGCCCATCAACCGAGTCTCGGGAGGTAGGAAGATATCACGTGATTTCACTCTCACCTTGTGTGCCGAGATTTTTGCAGGTGCGAGGGTTGGTGTTTGAGTTTCCTCCTGCTTCGAGGAATATGGGGTTTCCCAACCACGGTACTTTTGCTCGGTGGAAACTCAGGCGGTTGTCGACGCTCATAAATTCTGAGGGCCGTGGTGTGGTTGCTCGACGGGAGCGGTAGCGCGGGCTTTGAGCCAGAATTTTCGCTCTGTGCGGTAGTTAGAATTTAGGGTTGAATAAAATCAAACACTGTGAGTATGGTACTTGCTTGTTCTATACGTTATGATTTTTTAAAAAATCCCTACGGAGGTTTAGGTGCAACTCTCGGCCATTGCGAGTTTAAGGGTTAGAGTCTTCGCCTATCGACTCAGCCTGACAACAACTTCGTGTACGGTTAGCGGGTTAGTGGTATTTGGACGACGGTTCTTTTTAAACCCCCATTCTAGCCATTGTTACTCCATTTCCCAGGACTTCGATTTCCTTTGCGCTTCTCATTTACTCTTCTAAGCTTTCGGTTCTCGATCGCTTGGCGTGTGCCGGCAGGCGGGCGATGTTATCACGGAGTTTTTGGTAGCTTCGAGTTTTCTGCACATGATCGTATTATTTGTATCTTGCTTTTCGGTCACGGATTAAAGTTGTTCATGTTATTCGTGTTGTTATGTCTTTTCGCAGGTCAGTGTCTTCGCTACGATAGCGTGTCGTTTGTTTTGTCAAGTGCTGTTGTGCGCTAAATGGCGAATAAGGGTTTCGTGCCACGAAGAGGCGTTTTCGGTTCCACGGAGTAGAAAGTGGTTGTCTCACGTTGCGCCTTCACTTAGGGCGAAAGCGCCCATTCTCGTTCCGGCTCTTCTTGCTTTCCCTGGTTGCGATAACCATGGCATCGAACTTATTTAAATTTTTGTGTGCGAAATGTATTTATGGCACGTTTGGGTTTTGTTACAGAGTGTATTACTGTGTTGCGTCCTCTGGTTTTTCCTGCGACTAACTCCGGATTTCGAATGCGCGTCGATGCACTGAGGTTTCTACCCTCACGAGGTGTCATACCGAGCGCACGAGAGCGTACGCGATGATTGCTGGGACTTTACGCGTTTGCTACTGTCTTGCTCCCATCATGCTGCGTTCGGCGAATGCAATCTTGTACTGTACGCAAAGTAGTAAAAGAGCGTGGGGTTAATTTAAATGTGGCGCCTTTCCCCACCCGGCTTCGGTTCTCACTAGCGGTTGTACTGTGTGAGCATATGTGTCTCTCAAGTGCTATTTTATATCATCACTATAAGATAAAATCTACTATAAATAATTTCCTATATGTTCAATGATGGAAGATTCCACCAGATCAAAGGGATATTAGGAAGTCGTATCCAACCAGGTAGTAGAAATTGAAGGATGAAAAAATGGGTTGAAAGAGTCAGAATGAGGTTCCGTAGACAACCGTGAACTTCCCTAGGAACTAAAAACCAAAACTGCTAGATCCAACTCTTCATCTTCAAATTTATCAAAGCAATACAAAAAATCATCTAGGCAATGGATACAAATTTAGCTCATTTGAAAGTAGCGGTTTCTAGAACTCAAAATTGAGGGTGAAGATATGGCAAACTATGGTCATAAACCATTAAATATGCAATGTATCAGGGTCATACTATGAGAATAAACTTGTGTCGCTTTGAATGATTCAAACCTCAAAAGGCAATCGCAAATGAAGGGCTTCATGAGCTGAGGCGTACTTGAGAAATCAAATCTCGGGTGTGAAATTTCACAACATCATGAGAAGAAATGGGTGAAACAAAAACTAATGTGAGCCTCACAAGATTGAGGAATTAATGAAACTCCTTTCAACATGTTATAAAAAAATGGTTGTATTCAAGCCAATTTTCGTGAATCGAGAGGATGGAGAAATACACTTCGCATCAATATTCCTATAATAGAGGAAAAAGGGATTTTCACCATGGGAAGGGTGAGTTCATCCTCATAAATGAGGATGTGATCTCAAATCCATCCACCAAGGAAGGAAAGGATGAGGGCATGAGCACAATAGACGATGAAGTCACAAATGAGTTTAATTTTTTGGTTGCAATGGAAGCTAGAAAGGCATATGTGATGAACCAGTGTCTTCGACAGCGTATGACGAGGATTGATATGACACTATAGCATAAGAGATGTCTTTCCATATGCAAACTTTTGAGACACGGATGAGAGGTGGCCAGCGAGGACCAAAGCTGTCTCGCCGTGAATAGATAAGCCCCACTCTACTATTACGCACATTAAATTTTCACTCCGTACTCGGTTTATGCGTATGTGATGTAGCGTGTAACATGCCTGGCTTGTTTGTTTTGGGAATCCATGTGCATCTCCTGAGGCCCTACCCCCTCATAATCTTGGCCAATTGCATTTGGATTCTTCCTATGTTTTGGATTCTCATGACCCCTCCATCACATAACGGCTACATATCACCGAACAATATTCAGAGAACATGTGGTTCGTGTGTTCCCATTTTGCCATATCATTTCTCTATTTATTTTATCATTTTTTATTGTTTTATCAATATGACGGATGCTCCATTACCAATGCCAATTCCATACAGGAAATTTTTTAGTCAAGTGTTTGTAATAATTAGAATGACCCTTGTGCACCACTATGATTACATATTTTATTTAATTCCTTGTCACTATATTTATTTCCCAGGCCAGCTTGACCCTAGAGTGTTGTATTTCTTAGATCGAGTGGTTTTTCTTCAAATGACACTAAAATTTGCTTAATGTAAAACAATTATTGAACTTGAGCAGCCACCATGTATTTATTTGTGTATTTTTCACCAATGGTTAAAATTTCACAATCCGCATTAAGAGAGAAATTTTACCTTGGATATCTATGTTGCATATAACTCATTTGAGCCACGAAAATTCTATATAGTAAATGTGGTAAAAAAATGGAGAAACATCCTTCATTGCAATTGGTTATGAAACTTACTATACTCTTGATGCATGATTACATTGTACTTGTCATCATGTCATGTTTTGTAACTTGCATGCATCTATAATGTGCTGTAACATAGAATCAATTTTCTCTCAATAAATATTCTTGAGGAATATATAATATGGCAATATAGGTTTAGATCTATTATAAAAACGCACTTAGGTACGTATAGTGAATCCTACTTCTCTGTTGGCTTCTAAAAAACTCTTTATATTAAGTGGTTGTGAAAGGCGCTTCCGATTTTTGTGCTTTAAACTTTGTGTGTGATGGGGATTGCCATGATGGTAGTGACATAAGGGTATTGGTTTTCCTTGCATTTTTGTTGAGTGAAAATGAGCTTGGTTGATTGGAAAGAAAGTGTTTTTTCTAGGAAAGCTAGTTTCGAGGTGGCATCTATAAGTATGATTATCTACAAACAGATCATAAGCTAATGCATGGGCCAAGATGAGAACTAGTAAAAAATGGATAAGTAGTTGTAAACCATCACAAACCAATGCATGAAGCAATATTTGTTTGCTACCAAGAATGGATGGATGACCAAGATTAGAAGTGGAAGTCATTCAATGCAAATTATCTATCTTTCTTGTGACAGGTTAACATCAAGAGTGCTACTTTGCATCGAGGAGAATGGCTTACAACGTAATCAAGCAAGCTAGAAAGATACACATCGAAGTATGGGTTGTAATTACTTGATGAATTGAATATTATTTTAACCCTACCTATAGGTAAGAATGGTTCGAAGAAGATCTATGTTCGATTATGGTGTGAGTGTTTTTCCTAGTACATGTAAAATTGTAAGGTGAAGGAGAACTACATAAAAGAACAACATTGATATTATTGTCCTATAAGGCACTCAACATCATAAAAATACACACTTCTAAATCCTTTGGAATTATTATAGTTATGTGGAAGTTCTTATTTTATTATTATAGTCTTAGAAATATGTATGTTGAAATAAATAAACTAATTAAAAAAACATATTTTATCAAATTAATTAAGAGCTATATTTGATATCTATGAGTCAAGATACTCATCCTCAAAGCATTGTAAGTTAGATTTCCATGCTCATGTTATTAGTGCAAGACATTATTTGAAGCTTACATGGTTTCAAATAGAGTCATCTTAGACTCTCACTTTTTAGGAATGTATTCATGCTCATGTTATTAGTGCAAGACATTCTTTGGAAGTGTACATTGTCTCAAATAGATTCATCTTAGACTCTCACTTTTAGGAATGTATTCATAATGTTCTCAATGTACTCTACCAAAAAATATCTTCCTTCAAGACATTCTATACGTTTTTTTTGACACATATCCAACCACTTACTCAATGTAAGCTTGGAGGGAAAAAAACAGACTAAAAAGTCACTCTTTACCATCAAACTAATATTATCCACAAATTAATTCCAAACAAAACTTTTAATATAAAAATTACATGAATAATAAATTACAAAGAAAATGATCTAAAAGTATATCATTGCAAATATTTGTTAACTTGATATTAACTCTTACAAACTTATCTCTTTTAGTTTTATAAATAAATATTTTTTAAAATTAGTTTTATATATATATATAAATAACTATTTTTAAAATTAGTTTTATATATACAAAAATTGATTTCAAAAAATCACATAAATATTTCATAAATTTAAATTTTACATAGATTTAAATTTTACTCATGGTTTAAAGTTATCTTAATTTATTATTATATTTTAGATATATATATTCCCTCAATGATAGTACCAACCTTTCCACCACGCATATTAAATATTAAATATATTCCAATCAACAAAGTGTCACCCAATCAGTGTTATGGACATCCACACGAAATGAACGAGTTGAAAAAACTCAGTTTTATTGAAAATATAAAAATAGAAAGTTATGGACTAGTATTGAACTGTATATTGACAAGTTTTAAAAAGCTCAGTTTCAAAAAAATATCGTAAATTATAAAATAGTAATACTGAGTTAAAAGATGGGGTAATTAACAAACTAGTTTAATGGATAGTGATTAAAAGATTGGTTAGACCTAAATTTGAAAACAACGGTAAAAGAACAAGCATGGCGAGCATGGTTTAATGGATGTTAATTAAAAGATTAAAAAAAAGCATGACGATCATGGTTTAATGGATAGTGATTAAAAGATTGGTTTAATGGATAGTGATTACAAGATTCGTTAAACCTAAATTTGAACCCAACGGTCCAAAAAAACAAGCATAAATCTCACTAATGTCGTGGTCATTATATACTCGAGCGCTTGATTATCTGATGAATGAAGAATGAGAGGAGGAAAATTCACGAACGAAGAAGAGGTGCGTGATGAATTAAGAAGGCATTGTGATGAATGAAGAATTAGTAGAAGATATTCATGAAAGAAGAGGAAATGCCTCATGAATTGGAGGGATCAATGATTGTGATGAATGAAGAATGAGAGGCGGAGAAATTCAGGAACGGAAGGGATCGAAGGTTTTGCAGTCCCAAAACAACAGTTTCCTTTCTATGAGTGGATTATTTATGGAGATGGTAGTTTTCTGTTTCCTTTAAATTGTTTATCTATTTGTTTAATTAATTCCACAGAAAAAAATGGTTATAGCTAAAGGCTATAGGTAGGCTATAGGTGTTTGAAGTAATTTTTCTGTTCCTTTAATATGTGTGTTTAATTCATTTTACAGAGACATTTGTGTAACCTCATGTAAATTGTTTTCTCTGTGTAACGTGACAAATTGTTTTCTCTGTTCAATCTACAGTTAAGCATGGGTGTCTTTCTCTCTCAAGCATTGTTATGCTAAAGTTAAAGTTGTCTGTCTTATGGAGCGCTCCATAAATCTTCTGTTGAGTGTTGTATGCATGAATGTCATGTGTAGTGTTGTAGTATGCATGTAATGTGCGATGTGTTGTGTGTAAATGTTTCGTTTGTGTGTCTGTGGATTTGTGGTAATTGAGAGCGAAAAGCCCAGGCTCAGAGATATTCAATATACACTGCATGGTTGAAGGGCGAACTAATGAACAACTAATGTTTTCAGAGTGAGTTGGTGTGACTTTTATTACTCATAGCAATATTTTCTTGAATTATTTTTTAAATTAGTTCCTCAACCCTTTTTATGTTTCCTTTTCTCATGAGTTAGAATGCTATATACGACGAGCTGGAGCAGAGTGTCCAATGTTTTGGAGTAGAAGAGCTGGGACGAGGGTTTCCAATGCTTTTGGAGCAGAGGAGCTCGGGCATCGTTTCCAATGCTTTTGCAGCAGAGAATGAGAAGTTTCGAGGGCTTTGCAGCCATCAGTTTCCACAGTTTCAGTAGAAACTGAAAGATTAGGTTAGTATTCGTCGTAGAATGTTCCTGTTCTCCCTTATTTCTTCGTTTCTTGTTTGCAGTTTACAAATATCTCTGTGATATATTTACAGAACATGTCCATTGCAGAATAGTTATGAAAATTGAAACAGGTTTAATCATCTGTATCGGTCTGTGTTGACATAAGTGTTGAGGATGTTGACATGTGGTGATGTTAGGTGGTTTTCCATGTAACAAGTCATGTAGTCATCAATATTTTTGGATATTGACACAGTTGTCTCTCAAACTCAATTCAGCTCTTTCCTTTTTCTCATTTCATGCGCTAATTGTTCCTATTTTCATAATAGTTCCATAACTCAGATGAATCTGGAGTTGCTTAAATAGTACTATGACCAATCATGGAACCACTCATTTACGTAAAAAAACCATTATCTTCTCCTTGAGTAGCTTATTGTGTGGGTATATTTAGCAGGAGATTGAGAAGATGTAGTTCAGTGAGTTTAGAGGCATCGCTCAAGAGCATACACTGCAAAAACCTACAGAGCGGGATCTACGGATTCGTGAGAAAGACCGAGCCCTCTCTGTTGATAATTGTGCAATTCGAAGTGATAGCAAGAAGAAACCCTCAGAAATTCACACGTGAGGGCTTATATGGAAGTAAATGTCTGCTACATAGCATGCATATCTACGCAGCTACATTCACGAGTTTGATTTATTTGTATTATGTACTCAATTCTATTAGCATTCACCAGATTGTTTTATTTGTATTATGTAATAAACTCAATTTTACACCTAAGTTGAGACTAATGTTGCTATGAGTTATAAGGTTCCCACTATGATGCTTAGTGGAAGGAAAGTGAACATAGGAGCTCAATTCTTGTTGTATTGTGAATTGATTCCAGTGGTTCGTATTAAATTTCAACGATATTGGTGCGTTGCATTCTATTGTAATTGTAGATAGTAATTTCTAAAGATTTTAGTGGACGAGCAGTATGCAATTGCCAACAATTAATCGAGTTTATGCAGAGTCTTGCTATTTACATGCATAACATGGGACAAGTGCATGTACAAGTTTAGTGTGATGTTTAGTAGAATGCAATATTAATTCAGTTATGATAAAGTTCAATCTATAAGCTATGCCATTTAGTAGTTTTGAGTGTGAGTTTTTTGGAAATTGCATAGGATAACTGTTGAAAGGCCTCATTGGTTAGTAGTGAAGAGGAGGTCATAAAGTAATTATGGGATGAGACCCAAAACATATGCAATAGTGGGCAACTGTGAAAGCGTCATAGTCAGTTAGTAGTGAAAAAGGTGTTCATATCCTAAAACAGATTTCACGTAATCAAAAGATTTCTTTTTCTCTCTCTTATTTATTAATTACATTACTTCGTTTTATTAATTTTTATAGCAACTTTTATTTTTTTATTAAATTTACAATGTAACATTTTTTTTTAAATATATTTATATATATGTTAAATTTGTTAAATTTATATTATATTTTGATACTTTTTACATAATTCGTATTAATGTTTTTTTTCTTGATCTTTATCATATATAAAATGGTTTTGGTTTTGTTTTTATGTTTTAATATGAATGGTAAATTTAATTATGTTACAAGTTATTATGAAAAAATTGTATACTAACAATATCATTTTAGTGTTTTATGTCAGAAAATTTATCAATGAAAGTTGATTTATTCTTGAGGGAGTAAAGACATTGTCTGTATGTAAATCTTTTAATGTTGTAATTAGAAAAAAAATGACTTTTTTGTTTGGATATGCTCATCAAACAATGTACATGAACTATCATTAATAAGGACTATTATTGTTGTGTGGATGGGAATTCAACCCCCCTCCAAATGGCTCTTAGGAAGGTTAAATTGTAACCCTCTTTTGAGTTGTGTACTTGTTTTCATGGTTTTCATGATCTTTAGTTTTTATAGTAACTCCAATATGCTACAAACATAAATATATCACATTATTATAATAATAATTTATAAACATATTTTAAACATCTTCCCAACATATACAGAAAATGACAAAATTACTTTTTATTCACATAAATCATTAAACAATTTTTCAATGTTTTAAACATCTTCCCCATATAAACATGAAATGGCAAAAGTCACTCTTATTCACTTAAATCATTTTAAATTTTTTACAATGTTTTAAACATCTTGTCGACACATTGCTATAAAAAATAACTCACTCTTAATAAATTATATAACAATTATAACCTAAATGTTATTTATATATATATATATTTTAAATAATATTTTGAGTTTATTTTAAATTTTATTTATTTATATAGTTTTATTTCTATACTATCTTATTATGATATTTGAAGTATAATATTTTTATTAATATTTTTATAGATTTAAATAAAATACTAATATTTTTTTAGAGTGTTGGTAAATATTTAAATATTTTTTATTATTTATTTGTATGAATTTTTTATATTTAAATATTTATTTATTGGCTTTATTATTTATATAATTCTTGCTTACATATATAAATTTATGAAAGTATTTTGGTAATAATGTATGTTTTGGATTCTTTGTTTTGTATGTATATGAATGCATTGTTTTGAGAATTGAAATAATGTTTAATTAGTTGCATTGCCATAGTTATAATATATTTGTTGTGTTTTTTATTTTGGATTTATCAATGAATGAGATGTATACTCTATATGTTGTGTGTGAATGTATTATTGAAAATTTTTTGCATTAGCTTGTATGTTCTTGTTTGAATTGTTTACTCTTCTATGTTGATGAATGTCTCATTTTGCATGCTTTTGACTATTTTTTCATTGTTTATTTGTATGTATATGTGTGTATTTCTTGAGTCTGCATTGAGTGTTAGAGTAGTGGTTTTAGTGTTTCTATGTATATACATTGTAATTATCTTTAAGAGTTGGTTGTATTATCTTGAATGTTTTTTTAGATATTCCTTCCTTATTTGCTTTGTGTGTGTATCTTTTTAGTATTCTTTTTTGTATGGATATTCTTTAATTTTATGTGCATGAATGTATTATTTGTTGTATTTGTGCTAGAAGTATTTACTTGTATGAGGTTTATATGTATATGAAACAATTCTTTGTTGCATTTGATTTGTCTTGTTTACATGTATTTATTGTGTGTGTATGAATCTATTCTTTGCTACCTTTATATGTGACTATTGCTTGTATTTTTTGTATGTGTATGAATACCTTATTCATGTGTGTATGAATATATTCTTTGGTAATGTGTCTTATTTCCTTGTATTCTATGTATGTGTATGAATGTCTTCTTCATGTGTGTATGAATCTACCTTTCCAATGTGTCTTCTTTATTTGTATTCTTTTCTTTGTATGTATGTGAATGTATTCATGTGTATGAATTTATTATTGGCTACATTCCTATATGTGTCTTGTTAGCTTGTATTCTTTGTATGTGTACAAATGTATTCTTCATGTGTGTATTAATCTATTCTTTTCTACATTTGTATGTCTTATTTGTATGTGTATATGTAGGAATCTTTCTTTCTTACTATTGTATATGTATTATTTTCATGTAGATATATTAGTGTGATATGTGAAAATATATTTTTTAATATTTTATTTATATGATTATAAATATACTCTCATTATTTCTATATATTAATATATTATTTTGAATATTTGATTTATAGATGTATTAGTTTCAATATTAACTTATAAATATATTAGTTTAATTTATTTAATTATTATTATTATTATTATTATTGTTGTATTATTTTTTTCTTTTATTGATTTTTTAATTAAGTTATTATTATTGTTATTATTGTTATTCTGGATTTTCTTTTTCTATTTAAACTTTGATAATTTTAAATTGAAAAATAATATACTTATAATATTATGAGTAAAAAAATAATATTATCCCTACAAAGTTACAACTCAATCATACCATTATCATGTTATAAAGTATCATGTAAATCATGAAACTAAAAAGAAAAAAGAACAATAACATAATATTTATAACAACATCAATTTATAATAACACATATCAATTAACTATTTAATACTAAAATCAATACAATAAATAAACTCAATTAATTTTAATTAATTTTTTTCATTAATTTGACTCATTTATAATTTTATTTTTTCATAATACTATAATTTAATAATATAGGGAAAAAATATTAATCCTAAATTTTTATGTTTAAAAATATATGCATTTCTCTAAATATAATAAAGAAAATAATACTTATTAATTTTATACTAATTAACTTATAAAATAATTGTAATTATTAAAACATCATAATATTTATACTCAATTTTAAACACATGCATAAAATAATATTAATTCTAAAATTAATTATAAGTGTGATGTGTGTGAACATGTCACCTTGTGAGTCATTATGTGTAATGTTTGTGCCCATGTGTATGTTTGTTGTGTGCATGTATGCATGTGAGTGATTATGCCTCATTGTGATGGATTTTGTGGGTATGTGCTGCTGTGGTTAGTCCCATGCCAACGATGTACTATTTTCTAAGCAAAGCTCTAATCATGTGGTTGACCTTAGTTAGTAGAGACCTTTAGATCTCAAAAACTAAGAGAGAGCCTTTGATACATTTCAAATTTTTAGTTTATTTAAAATCTAACATTCGTTGAAATATATTAAAATATTTTTTATAATAATGTTTTAAAAGATATAAATTATTTTAAGATAAAAATTTATAAAACAATAAAATAAATTAAAAGGATGTATAATTATTTAGTTTAATTAAAATTATAATAATTACATAAAATCGACAAATTAAATGAATTTATATAAATAAATAATAATTATAAAAATACTTCAAACTTTAATTATTCAAATATTTCCACTTTTCCACTGTAATTCATACTCACGCCGTAAGTCGTCATTTATTTGAAATGAACTTTGCTACTGCCTATGTGTACAATTGCGATCGTGAGATGTGTTGTTAGACGATTGAAGGAAGATGAGTCGTGGATATAAAACGAGTTTAAAAAAAACAAACATAACCCAAAACCTTAATCATTCGAGTCATTCGCTGCGGAGCTAGCATTTCTGTATGAGAAGGGAAACAGTGGAAGAATGGGGAGGAAGACGCTGCGGTTTCAGATTGGAAGAACGACAACGGTGGTAGGTTATTAGATTTGTTCCTAGTAGTTTTCAGATTGTCTTTTAAATATCTTTAGTTTATTCATTGTTATCTATCCGATTTCCGTTTCTACGTTACAGTGTAGAGACTGAAGTGAAGAAATTTTCACTGCGGCGAGCTGTTCTTGCCTTGCCCTCCGGAAGTCTCTGCGCATTGCGCTGCGTTGCTCAGACTAGTGAGTGCTTTTACTTTGCTGCAGTTTCTCTCTCTTGGTAGTCATCGCATTTTAGTAATTACTCCTCCTTTTTCCACCTGTAGCATCTCATTGTTGCGGGAATGTTCATAGGTTAACATCTTCAATTTCTTTCTTAGGGCTTGTGTCTCTGCTTCTTGATTCATGCATGAGAATTTCGATAGCCTCTCTATTCTCAGGATCCTCCCCGAGTTAATTATTAATCCTTTGTATTCTTCAAATTTTGCATATGTTTGGCTTGTAGAATTAATGTTTTTCTTGTTTTAAGTGGTTCAAAGCTTGTTTCACAGGGGTGTACCATGAGGTTGGATTGGCATTACATATTTTCACCAACACAGTTGGGGTCTTTAACTTCTGTTCGGATCTGTCGCTCGAGCGGTTTGTTTATCCATCGCAGCTTTATCGGCTATTCATCGCAATCGTGCCCATGTAATTGCCCTTGGAGCCTTTTTACGGAGTCATTTGCTACCATTTCTTGTTGGGATCTCTACTAATTTTTTGTTCGGGTACTGACAATTCTCATTCATTTTGGCCTAATGTATTCATGGGATATTTTAGAGAATGACCCTAAACGAGATAGGTAGAGACATTAGGAGGTAAAAGATAAAGTCTTTATGTAAATAACAACTTAGTCATTGAACTGTTTTTAACAAATTTTATTGTACTCTTTACTATGTCTCTCACATGCCACAACTCCAATTAAAAAGCGATTAAAGCTAGCCTCACATGTCAACATGGGTGAGCTCGTGTGGTTGGGATTTTAATGTCAACATGTGTGAGCTCAAGCGGTTGGGGTTTTAGTGTGGAAACCCATTTCTAAATTTTATGATGAAAACGGATAGGTAGTGACTATCTGTTTAGAAAACGAAGTTTGTGGTTTAGAATGCCTTTGAGTGACAATAAAAGGATGTGAATCCTAGGCAAGGGCTCTACTATTGGAGTCCTTCCAATTCTTTCTAGACTTGCTTGACTAATAAAGTATGAACAAAAATGTTTGAATCAAGAAACCCCATCCTCCATAGTCCTTCAATTTGAGTGAGAATCTTCCCATTTTGCACGGATGAATTTTGAGTCCATGCCCACGCTAGATCGAAAGCTGATAGGATAGCTCGATCTTAGATATGATAGCAGATGACATTAAAAATAAATGTACTTTGCAAACTATTCCCGAAAAGTGGGACATGCTAAGATGATGAGGACATATAGACATGATAGAGGTTAAACAATCTGCATGCAGACATGAATGGCTTGAGATTCCTGCAACTCATTTTATATGCTATCTCTGTCATAATTGGTGGCTAATTAATACTTCGTACAAGTCATCGTTAACTAATAACTACTAGTATGTGTTTTAATGGTCACAGATTCAATGAACATGCCTTATGTTCTTGTATGGTTTAATGCATCAGAACATATTCTATTTAAAGATACTTATAAGTTTGAAAGATCAAGATATAGAGTAGCTTTACCCTTTAATTTGCGCTGTAGACATTTAGACCTCTATCAAATTGCTGACGATCTCTAAAAGTTATAAAATTGTAGTTTTCAAAGGTTTATATTTTGAAATCGTAATCACATTATTGACTTAAAGAAAATCCCAAAATATTTTTTTTGAGTGGCCTAAGCCTCTTCGCTCCCAAGTTAGCCCTAATTCCTTCAGTCGGCTCCTAATCGGACGTGGTTTTTCAAATAAGATCATCACTATATTGGTCGAGTCAGCACTCAAGAAAGGGCACCTTGCCGTAATGTATGGAAAACCCATTTCAAAATTTTATGATGAAAAACAGATGGTAGTGACATCTGTTTAGAAAACAGAGTTTGTGGTTTAGAATACCTTTGAGTGACAATAACAGATGTGAATCCTAGGCAAGGAGCTCTACTATTGAGTCCTTCAATTCTTTCTAGACTTGCTTGACCAATAAAGTATGAACAAAAACGTTTGAATCGGAAAAAACCCCATCCTCCATAGTCCTTCGGTTTAGTCAGAATCTCCCATTTACACGAGATGGAATTTTGAGTCCATGCCCAAGCTAGATCAAAGGAAACAGTGAGATAGCTCTGATCTTAGATATGATAGCGAATGATGCCATTAAAAATAAATGTATTTGAAATGTCAAAATGTGAGACTCATTCGTGAAAGACTACATTAATGTGGTTCCCAACAAGTATGCATACTTGGAAAGCGAGTCAGATGCGATCATTTATACTGTCTGCTGTCATGATTGGGTAATCAAATACTTTGACAGATTCATTCTATAACTCGGTGAGTTTTAATGGTCAAGATTCAAGAACATGCCATAGTTACGGTGAGTTTAATGGTCAAAGAACATGGTATGTTTAAATATTATAAGTTAAAATCTAGATATAGTCTTTACCTCTTTAATTTGCGGTGTAGACATGAATCTCTTCAAAGTTGCGTGAAGTTCTAAAGTTATTGGGATTGTAAATTGGGCAATATTTTGAAATGCATTAATCACATTATTGTCTGAAAAATCCCAACTCCAGTTAGACGATTAAAGCTAGCCTTTGATGTCAACATGGTGAGCTCAAATAGTTGGAGCTTTTTAATATCAACATGTATAAATATTTGGTTGGGTTTTTAGTGTGAAACCCATTTCAAAATTTATGATGAAAACGAGATGGTAGTGACATCCGCCAATGACTTGGACTTATCTGAAACAATAGAAAGTAGCAGCTATATATGAACATGATTGGATTAGCAGATTCCTCCAACTCTCTTTATATGCTTAACCACTTACGTGATTTAATCATGCCTTTCCATAAGCACCTCTTGATAATTAGTACGGCCAACTAAACATAGATGATTATTGTCATCTGTCGCTTTAGTCAATTCTATTATTTTCTTTTAATGGAAGTTTTTACGACCTTCTTTTTTGTCTTGTATACTCCACACATTGCATGAGCATAATCTTAAAGCACAAGAGGCCCTTTCAGTTTAGTGCAAAGATGGGTTTTTACCCGGTAAGCTCTGCCCAAAATTTACAGCCTATGCTTCACTACGGCCCCTAAAAGAAAGTCAAAATTATATTTTAAATAGGCGTAAAATACACGTGTCCTAATGCTGCTTTGAGAGGAGCTGATGAAAGACGATAAAGAGATAGGTGAGTGACATCATGTTTATTCAGCCAGGGTTTAATGGTCAAGATCATGGTACATATTTAAATATTACAAAGTCAAAATCTAGATACTGATCTTTGCCTCTTTGATTTGCGGTGGTAGACATGAATCTCTTTCAAATTGCTGAAGTTCTAAAGTTATTGGGATTATGGTACATCGGGAATACTTTTGAAATACGGACATCGTACGTATTGTACTAGAGAAAATCCCAAATATTTTTTCGAGTGGCCTAAAGCCTCGGCTCCCAAGTTAAGCCCTAATTCCTTTCAGGTGGGCTCCTACTCGAGGCGTGGTTTTTCAAATAAGATCATCACTCTATTGGTGGAGTCCGGGTACAAGCTATGAAGGGCTTGCAATGTGTCGTAGAGCCATTTCAAAATTTTCATGATGCAGTACGAGTGGGTAGTGACATACGGTTTAAGAAAACGTAGTTTTGTGGTTTGGGAAATGCCTTTGGTATGCTTAACGGAGATGTGAATCCTAGGCAAGGAGCTCTACTATTGAGGTCCTTCCAAATTCTTCTAGACTTGCTTGACACAGTAAAGTATAGAACAAACGTTTGAATCGAAGAAACCCCATCTCCCATAGTCCTTGAAGTTTAATCAGAATCTCCCCATTTGCACGAGATGGAAAGGTGGCATTTATGTGCTTAGCAATGTGTCCGTGTTATGGACCCTTAAAAAATATCAAATATATTTTTTTTGTCATTGATTAGAAGTAGATTAAGGCAATAAATTTATAAATTCTTAAGTGGCGATATTTTTAGAAAATAGAGTTTAAAGGTTGGAAGTACCTTTGAGTGACAATAACGGGTTACAATGCCTTTTCACATTGATGGACTATTTGATAATTGAGGGGTCAATCTTGTCTCCTCCTCAAATTTATAAAAAAAAAATCCATTCACATATGTATACGGTATGTAAACCAGCATTAAAATGAGGCGGATGTGGGACCGGTCCATATGGTCTGGTATATAAGTCACTTTCATAACAATAGTTTCCTTCTTTTGGGTATATGGTGTGGAATGCATTCCCATGCCATAGCAATGAAATAATGAATCAAACGATTGTTGAACAAACCAAATTTCTCCACAGATATGTGTGCGGAAGGAGGGACATGAGAGATATGTCTCACTATCACCATAGATATCATCTTGTATGTGATGTTGTGATTTGGTTTAGAATGCCTTTGAGTGACAATAACGGTTAAGTGCCTTGCACATTGATGGACTACTGATAATTGAGGGTGAGGTGTCTCTAATGCCTTTGAGTAATAACGGGTTAGAATGCACGTTGATGGACTCTGACATTGAGAGTTCAAATACATCCTCCTCAGATTTATAAAAATAAAATCCATTTTACATTATTGTATACGGTATATGTAAACCAACGTTGACTAAAATAGAGCGGATGTAGGACCGGTCCATATAGTCATAGACACACCAAATCCCGCTCATAACAATAGTTTCCTTCTTTTTGGTATGCTTGTATGGTGTTGAATGCATTCACATGCCATAGAAATGAAATAATGAATCAACGGCTTGTTGAACAAACCAAATTCATACAGAATCATATTGTGTAGAGAGGACTTGAGGAGATATGTCTCTTCACCTTAGATATCATCTTGTATGTGATGTTGCGGATTTCTTGTTTAGAATGCCTTTGGTGACAATAACGAGTTAGAATGCCTTGCACATTGATGGACTACGATAATTGACGATTCAAATGCGAGCCCTCCTCAAATTTATAAAGACAAAATCTCAGTACTCCACATTATGTATACAATATATGTAAACTAACCTTGACTAAAATAGAGGCGAGATGTAGGACCGGTCCATATATTCATACACCTACAAATCCACTTTCATAACAATATTTTCACTTCTTTGGTATGGATAGTGTGAATGCATTCCCATGCCATAGCAATGAAATAATGAATCAAACACGATAATTGATTGTCTTTTGGGATCTTGTCTTTCGACTCATTTTTTACTTTTTTTTGAGTGGTTCATCTTTGATGAGCGAAGTTTTACATTACTGCAATAATTCTAATATACCCCATCCATTATTGTCTAGAAAAATCCCAAATATTTTTTTAGTGCCTGCCTCCTGTCCCAAGTTACCCTAATTTTAACGGTTTTGGCTCGTAATCGGACGTGGTTTTTCCAAATAATATCATCACTATATTGGTGCGTCAGCCCTAAGAAAGGGCTGTTTACCGCAATGTGTGTGGAAACCCATTCATAAATTTTATGATGAAAACAGATAGGTAGTGACATCCGTTTAGAAAACGAGTTTGTGGTTTAGAATGCCTTTGAGTGATAATAGCGGATGTGAATCCTAGGCAAGGGCTCTCACTTATTGAGTCCTTCCAATTTCTTTCTAGACTTGCTTTGACTCAATAAAGTATAAACAAAAACGTTTGAATCGAAGAAACCCCATCCTCCATAGTCCTTAGGTTTAGTCAGAATCTCCCATTTGCACGAGTGGAATTTTGAGTCCATGCCCAAGCTAGATCAAAGGAAACTTGATAGGATAGCTCGATCTTAGATATGATAGCACGGATGACATTAAAAATAAATGTATTTGAAATGTCAAAAGTGAGACCGTTCATGAAAGAGAATACATTGATGTAGTTTGCCAACAAGCTATGCACACAGAACAGTGACGAGTGCTCTGATCATTTTACTGTGTCCTGTCATGATTGGGTAAGTAATACTTCCGGACAATTCATTCTATAACTCGGTAGGTTTAATGGTCTAGTTTCAAGAACATGCCATAGGTCCAGTAGGGGTTTAGTGGTCAAGAACATGGCTGTTTAAATAATATAGTTGAAATCTAGATATAGTCTTTACCTCTTTAATTTGCGGTGTAGACATGAATCTCTTCAAATTCATGAATGCCATTACCTATTCAGAGAGTACTATATTTCGAGGAGAAAGATTCTACAGTGGGTTTGATTAAAATTTCAATTTTATATATAGACTATGATAGTTGGTATGACATTTCGCATTACATGAATTGATGACAAAACATCAATTTCATACATTTTTTATAATGTCACACCTAAGTTTTGTTTTCATTGTTTCAACATTTTATATGCCAAATCTAGAAAATAAGCTATCATTTTTAAAATATAGCTTTAACATTATCTTTATTACGGACTTAAGATTTGGATTAAGTTTTCGGTTATCCTTAAGGTCCATTGTTAGTTGAATTACTTAATCTAAATTTTATTTTTCATAGGGTTTTAATAATAATTATAGTTTCATATTAATAAGCGAAGAAATACTATTTTCCTATGTATTGTACAACATTCTTTCTAACACCATCAACATTTTTATGATTTAGTTTATATTTAACATAATCATTAGTTTTAATTTAACTAATATTTATATACAAATTATCCATAATTTTTATATATTAAAATTGAGATTAATTTGTGAAACTACTTTTCAGCAATAAATATAGCTTCATCCATGATTTCTAGAGAAGAAACATTAGGTTTTACATAGGCATATTTTTTTAAATCACATACATTATTAATTTTTAACTTACATCTACCTAATAATGGTCCACTTTGGCTTTCTCGATCTCCTGTAGTTCTATAGGAATCGTAATTATACATCTAACTAAAAAACAACATATAAACAATTTTAATTATTCTTTTATATTCCTTTTAAAAATGGCATGAATCTTACTAGAAAAATGCTATTTCCTCCATGCTCTCGAGGAAAAGCCGATATTCAACCATTTTTACAAAGTGGCGAACTTGAACGTATTGCATCAATGCAAACTCATGATACGATACTCTTAGTATGCCATCTCACGATGGCACACATATGAAACGCCTTATGCTTTGATAACTTGCAATGACCTTGTTGAAAGAAGCTTGCTTCAAAAAAGGTTCAATTATACATGTCAAAAAAGTGGACTACATCAACTTATTGGTCCATCAATGTAAGTTTATTACAAAATTTTTAATTAAACTTTACATATTTCCTTCATATTAATTTTCACTCTAACAATTCCTCTTATTACTATCATTTACCATATGAGTCTACTAACGCTACTAGACTTTGAAATTTGTACTACATCTGCACCTTTTCATTGGTATTCCATCTGAGTATCCCCATCACTTAGAAGAAGAAGATCTACGTCATCGAAACAACAACCTTTACGTCGAAAAAGGCAATGCACGGTGTAGTTTGGACATTCCCTCTTTGCATCCATTACACAGTCTCAAATTCCAATCAAAGCAATAAACCCTTACCATTCAGTGGTGCATAAAAGGATATGTTCGAAAAGACACCTCTTCGACAATTTCGAAAATCAATATGGTCTGGTAAAGTGTTTGTGCTTCGACTCTCTACGATGTACAGAGGTGGGAAATACACATTACATGTTTCAACAATGTTGCTGATTCTTTCTTTGATAAGATCCAAAGTTGGAAATATGTACATTGTCTCAAAAAGGCAATGTGAAAATGGCTAATAAACAATACAACCACTTAAACAATGAGTGGAAATTTTGTTAAATGCTACATCTCACAGTTGATCATGTTGCGAATGAAAAGAAGATCCAAGCAATGGTGCATTTCAATATAAAATCAATCAATGATATCAGAACAACAAACGTCAACTCAATTGTTGATGTACTTGGTATTGTTACTAGCATTTCCAATCCGCATGCACCACTACATGCAGAAAAAGACGCTCTGAGTTACGAAACAAATAGAGTAAATCTTTCGAAGACATGTCTGGATATAACATGGATGCAATCTTTGGGGATATAATTTTGATGGAGTATCAAAGAAATTTCCAACTTATGTGCTGCGCGGAAATAATCCCATCATAGTAATCAAGTCCGCTCGTGTTGCGTCGAATTCAATGGCAAAAAATTTCGGTACTACAACAAGATCAATTATTCTGTAGATCCCACGACATGAAGAAGCACTATCCCTAAAGTCATGGTTTAGAAAAAGAAAGGTTCTATTGCAATTTCTACACCACCGACAAAAATATTCACCCTATTTTGGCCTTCAACCGAAAGAAAATAATGATTGTGGATATTCACAATATCATCCCTGGAATATACACTCGCATTCTACCAAGTCAAGGGGGACAATAACACGTACTACATGGACAATTTGCTACTACCTATCATGCCCATCTATTGTTGATAAGAAAAAATGCACGAAGAAACTTATTCCGAAAGAATGCAAAGACATGGTATCTTCCCTAAATGCAAAGACCGAAGTGATCGATTGTGATTACGGATACTTACAAAGATAGATGTACGAGATCACACTGACCGTTGATTGCTTTCAACGGCTGCTTTTGAAGAGGCGGGATCTACAATTCTGTGGAGTTAATGCAAGGACTTCTACTTTATATCTACGAGGATCTCCGATGCAATAAAGAAATTGTCTCCAAAGCAATGTGGACGAGATACATCTTCACACTATCGGTGAAGATATGAAAACATTTAGAGACATACCACGGATGAAATGTGTAATCATCAAAGAAGAGAGCTTGCACTTCAACAGAATGCAACAACATCATTCGCAAAGCAATCAATAAAATCTCAATATCATAGATAAATATGATTACAAGTACTTTACCTTATTTATAATTTGTATTATATCTCTAAAAATACGTTTATAAAGAATATTCTTTCATACGCCTTTCCAAACATATCTCTCATCGTTTACTCATATATCTTCGAACAAAACATCTAATTGTATATCATTTCATTTAAGGTAATTCACCATACTTTAACTTCTTCCCTATTAACAAATCAACCAACTTTACACATTACATGTCCAATTACATTCATATGCATCTTTAAAATACTTAAATATAATCAAAACATATTGTTATCAACTCGTTACACATCTTATTATCTCCCTCTACGCTAGAAATTACTAAAACTTCATTTCAAACTTCAATTTCTTTTTTCCCCTTCCATAAAATAGCATAGTTATTGTCTTGCCAACTAACATCGTCACTCCATCTCTCTTTCCATCGTAAAGCATTAACTTATCGGAATGTCTACTACTTCTAATGATGAACGTGCGCGAAGATACTATACGGCAAATAAAGAAGAAATAAATACCACGCCGATGTGCACTTACCATGCTAAGAAAGCCCTCAAAGATTGAAACAAACAAAAGGCAAAAAGAAAAGTCAAAATTTATCATCAACAACATAGATGGAAATTCACAATCACTATCAAACCATTCTCACTCAAAGAAGTCCTTTCTCCCATTTTACAAATCGACCATCTTCTCAAAGCAAACCACTCCACCCAAATTCATCCAAACCTCATTCGCCACCGACCTCCATTACACATGCTTTCAACGACGTCTCATGATAATCATGTTCAAACAAATTCATCCATACCTCATTCAACCCCTCCATCCATTGCACATGCTTTTCAACAACATTCATAATATTGCTACACAACGTGAATTCCATGCAAGAATTGATAGCCTTACACAAAAAATCAGCATGCTCCATTTCTGTCTTGAATCCTATCCCCGGAATCCATATCGCATGTCAAACTAAATATATTGTTGCTATAGATGCATGGCTGATTCACCGTTTCTCATTAGCAAACAACATGGACCCTGGTCCTCAACCCTGTCTGCGCTTCTTTCACAAATAGAAGAAATGCTTATTGCTAGGGTTAACCCTATCCTCCAGTAACACATGCACGTGGTGGCAGTATAAATACATCGGCCACACAATTTGCTTTCCGCAAGACATTACAAAAATAGCATGCATGTTGCCACGCCGTGTTGAAGACTCTGGATATGTTTGTACTGTTACCCGATCAAAGTTAACGACCGTCAAGCTTATGATCGCATTGTAAGTAGACATCGAGTTCATCGCTACATTACAGTGCAAATTGACAAATGATCTCACCTGCAGGAATGCTCGCATTGATAACAATGCACTATCATCCTTACCAGGAACTCCCAACCGATATCTCCTCCTCCCTTCACCATTCCAATACCACGGATCCAACTTCCCAACCGTCAACTCGAAACACCAATTTCCTTACGCGATTCCATAGAGCAAATACCCACACGCACACATCATCATTCGTTCCAACTATATTTCTAGGCTAGAAATGCAGAAATCCAAGAAATACGGCATTATTTACAATCATACAACCACCATTCTCGTCTACCACAATCCAATGGCCACCAATAAGCTTATCTCCAAATCACGAATCACAACACAGAAGGTCTACTCTCTATGGCTTTTTCCATCACTCATTCCCCACCGTGAATTGCACTACCTAATCAACCAAGAATAAAAGACGATACAGCAATTACATGTGAATACGCACTATCATCTACCTGCATTACCACGATGTTTCGCATTCGACAAGCACCCTCGCTTCTCGCTACTACATATACAACTGGATGATGCGTCATCGCGAGTCGAAAGAGCAACAACATCCTTCTTTGTCACATTGGAGATGGATTCCCAACATCAATCCAAGAATTGAACATCCGTTTACAACAATTTCTAGACGACAAATTGCAGAACAGAAGTGATGCGCTTACGGCAGCTCTCTCGTGGCACAAGATCTTTTTGGCACAAAGCTAAATGAACTACCGGACACGATATCTCAACCCGATTTGCCCAACGTTCTTCTTCACATTAAGTGCGGCCGATAGAAAATGGCCGAGATCTTCATGCAATCATGCTCGAGATTCCACCTCCTGATGTTTCGGCACAACACAAATGGAGAAATGATAACATTATCTCTAAACCCTCACTTAACATCGCTTCATATATGCCACCGTATTCACAATATTTCGTGAAGTTATATTGAGAAAGCACTGCAAAACAGAAAGACTCATCTTTGGTAAAGGGTATCCGCTTTACCACATGACTTCCATAGTTCCCTGTCACATCAAGCTCCTTTCTATTTCAAAATTTTTCCTAAAACATCCTTCGGCAGGTATGAATGGCATGTCACAGAGGATCAGCGCACATCCATGGCTTCCTCCGGATACAAAATGCACTTTCGATATGGAGACTATTAATTGGGATAACATAGAAAGCGCTTGATTGTGCTAAAACAATTCTTCGACAAATACATATCACTTTGCTTGGAAATCCCTCGGCTTTCTGCAATTTCACGTCCAATCATTTTCTCGAAACAAATGTAGAAGACCCTCGCTTATTGTCTACGTCGCAGGATATTCTTAGAAACAATCCTTTTCAATGATTACGGGAAACCAACTTATCAATTGCATTGAAGAGGCACACAAAATGCACCGAAAACACATGCTTGAGGAAAAAAGGCTCCTCATTCGAATGCCCGATGTAAAGCACCTTGGAAATTACATGCACATTCCTCCTCGTTCACTGACTCCAGCGGCCAAAAACACTTCACTCCCGCTCGCAATGATGATCGACTAAATACCCATAACCCTACCATCTCTATCTGTCCGGCGGGCGGGCATTGGTGCCAAAACCGATGACTCTCAATCCATGCGCACGTTGCAGAAATATGTTGCGAAATATGCATCCAAAGCGAAGAAAAACATCCGAAGCATTCCATGACGTGCTACATGAATTGTACTGCGCTTCACCCAATCTTTGACCCGGCAAACATCCGCATTCGAAAAATTCCTCGCCGAAACTCTTGCTCGGTGGCTGCAGCCACTGGAGCACAAGAAACTCGTCATGTAGGTACATAAATTACCACTGCATTGTGCGGCAGTCCTTCTTTCCCTTTAGGCGCAAAGCCAACAAATTCCATATGCGCCTCCTCAGGAAAATAACACCACCGCTCCTCCATCACCACACTTCATAGATACATACATCGTGGACCATGCTCCTTAGAATCCACATCACTTATAGAAACAGCAAAGATCATGGTCAATACGATCCTCCGTCGCAAGGACAAACAAAGTGGAAAAGTGTAGTCCCATACAATTTCGTTTCAGATGCATCACTGCACGCTGTTCATCCGAGGTTTCCGTTACAACGACCAACTCTTCTTATGCCTGACTCTGTGTTGAGTTTAACTTATGCTTTACAAAACCAGCTTTCTCCATATCGCGGTGACATAGGAGATTAGCAGCATCCTACTCGAAATTGGGAAGCATTTCGGTCCATTTTACAAACCGCGGCATACGACACCGGACACTCATCTCGATATCGATCCTCCGCGCAAAGCTGACAACACAACTGTCGAAAGAATTTCCATCCTCCCGTAAACGATGGACCTAAACGAATGGGAATTGCTCTCAATTGCATCTACGATTGAAACTACTCATAAATGACATTCGACTGCTTGGTCTTCGATGGCTCGATGATAGCCCACACTCGTAATGATACAACTATTCCACCGTCATCTCCAATGTCACAGCACAGTTCATTGAGAATACTCGCGCGCGTCCATCGCGTGTTCAAAAAATACGGATGCATCTCATCGTCCCTCGACCATCTATCTTCAATGCAAAAAGCTGCGGATATTATTCGTGCTCACTCCATTAAGAAGGATATCTTATCTACTGCGCGAATGATAATACAGGGCCTTTATGTACAGAACACGGATCTTCTTATAAACCGCACCGGAGAAATGCTCTGTAGCACTGGCCGGCTCGGGAACCTTCTCTAATCATGTCTCCTAGCGTACGGTGTTGCGAGATTCAACATAGCACAAAGCACTCGACAATCCATTCGCTCCATACTTCCAATAAAAGATATTTACGCTATTCCACAAGGCGAGTGTCTCGCAAAATTTCGTTGAAGAAGAGCCTAAGCATATTAGGCACATATTAGCTCGGGCTGAAAATGAGCTTCACCTGGACCTCGAGCTTTCTTTCACAAGGTTGATCAACGGCTTCGCGAGGCATTTCCATTAAAAAGAAACTTACCGTTCGGCGGTTGCTCGGTTATAGTGAGTTGGTGATCTCACGGCCGACTTTACCACCCGTCGAGGCTTGCCTGTCTGGACAAACTCATGGGGGCAGCACTAGATGCACACACATCCACAATACGGTCATCACATTGGACAAAATATTTTGTCAACAAGGTCAAGCGAGGTGCTCAGGTTCTTTCAGAAACGTCCTCCAAAACATTAGAAATGCAAATCCAACAATTTGATGGACTACAACACCCTACATGATGACAGATCTTGTATCTGACCCCAAATTTGACGATACCTTCCATGATTCTATGCAACTATTTCAACAAACGCTCAAACATTGGACCACAACAAGCAAATGATCAAATCTTCAAACATCTCAGTTGCAGACTCATTGTGAGAGGACGACAACACATATCTCCACATTCTCTCTCGGACAGAAGAGCACCATTCTGACAGTGTACACCTGCCAAAAAGGACAAAAAAGTAATGTTGACTTCCAACCTTTGGGTTTTCGAGCGGTGGCTTGTTAATGGTTCCCTCGGGGAAATCATATCTCCATCTTCTACAAAGAAGCAATCTCGACCTCCACGATCTGCTAACATTTTGTGGTCGTTGAATTTCCAAAATACATCGGCCACGCTTGGGATGATACAAAGCCACTCACTTGCCGATTCGCACAAAGCAACGGTCGTACACAAATTCCACTCAAAATGGCTTGGGCTTTAGCTATACATAAATCTCAAGGTATGACTTCCGCCACAAGCAGTGATAGACATTGGAAAACCGAACGACAAGGCCTCGTTACTATGTACTCAAGAGTCCCTTCACTACAGAATCTCCGACTTTCCCTGCGCATTCACTCCTGTCTGAATGCTTCATGAAAGCGGAAAGACAACAAAAATATTGTCGAGAAAACAAGTGTATGAAACGATCCTGCAATTCTGTTAATGTCTCCTACAGACGACCAACGCCATTCGTATGCTAACATCTCCGAAAAGGTTTCCATGTCATCAGCTCCATATTTCTTTCCTTGGCAGTATCATTTTCTACCTATTGCAAAACTTAACTTACGGTCATTATCAATACATATTTGCATTATTACATCTGTCTTTATATTTCTTAAATACTGGCTTTAACATTTTCTATCTTTTCACAAGCAGAATATATCGAGTACGAGATACTCACGGCTACTTGAAAACCATCGCATTCCATATATAGCATCTCTAAAAGGTTTTCAAATATTATCAACTCTATAAATTTTTAAAAACACAACATTTCTACCCTACTAACATTAACCTATTTTACTAATTGTTAATAAAATGATTTAAAATATACAAATTTCTTGATATAATGCTTACCTATTTGCATCTATGAGTGCCTTTGTTTTGGAAACGAGCACGTATGGACTCCCTCATATCGCAATTAAATAACTACATCAACAAGGTAAACAGATGCAACACTCATTCATTGCGGGAGATACGATGAAAAGATTCCCGCCAGCAGTAACCACAAATATCACTATACGGGCTCGAAACCAACGATGGATTTATTAATTAAAATAAAATCCAAAGTATCAAACGTATAATCCACATGCACGAACGAGATAAATTGAGAAAAGCAAGAGCAGCACGAGAATATCGATAGAAATGAGGCATGCGCAATTCCGAATAAATCTCGAATGGTGTTCGACGCTTGTCGATCGACCTCGCATCTACGGCCGAACGTTTCCATTCATATATTACGATGCACCTGATTTCAGCGTTCTGTAATTTCTCTCACAATAGAATTCACACAAAACCTCATTGAAGTCAACTTGAACAAGTTATTCTACATTTTCAAATAAATATATATTCCTCTAATTTCTCGAAAATCTTTGCAAAGTTCTCAGCTACGTCAGCGTATCTCTGCGCTTCACCAACCTCGGCATCAATCATCCTCTTTATGACATACTTGTAGTCTCTTTACAAAAAATACAATTTTCATATTGCAAAATACAAACATGCAAATGTACATTTCTACGATTGCAAACTCTTCAAAATTACATTTCAAACATCATTTGACATTCTACAAATTTTCACGTAACAGAAATAAATTGCCATATTTCTTTTCAACCATTCAAAAAGCAATCTCCATTTCAAACATTATACATTCTACATACATATCTCCAATGACATTATAATATAACTTTCATTTCAACAGTGTTATTACAATGTCTATTTCAAATATCATATATTCTGTATACATATATCCAATGACATATATATATATATCAAAATAATTACAGCTAATCTCATTCTACCATATTCCTTACGGTGTTTCCTTTGCAACATTAGACCTGAGGAGTGTCGTGTCGCATATCTCAGTTGTGTTGTGCTAGTAGATTAAAGGATCGAACTCAAGTAAGTTACTAAGTCCTCTATCTAAATTGGTATCAGAGCCCTGTTTCTGATTCTATCATGGCACATTTACTTCACACTTTTTCTGGTATAGATAGAAAAATCGTTAATGAAGTAACATCCCGCTCTGAAGAAATCGAGCATGATGAAGTAGATAACCCTGAAAGTTGGAATCCTCCTGCTTTACATGCTACTAAAGTTTATAAACTTCCGATCACTCATGTCTTCAAAAGAAAAACCTTTTTAAAAGAATTTGAAGTGACAATTAGGATCTCTGGTCCTTTTATTCAGATAGTAGCTCTGAATCTGTTTTCTAAAGATGAGATAAAAAATTTCAGACAATATGTTGTAGATAAGAAATATAATTATCTGCATTTCGGTGGTATACGTATTGGCCTAGCACCATTATTTAGGCATGGAATTAATTCTCCCTGTTTAGTAGAAGTATTTGATACTCGCCATCAAATATATGAGCATGCACGTATAGGAACCATTATGGGAAACTTGTCTACTGGTTGTCAGTATGGTACTATTTTTCCAGATTATGTTGTAAGTCTGTGAGACCCTCATTTACAAGATTGCTGGAAGATGATGACTGGTGTTCAAGGATTAAGTCTGGTAGATGATAGTGAATATTTATCAGTTATAGTCCAAGCTTCATTTCAGTTAACAAACACAGCTCATCCTAAACTGAAGCAGCCTGTATTAAAATATTGTGTGACAGTAGGAATGTCAAATGCACAAGTTGAAGGCGCTATATACAGTCCAGAAGAAATCCCTAATGATTGTTATTTTCAATATAAGTCTCTGGAAGACCTTAAGAAACCTGAGTCAAAATTGAAGAGAGTCGCTGTCTCAGATGGTCATGTTAAATTAATTCCGCCAAGACCAAAAATAGAAATACCTATAGTCAAGCCCAAACGTCATGTCTTTCCTGTCCAATATCATGAAGAATCCTCTTCTAGTAGACAGCCTGTTTCTGAAATTTTTCCTGAAGAAAATGAAAAAGTTCCTACAGAACTGTATATACCCGAGAAGAAGCCTTTCTTGCCTGTACAAAAAATGCATCGTGTGTCTTATATTACAGCACAGCCACAAGAAGAATGGACATATGCAAACCATAGGTTTGTTCGAGGAGGAAAATGGCCACCAAAAACAAAATTCTGTAATACATCCTCTATGTCTAAACAGCCTACTACTAGAGTTGACTGTGCCCCTTTAATTGAACCTAGTGTAAATAATTCCAAAGATTTGGATGAACTATATCAAATAGGAAACTATTTGACTACTTGGTGTTCCCATGCAGAAGATGTCTTAGATGACCTAGGTTCTCAATCTGCAGAAATATTAGCTAACCTCAGATTGCTACAAGAAGAGAAAACAGCCGAAAAACAAAGAAGAGATGAAAAGGTTAGGAGAAAGAAAGAAAAAGAAAGAAGAAAGAAAGAATTGAGAACACCCCGTTTTTCTATGACAATGGAAAATCCACATAATTGGGAATTTGAAGAAGTAGAAGAAGAAGAAGAAAGTGGGATAGAAACCAGTACCCAAGCTCAAACATCAGATAGATCAGTTTCAAAGGGTAAAACAAAAATCTCTAAAAAAGTTTTTGAGTCATCTCCTTTAATGCAGAAACCAAAAAGTGAGTTGGCTACTTTAGAAGATGCAGCAAAGAAATTTCCTTCCTTTATTTTTCCATCTCTGCAAAAAGCTCATACATTCAGAGACCAGTTCAAATATCCCACGATAGAAGAAGATATTTATGCAACCAGTTCTACTAGTTATGTCCTTGATTTAGAGAAGTCTAAAAACCCGGTTGAATCAATTCGTATCTGGATAGGTGCTTTATACCAGATGCAAGTAATTTCCAAGTTGAATAATGAAGCTATATTTTATTTGGCTGAAAAAAGAATGGCAGGCATAGTATATGATTGGTGGATGACACCAACCCAAGAAGAAAGAATGAATGTATGTAATGCTGGTTTAGCCACCTTGGAACTATTGCTAAAAACTCAGTTTGTCCTTGAGCCTGTTGATGAAAAGAAACAGCTCATAATTGACTTAACCCGTATGGAATTGAAAGATGCTAAATTCTTTCAAGAGTTTGGTGAAGAATATATGGGAAAAGTATTTAAAGCAAACTTGAGCAATGATTCAGTTCAAAAGATTACATTTTTATCAAAGTTGCCTAGAAACCTTGGGGATATGATCCTCAAATATTTAGAAGTTTAGAGTAAAATTATTTATCAAATATATTGGATAGATTTGTTGTTGAGATGTTCAGAAAAGATAAAATATCTATGCTGGCAAAAGAAAGCTTCTGAGTTTTCTCCCGGATTAGCAGTGTGTAGATCTGCACTACCATGGACTCCTTTTAAAAAACGCAGATCAAAAAGATATGGTAAGTTCCGGCCAAAGAGAGTAGCACATCCTAAGCGACCTTTCAAAAAATACAGATATCTCGAAAAGAGAGATAAAACACAACCCAAAAACAATTGTTGTTTTATCTGTAAACAAGAAGGTCACTTCGCAAGAAAATGTCCAAAAACCCCATCAAATAAGCTCAAAGCATGTGTATATATTGAAGAATTTGTAGATTCATGGTCAATAGTAGAATCTCAAGATGATATTTCAGAAGTTTATATTTTGACAGAAGCATCTTCAGAAGATGAAGATATAATTGAGTCTACTCAAAAAATAAATCGCTGCTATTATTCTGATGATTATCTATATTGCAGTGAAGAATTGACTTCTGAAACATCCGAGTATGATGAAGAAGATGATGAAGAAGATAATTTTTCTGTATATTCTGAAAAAGAAAGTTACACCATTGTAGATATTCCTCATGATGAGTCTAGTTCAAATCAGTCTAAACCATCTCCATCCTTTTCTGTTTTGTGTCCATATCCAAAAAAAGTTGCTCCATCTTCAGTTCCTCCTATTACCACTCCAGAAGAAACTTTGTTTTTGAAAAATATTGTAAAAACAAATAATCTGTTGTATATTCCAGTAGAAGTCCAAGTCCGTCAAGATTGGATAGCAGTTCATGCTTTCATAGATACTGGTGGTTCGAATAATTTGGCACGACCTTCACTCTTTAAAGGCTTGTGGAAACCTCTGAATCATATTTTGGTGTCAGAAACTGTTGGAGGTTCAGTCTCTTTAACCCATTATGTTGATAACATTTCTTTAAAAGTTGGGGGGGTGATTATAAAAATTTCAGCAGTACAATATCATGATACAAGTTGCAGTTTTTCTTTAGGAATGCCATTTTTATCTTCAGTCCTTCCAGTTACCATCAGTGATGATAAGTTGATTTTGAATGTGAAGAAAAAAGATATTTCTTTCCCAAGGCTTACATTAGCCAATTCAGAACCGCAAAGACAGATTAGCCAAAAGAAAATTGGATAAAAAAGACCAGCTCAAGATTCAAATGATTGGATAGAAGTTCTGCAGAAATATGAAGAAAAAGCACAAAAAGGTAAGCAGAAAGCTCATGTTAATAAAGACTGGTCATCAGAAAAAACTCAGATCTATGACGAATTATTGAAGAACTGTTCAGAAAATCCACAAATATTTTGGTCAGTGAAAAGTCCACAACAAGAAATCATAACCCTCCATGACAACGGTGTGAAAGGTAAATTGATCCCTTGTACTCCTTCTGATGAAAAGGAGATCAGAAAACAAATTGATGAACTTCTACATTTACAATTGATAGAGCCTAGTGAGTCTCATTACTCCTGTTCAGCCTTTTTAGTCAGGAATCATTCTGAGATCATTAGAGGAAATGCAAGAATGGTAATTAATTACAAGCCCTTGAATGCAATTACAAAAAGTTTTAATTATCCTTTGCCAAGACAATAAACCATTATGCGAAAGATCCAAAATAGCAATATTTTTAGTAAATTTGATATGAAATCAGGATATTACCAAATCCAGATCAGAGAAGAAGACAGGCATAAGACAGCTTTTACTTGTCCTGCTGGATTTTTCCAATGGAGAGTAGTTCCTTTTGGATTAAAAAATGCTCCAGCATTCTTCCAAAAGAGAATGGATTATATCTTTGGAAAGTATGATTTCATATGTGTTTACATTGATGACATTTTAATTTTCAGTGATAATCTTGAAGACCATCTTAAGCATCTAGAAATCTTTCTAGACAAAGTAAGAAAACATGGAATTGTTCTTTCAGAGAAAAATATGGTTTTATTTCAAAACAATGTTGATTTTCTGGGTATTCATATTATTGATGGGAAAATACAAATGCAACCTCATGTTCTAACAAAATTGGCTGATTTCCCTGATCAACTCTCTGATACAAAAATGATCCAAAGGTTTCTTGGAGTATTGAATTACATCCATAAATATATTCCAAGATTATCAGAGAAAACAGCTCCCATCAGACAACATTTGCAAGCAGGTTGGTCAGAAGAAGCAACAAAAGCAGTTAAACTGCTTAAAGAAGAATGCAAACAGTTGCCAAAACTAAAACCCCTAGGATCAGGCCCTTTAATTCTACAAACAGATGCCTCTGATTCATTTTGGGCAGCAGTTTTGTTTGAAAAGTTAGATTCAGGAGAAGAAGATTTATGTGCATATACATCAGGAGAATTTCTGCCTCATCAAAATGGATATTTTGCAGCAGAAAAGGAAACTTTAGCTATATTTAACGGGATTCAGAAATTTGAGCTTTATTTAGCTCCTGCTAAGTTTTTAATTAGAACAAACTCTGTGAATTTTACTCATTTCCTCTCTACAAAAATTTCTAAACAATTAGCTAGAGGAAGATTATTAGCTTGGCAGATTTGGTTTAACATGTATGACTTTGATGTTGAATGGATCCTAGGGATTTCCAATTATCTGGCAGATTCACTTACAAGAGATATGAACAAGATGCATAGATCAGATTTATTTGATCTTTCTCCAGCTCCAGATACTTTTCAAACCTTTGTGAAAAGATTCCATATTTTAGAAATGGTCCTTGAAAATGCTGCAACTGAAATCAAAAAAATTGTTGGTCTGAGAATGAGAAGAAACCAATTGATTCAAAGATGCCAGGCTTGGCAGTCAAAAAATGTTGGTATTCATCTAGGACTTGATGAAGAATTGGTTAAGGTATACCATTTACCAAACATGAAGGTAAAGATTTATTTTAAATCTTTAGATGATTATTGGTCCCGAAAATATTCAGATGAAATGATTGAAACTCTGAAAAGGTTAAATTATTATCAGCTCATTGGAGAAGTTGATTTCTCTCTTGGTTCTTATACTTCAGCAAAGATGTTGGATCTGGAAGAAATTAATATGCGTGAAGATGTAGCAAATTTTCTATTATCTCTCCAGATATTAGATCTTTTTGAGAAAATGGAGGCAGCATATCTCCAGAGTAGCACAGAACATTTTGCTAATACTGACACTTTTCCTCAGTATGAGATTTTTGAACCTTTTGCAGACTGGGAGATTCATAATGGTTTATGCATAGTTTCAAATCAGAACTACTCAATGCATCTCAAAATCTTTGCAGTATTTGAGAACATTTTCTACACCATGGAGTTATAACAGTCTTGAGTTACGGGAACCTATTGTTCCTAATCGTTTTTCTCAACTTTATGGTGATGATCAAAAAATTGAAACACTAATCGCTGACAACATGGATGAAGTAAAGAAGTTAACAATTTGGCTAAAGGATTTCCCTAATCTAAGGCTGTATGAAAAAATAAACATGATTAACACCTTAGAAAAATGTCAGCAAAATTGTGGAGCCATTAAATTGATAATAAATCAAAAGGCATTGGTAACCATTCAGGTTAAGCATGGAAATTGGACAAAGGATGTGGTTTGTCTTATCAGTCTATTGTTGGCCAATCATGTTGGTTCTGCTATCAGTTTTGAGTTAGGTTGGCAAGAGCATTATGGGATAAATCATCATTGCAAATATTAGATCCAATGCTGTATAGAGTAGTCCGTATCAATGTTCCAGATTTTCAAATTAGATCTCCTTGATGGTGTCGAATTAGCTGTTCAGTCTCACATCAACTTTAGAAAATCAAAGAAAGATCCTTTTCTTGACATAGAAGTTGATCCCATGGCATATGTGTGCAAGTGGACTAAATCGGCCGACAAATATCTGTACCCACAAAGTAATATGTTCGTCACCAAAGATACTGTCAAGTTCAGTCCAAGAAAAATAGATAAAGGAGAATCTTCAAAAGTAGATAAAGGAAAAGGAATTGCTACGGAAAAGTTGACTACAGGAAAGAAGTCACGAGAAAAAGATAATGTCTATGTCGACATCTATCAAGATGCTCAGCCTCATGATGAAAGTGAATGGGAATCAAAGTACCTTGAATGACTTTACAGATCAAAAGATGAATGGCTTTGTACAACAAAGGATAAAGATTCCTCTCCATCTCTCGACAATTGGCCAAGTGATTTTGAACCAGGAGAAGATTATGATTCTGATCGGAGTCTGAAAGGATCGTGGTGACTTTTTCTTTTTGTAAATAATTGTACCTGAGAATATTGAGTAGACACCGTCTGGGCCAGTAATGCCTGACAAGGACCCTCAATAGTCTCCTTCTTTTCTTATATATTGGTGTGTTGTGTTTGTAGTAGTAGAGCATGCGAGAGAGTGTGTGTGGATGTGTGAGTTTGCAAGTGTGTTGTAATAGCCTGTGAAGAGTTCAGAAGCTCTTTAAGCTCTACTCTGTGGCATAACAAGGTGTGTAACATTTTACTTGATATAATTCGAAGTCTTCTGGGCCGCCTGTCTGAGGACAGTTTTAGCCAAGAACACGTGAAGGAGATTGTAAGGCGATCTAAGGACCTGAGGAGTGTCGTGTCGCATATCTCAGTTGTGTTGTGCTAGCGGATTAAAGGTTTTAGAGTCGGTCTTTACAGCCCTCCGTCAGAGATCGTTTCACTTTTGCATATTCATTCTTAGGTGTCTCGCTTGTTCCACTTCGTTGCATTTCGCTAGGAGCATGCCACTGACTGACGAGGGGGTCTGGTTGTCATGTGTTTCCTCATGCTTGTACCTGCAGGGCTATTTAGAAATTCTTAAAAAATTACTGAAGTTCATTGTCATTTCTTTCATGGTCATTAAATGTCAGTTTTGTTAAAAAGAGTTGTTAGTCCTAGAGTCTAGGGTTTTCAAGTCTTTGCATATATGTCATAAAGCCCGCAGGCCATGAGGTTGGTTTCGCAAGTTTTGATTTCATATTTTTATTATCATAAGCATTTGAAAACATTTCTAGTCCAAAACTCTGTTTTGGAACTAGAAATTGTTTAATTCCATTTTTGTAATCATTATATTCATTTCACCATGAGAAGCTTCACTGCAAGCCTCTGATATTTTCCTAAGCTAAAGTGCCGCATCCCTGCAAAAGACAGCAAAGTTATCAGTCCAAAAACTCAGAAAAGCCAAAGAGAAACATTGTATTAAAAGATCAAATGACAAAGTGCAGAAACATTATGAAAGTGGGTTGTCAAATAAATTTGAAAAGAAATCTGATTTGATGAGATATTTATTTCATATATAAACATGACAATCAAACTCATTTGCCAAAAATCCACAAGGCAGAGGTCGAAGTCAAGTTTTTGAAGGCCGTAGGCAAGTTTTCATAGTTCTGGATAGTGTTTGGAGGGCGCGTGACACACTTGAACGGGCGAGACCCACTTGAGGGGCGTGACCCACTTGAGCGCCACAGCCAGTGTAAAGTTGAACGGGTGAGACCCACTTGGGGGGTGCGACCCACTTAAACCAGCGTGCGACCCACTTAAATAAGAACCCAGAAAATTCATTTTTTGCGCCCAGATTCGATTCTAGTCGACTCCAAAAGCTTCCAAACAGGTTTTAATCATTGCTCACTCGATTTTTAATATGGTTGTGATGTCATTGATGTTGGGGAAACAAGCCATCCTTGGAGAAAATATATGAACCCTTCATTCACATGCAAGTTAATTCTGTAAGGGTTTTGAAATTGTATGGGCAGTGTTGTGGAAAATTTGAAAACCTTCAAATGGTGGATATGTTCACACCCTAGCACGTTGTATAGATGATCCTCACGCCCTCAGTTATCATCTTGTCGCTGCTGTTCATGCTCTTTCATATTTTTCACAGTCTTATGTCGACTAATTTATAGCCCTCATTACCATAATATCACCATTGCTGTTGTTATCATTATATTACCACTGTGATAGTAATTTGTGTCACAATGGTCATGGTCTTCTCCCTGTTCTCCAGTTCATGAACACCGTCCTCTACTTGTTTTCTTCTTTGACAAACTTTGCCCATCATTACCAAAAGCTTGCCCCATACCTTGCAGCTGGCATTCATTTTTGAAACTCACTTATAGTCAAAACAGTGATAGTTTTCATGCCACTAAAACAGAGCCATCTTCATTGTAATTTTGTTTTCCTATGATACTTTGGCAGTGGGTGATATCTATTGGGTGTTGAAACATACATTATAACTTTGTTTTCACTGCATCTATATCAGTATACATATTGCAAATATCTTGTTCAAAGCCATGTCAGAGACAGAGTCAGATTATGAGCAGGAGTCAGACAGTGATTCCACGACGGAGAGTAATGTGCCACGGAGGCCTCACCAAGGTGGAAAAGGTGGTGATCATCGTAGGGAGGAGCCTACTTCTTTGGCTCAGTTGCAGGCATGTCCATTAGCAATGGATTGTTTTCTGTATCTGTCATGTTTTCGATTTTTTGAGATGATTTCACAAACCCAGCTTCATCGTGAACTAGCTCGCCTGTTTGTTCTCCATTTACGTAATGGCCGTGTAAATCTCACTGGAGTAGATTTCTTTTTGTCACCAATGAATATTGCTCAGGCCACTGGTATACCAAATGTAGGAGAGGAATGGAACAAACGACAGCATTTAGAGAAAACCTACTATCAGCCATACATCAAACCTGAGTATATGAGGCACTTGGGTAGAGTTTTTCCTTTCAGATTCCTGAGAGATGAGTTTGCACCGCTGATGAAACTCATCATTCGGTATTTCAGTTGCGAGGGCAGATTCGCACGTCTCTTTGCGTACCATGTTCGTTTGTTGATGCACTTCACAAGGGTACGTATGATGAACATTCCGTATTTTATGTATCGCAACATAGAGAGGATGGTGATTTTTGTACAGAAGAAGAGCTATATCATTACGCCTTGATCAAGATCATAGTGTTACATCAGTTGGCACAGTAGGGCATCACTTGGGAGGATTTCATGTCCCGTGACTTTTTCACAGTGTCACAGCCGCCTCCCGAGGTAGTTTATGGTGCGGGAGAGCCTTCACACCAGCCGGACATTCCTGAGGTTGGGCAGATCAGTGCTCCATTGTTTATGACATATCAGCGAGGCCACAGGGCCTTATTTGCAGCCACACGACGAGTATTATCTCCACCCAGGATGGAACGGGTCTTGCCGACTTCATCAGCAGAGCGAGTATTATCTCCACATGATGTGGAAGGGGTCTCGCCTTCTTCTTCAGCACAGGTACAGATACAGGACCAGGGCAAGAAGCCCATGCACGATGAGGGCCCATCAGGAGGCCGGGACACGGATTTCACGATCATTGATGTTGATGTGAGCTCTCCTAGCTCAAAACTGAGGGAGATCATCCAGGAGCAGAGGGCCGAGAATGACACGCTGAAAGATCAATTGCAGAAAGCTAAGTGGTTGATAAAATATCTGGAGCAGTGCAACAAACATCTTGAGGATGAGCACACACTTTATGAGCTGAGGCGAAACCGTGAGGATCGACAGTTGGCCCGGAAGAGACCTGGTGACATGACTCCAATCGATCAAGATTATGTTCTCACGCATGTCAACATCCATCTGGAGAAGTTGCTGGCAAAGGAAAATAGAGAGAAATACCTTCTTCGTCACATGAAAGGTCATTATTGGGCTCGCATGCATGTCTGCAAAGCGAGAATGAAGATTCTGAAAAGGAGGTTGAGCGAAGCACTAAAACGGCAGAAAAGGCCTGATCCACTCCGGATTTTGGCCGAGGATTCATTGGCTGGGCAAGATACATGATGGAGGGTCTTCACTCCGAATTTGAGAAAATTCGGAGAAAATTTTGTGATTTTGAAATTTTTTGTGGTCTAAAAACAGGTTTTTCGGTTAAGCGGGTAGCACGTCCATATGCTCATTTTCTTTTTGGGACACTTGCTGAAGGAAATTTTTTCATTTCTGGATTTCTCATGGTAATTTATGCATCCTCAAGAATTTCCAAAACATTTCATCAGATTCTAGATGGCCAAAAAGCTCAAAAACACCATGAAAACCCCCTTGCTGCCACCTTTTGCATCAGCAGAACGTACTTCTGGGAGAATGAAGTTTTGGAGTGTCAACTGAGCTCCAAATTGGGAAATTTCACTTGGGTTGGATAGAAAACATTCAGGTATTTCCAACGAGCTATCATGAGCTCAATTTGGATGCCAGGAAGTACCTCAAAATCAGGTTGAAAGGCGCGCGACCCACTTGTTTCAGGGGTGAGACCCACTTAAATTTTTGGCTGAATTTTCAACTTCCAGCTCAGATTTTCGGCCAGTTTGAACCAGTTTTGCTTGTGGATGAAATTTTTGGGTTTTCATGATGTAAATTGATGGTTGGCATGTAAATTTGGCTTATTTTTACCTATTCTAGAAGATTCACTCTCAAAAAAGTGAAAATCATGTAAATGAATCAGTTTCCACTCTTTTAGAGGCAAGTTGTTAGCTGCCTAGATTTTAGCTCCTTGATTAGAATTTGTTGGAACTACTCCTAGAAGGAGGATTTCGACCCCTAAAGGTGTGGGAAGGGGTTAGAGTGATCTATATGATGTAATTTCTCAATCATTTTTCAGAGGTTGGAGAGGTTGGACTCTTGGGAGACTTTTGGCACCATTGTACATATTTTTTCATATTTTGGCTAAGGAAAGATCAGAGGTTTTGCGGCACTTGTTGGGATCCTTGTGGTGTTTTGTTCTTGATGGTGTTTTCTCTCTGTTTACTGTAATTTATTCATGTTTAATGTATGCCATTCCTTTCATATGCTTCTGAACTAAATTGAATGAGTAGATGAGGTTGAATCCATTGTTTACCGTGCTCTGCCTTTGAATTCATTTAGTTCTATATGTTTTCGACTGTTTGGAGAGGATCCAAGTTCTTCTTTGCCCTCTTCAGCTCCTCGTCGGTCTAATATGTCCGTATATCCAATCAAAAGCATCAAGACAATCACCTACCTCGCCCCAACTCGAAATCTTCAAAGGTCTGACCTTATCCCCGGACCCAAAATTTGTTTTCCCATTTCTCCAGCGAAAACCCAAAAAATTAAAATCAAACTTACCTATCTCTTTACTAGCCTAAAATCAGCTCCTATCATAAGTCAGCTCGCACCCGATTGCTCATTTTATCGAGATTGACGGAGAGAGCCCTCTCCTGCCCTCGTAGGGCTAGCTACGAGGCTAAGCGTGGTTTGATGTAGCCTTGAGTTTTATCTCATTTCAGCCTGAGGTAGATTTGAGCGCTAACATAGTGGCGACCATACTGGGGACAAATTAATCTCAATGGTTTGCTTGTTGATGTGTTCATTTCATGAGTCTTAGATGGAGTCTGAAGTCACGCCAGGTAGCTTTCAAAACGCTTTTTCCATGCATAAGCGGTAGTAGATAAACGCTGCTTTAGTCGATCTCCGGTAAGCTTGTGAGTGCAGCACTTGATTTGCAAATCACCCCAGTATACTTGTACGTTATAGACCCTTTGGATGATTGATTCTAGAAGTCGAAAGGCTGAAGATAATTGATTGTGTTCCTTGAAATTTATCACGAGAAGATTAATACACTGGCTTCAAGAAGGAATACTAGGTCGAATCCTGACCCTGATCCACCAACGATTTTTGAAAATCAAAATCTGATTCCTAGAATCCTTAGAAGACAAGGAAGTCAAGAAAGTTCTGAAAGAGAAAGTCAAGTGAGTTTTGGGAGTTCCAGATTGCTTTCTAGATCTGCATCCTGTCCTGTGAAAATTATATATGTTGACGAAATTCCTTTTGATGCACGATTTGAAACATCCTTATTCGTAAATTTTTCTGAAACTGAATTGTCAAGATTAGTTCCAGATCCATTGTTTGCTGAAGATTTGCAATACAGATTTGTGTCATATCACTTGGATAGACAGTTGCAAAATTCCGTTGTGGCTACCAATACTCCCGAATTCACTGAATCTGCTTCACAAACTCTTGGACCATCTGAATTTGCATCTAGTTCACGGATCCCCACTGAACCTCCCTTTATCCCTACCATTCCGGTTCAGCCTGAATTTTATGATCAGCAATCAACAGTAATTTCTCCTCCGTCTCCACCGCATACACCTCGCACACCTACTGCTCCTAGTCCTCCTGTTTCTCCTAGACAGCAAATTATCATCAATCCGCCAAGAGTCATGGCAGCCAGATTTGCACCTCTTGTTTTGTCGGCCAATTTAGATGCTATGCCTGCTGACTATCAGAGAAAAATTCCTATATTTGATGGCACCCCACAAAGTATATCAGCTCAGCAGCATATTGTTCGAATGACAGACTTCTTGGATCTGCATGAAATTGATGCAGAAAATGTTTCAATGAGATTGTTTGCCCAGACATTTGGAGGAGAAGTTCGCAAATGGTTCAGAGCATTACCGGCCAGAAGTATCAATACGTTGCAAGACCTTCAGACACAGTTCTTAGATCGATGGGAGATGAAAAAGGATCCACTGCAGATCACTTCAGAGTATACAAACATCAAGCGTAATCCTGGTGAGTCCTTTTAGGATTATATCATTAGATTCAATACAGTGTACAATGCAATCCCAGATGACTTAAGGCCGTCTAAAAAGTCAGCTCTTCTTAAATTCCCGGATGGTTTTGATCTGAAGATGGCTTATTCGCTGCGTGACAGAGATCTGCCTACCTTAGAAGATATGCAAAAGATTGCCGTTAGTGTTGAGGCAAATCTGAACGATAAAAGAGCACGTTTGAAAGCAGAAAAAAGAGTGACTATAAAAGAAGAGCCTTCCACATCTACATCCGAACAGCACTTGTTTCGTGAGATGGAAATTTTTTTCAAAAGAATGAATCTTGACAAATCAGAAACGCAGATTCGGAATCCAAATTACCGTGGCCAGTAGCAGCCACAGTTCAGAATAAAGCAGCGTGAACAAAGACCACCAGAGCCAGCAGCCCAACAACAGATCAAGACACCTCTTTTGCAGAATTTTGTGAGTCAAGATTCAGACGATGATGATGATGTTGCAGGTGAGAAAAATCATTTCTTCACCCTTGACGATTTTCCTATTTATATTACCGAGGATGAACAATATGGAGAAAGTTCAGCTGTTCAGAAAGATGAAGATTTCATTCTAGCTAATGATGCAGATTTAGAGGAAGAGTCAGATGAATACCAAAGAGGGTATTTTAATGCTTTGTCTGCCCAACAAAAGCAATACTCATTGAGAAACCGAGATGTGCCCATAAATCCAATTCAGAAACGAAAAGAAGCTTCAGCACCAAAGACGGATTCACCGATACCACAGAAGAAAGGAAAAGAGACAATTGATCCCGCAGCTAGTAAAGTATCATCAGCAGAAAAGGTAAATTAGTCAAACATAGTGAAAGACAAGGCTGAAAAGAAGGAAGTTCCGATCAAAGAGGTTGAGAAAGTTTCAGCATTTAGTTTGGAAAATGAAATTTCCAAATTAAAAATATCTATTCCTTTGACAGAAATCATGAAGAACAGCAGCTACCGAGGTCAAGTCTCCAAAATTCTGAACTTTGATCCAATGTTTGATACGGTAAATGTTGAGTATGATCAGCCGGAATTGATTTTTGGGCCTGCATTAGATGGTGAGTCTCCTGACAGTGATGTTCCTCCATTTTATATCAGTTTGAGGCTGCATGAATATGTTTTGCACAATGCCATGTTCGATTCGGGTGCTTCGCACAATTTGATGCCAAAGGCGATCATGGAAAAGTTGGGACTGGACATTACAAGAAAATATCATGATTTGTATTCATTTGATTCCAGCCGTGTGAGGTGTATAGGACTCATCAAAGATTTGGTTGTAAGCTTAGATCAAATTCTAGCAAAGAATGCTTTAATGGACGTGGTGGTGGCCGACATTCCTCCGCGATTTGGTATGCTCCTTTCGAGATCTTGGGGGGCAGAGTTGAAAGGTACACTTCAGTTAGATTTCTCTTATGCTACAATTCCAGTCTTCGGTCAAATGAGAAAGTTATATCGAGAGCAGAAGATGAAATATATGATAACTAGCAAAGAGAAGCCAATCAATCATCCTGTAAATTATGTACATACCGATTTAGAATCATTTGTGTTGCTTGCTGATAGTTTTAATGATATAGAAAGTCAATTAGTTCAGGCAGAAGATATACCAGAAATCACTGAAAATTTTAGAGAAGTTTTGCAAAAAGAAAGGAGAGAAAAACAATCTACTGTGGAGCAATCAGCTGAAGACAATGGGCAGCAAACAGAAAAAACAAAGCCGGCGCAATTTCAGCATTTAGAGGACGATGAAGATGGTCTTTGGACCATGGATTTTGATGGCGCAGTGGGCAGTGATGGTGCTGGGATTGGTGTGTGGATTCGTAGTCCATTTTCCGCTCCGGATAAGGTTCCGAGCAATGTGAGGGTGTGTTCCTACAAGCTTGCATTTGATTGTTCTAATAATGAAGCGGAATATGAGGCTCTAATTGCTAGCCTTAAGATTCTTAAGAAGCTGAAAGCGAAAAAGATTGTAGTATATGGTGATTCAGAATTGGTGATAAAGCAGGTTAAAGGTGAGTTTCAGGCCAAGCATCCTCGCATGAGGGCTTACCGTAATGCAGTTTTAGACATTCTGAAATTATTTTCTGATCATACCTTAACATGTGTGCCTCGCATACAAAATGGTGTTGCCGATGGTCTTGCTAAGGCAGCAAGCAATCTTAAAATTCCAATTAATTCCAGCAACAAGTTCGAGATTCATGTGAAACACCGCCCCACCGTTCCAGACAATCAGCGATGTTGGCAAGTCTTTCAAGATGATGGGGAGATTAGTGATTTTCTGCAGAATAAGGGTAAGTTTAAAGATACCTCCATAGATATAGAACATGATGATGGTAGTGATGACATACAAATAAACCAAATGGAAGTGCTGCAACTTAAGGATAACATCATTCCTAAGGGATTGATTCCGTTGGAAGAATTGTTTGATCAAGATGATGTAGCCTGCAAACCGACATTGAGGCCCACGGAAAAAGGTGTGGAAGAGGTAAATATTGGGACAGCTGATAATCCCAAGATGGTTAAGTTATCAAGGTCATTGTCACCAAAGGTAAAGGCAGAATATGTGAAATTGTTGTCTACATTTTCTGATGCATTTGCGTGGGATTATTCAGATCTAAAAACATATGATACTAACATCATTCAACATACTATCCCCATCAAACCAAATCAGAAGCCTTTCCATCAAAAGTTGAGGAGAATCAATCCAAAGCTGCTACCATCGATCGAAAAAGAGGTAAACAGGTTGTATAAGTCAGGAATCATTGTGCCTATCCGATTTTCAGATTGGATATCAAATTTGGTGCCCATGAGAAAGAAAACAGGTGAGATCCGTTTATGTATCGATTTCAGAAATTTGAATAAGGTATCATTAAAAGACAATTATCCGCTGCCAAAAATGGACCATATATTGCAGCGAGTAGTTGGAGCATCAAGGATGTCACTACTCGACGAATACTCAGGTTATAATCAGATTTTAGTGCATGAAGATGATCGTGATAAGACTGCGTTCACCATTCCTTGGGGAACGTTTCATTATGCAAAAATGCCGTTTGGTTTAAAGAATGCAGGTGCCACCTTTCAGTGTGCCATGGACATGGCTTTTGCCAACGAGAAAGACGTATTTTTGGTTGTTTACCTTGATGATTTAACTGTGTTTTCAAATTCTGATGAAGAACATTTATATCATTTGAAAATTGTTTTCCAGAAGTGCAGAAAATATGGCATTTCGCTGAATCCAAAAAAGAGCCTTTTTGCCATGGATGAAGGCAAGCTCCTTGGCCACATCATATCGAAAGATGGCATTCGAGTTGACCCTGCACGTGTTGAAGCCATACAGTAGATTGAACAGCCCCGGAACAAGAAAGAAATACAGTCATTTAATGGTAAAATGAATTTTCTGCGTCGTTTCATTCCAAATCTTGCAGAGCATCTTAGAGAAATCACGAACATGCTGAAAAAGGACAGTCAGGTAAAGTGGACAGAAGAGGCGGTGAAATAATTCAATTTGGTAAAGATAGCTCTTTCTTCAGCCCCTATCTTAATCAGCCCGGATTACACACAGGACTTCATTTTTTTTTCTTTTGCTTCTGAGCACACATTGGCAGCTGTTTTGATGCAAAAAAGGGATGGAGTTGAGAAGCCCATTGCTTTTTTCAGTCGGATCATAAGGGATGGGGCATTGAAGTACAATATTATTGAGAAACAAGCGCTGACACTTGTAAAGGCCTTGAAAGACTTCCGTGTGTATATACTGCATTCCCACATTATAGCATACGTTCCTAACGCAGAAGTTAAAGATGTTTTTGTACAGGAAGATCCAGAGGGAAGACGGGGTAAGTGGATCGCTGCGTTGTTAGAATACGATGTGGAGATTAAACCAACCAAGCTGATCAAAGGACAAGGACTCACCAAGCTCATGGTTGAAACAAATCTGCATGCTCTAGATATAAATTTGATCGCTGCCATGTCCGATGAAGATGAGGAAAGTACGTCAGTTCAGGTATCCGATATTTTTGTTTCTTCCCCTTGGTATGCTGACATTTTATACGTGCTTCAGAATTTGTCTCCACCTCCCGGGATGCCTAGAAATAAGAGTAGAACATTGAAGTTGAGAGCTGCTAAATTCTGTATTCTGAATTCTGCATTGTATTGGAAAGACCCTGGAGGAGTGTTGTTGAATTGTTTGGTAGAGGAGGAAGCTCAAAAAGTTTTTGAGGACTTTCACAAAGGTGACTGCGGAGGCCATTTTTTTTGGAAGACCACAGCAAATAAGATTCTAAGGGCAGGGTATTATTGGCCTTCTTTGTTTTCTGATGTATTTAAGGCTGTTAAAAATTGTCATGAGTGTCAAATTTTCGAAGGGAAGCAGAAACTACAGCGTTTGCCTTTAAAACCAATTGAAGTTAGTGCACCATTCCAACAGTGGGGATTGGATTTTATCGGGGAAATCCACCCAGCATCTTCCGGACAGCATAGATGGATATTGACAGCTATGGATTACTTCAAAAAATGGATCGAGGCGATTCCCACTCGACAGGCCACAGATGCGGTAATTATCTCTTTTCTTGAAAACAATATTCTGTCACGTTTTGGGTGTCCTAGTAAAATAATCACAGATAATGTAGCAGCCTTCAAGTCTAAAAGGATGGTTGAATTTTGCTATAAGTACAATATTAGTTTGGGACATTTGATGGCCTACCATCCACAAGGGAATGGCCTGGCGGAATATTCAAATAAATCCTTGGTGAATATTATTAAGAAATTGCTAGAAATCAACAAAAAGGGCTGGCAGAAGAAGATAGTGAATGCACTGTGGGCTGATAGGGTAAGTCAGAAAAAGTCTATTGGCATGTCTCCTTTCGAGCTGGTGTACGGAAAAGACACGGTATTTCCTACTTCACTTGCTGTCCCGGTGGTCAAATTGCTTCAGGAAGCTGGTAGTGAGGAAGATCCCATGCAGCGGAGGACTAATCAGATGATTCATTTACAGCAGACACGGGAGGAGGTATTTCAAAATACTTTCAAGTTGCAGGAGCGCATAAAGAAGATCTACGACAGAAAGGCAAAAGTGGATAAGTTTCAGTTGGATGAGGTAGTTTTGAAATGGGATGCTCGGAATGAAGATAAGGGAAAGCACGACAAATTTGAAAATCTATGGAAGGGTCCTTTTAAGATCGCAGCGTATCGGGGTCAAAATGCCTTTCTTCTCAAAGAAATGAATGGAGATGATTGTCCTGGAGGACCGATCAATGGTCGGTTGCTGAAACGATATCACTTCTGAGTATCTTCTGCTGATTTCATCATCATTGTATATATCGCTTTACTTCTGTTTCATTGCAAGTGTGTATTGATCTCTCATCTTCAGTCTGGGGCCCGGAGCGAAGGCTATAATTCTGGAGATGGAGGTTGGTTTGTTTAAAGTTTGTCAAGTCAGTTTTATCAGTCTTTTCAGTTTTAGAAATCGAGTCGGTTTTGGTCAAGTTTCAGTCTCTTTTCAGTCAAGTCTGCAGTCAATAAATATGTCAAAAGTTTTTTTTTTATTAGTTGAAATAATGACTCCATCGCCCAATGGATGAAGGCACTGTCGGACTTCCCCAGAGATCTGCCGTTCTTGGCATCTCCATGGAGCCACCATCCCCATTGGAGCCAATGTTAGAGTCGGTCTTTACAGCCCTCCGTCAGAGATTGTTTCGCTTTTGCATATTCATTCTTAGGTGTCTCGCTTGTTCCACTTCGTTGCATTTCGCTAGGAGCATGCCACTGACTGACGAGGGGGTCTGGTTGTCATGTGTTTCCTCATGCTTGTACTTGCAGGGCTATTTAGAAATTCTTAAAAAATTACTGAAGTTCATCGTCATTTCATTCATGGTCATTAAATGTCAGTTTCGTTAAAAAGAGTTGTTATTCGTAAAGTCTAGGGTTTTCGAGTCTTTTGCATATATGTCATAAAGCCCACAGGCCATGAGGTTGGTTTCGCAAGTTTTGATTTCATATTTTTATTATCATAAGCATTTGAAAACATTTCTAGTCCAAAACTCTGTTTTGGAACTAGAAATTGTTTAATTCCATTTTTGTAATAATTGTATTCATTTCACCATGAGAAGCTTCACTGCAAGCCTCTGATCTTTTCCTAAGCTAAAGTGCCGCATCCCTGCAAAAGACAACAAAGTTATCAGTCCAAAAACTCAGAAAAGCCAAAGAGAAACATTGTATTAAAAGATCAAATGACAAAGTGCAGAAACATTATGAAAGTGGGTTGTCAAATAAATTTGAAAAGAAATCTGATTTGATGAGATATTTATTTCATATATAAACATGACAATCAAACTCATTTTCCAAAAATCCGCAAGGCAGAGGTCGAAGTCAAGTTTTTGAAGGCCGTAGGCAAGTTTTCATAGTTCTGGACAGTGTTTGGAGGGCGCGCAACCCACTTGAATGGGCGAGACCCACTTGAGGGGCGCGACCCACTTGAGCGCCACAGCCAGTGTAAAGTTGAACGGGTGAGACCCACTTGGGGGGTGCGACCCACTTAAACCAGCGTGCGACCCACTTAAATCAAAACCCAGAAAATTCATTTTTTGCGCCCAGATTCGATTCTAGTCGACTCCAAAAGCTTCCAAACAGGTTTTAATCATTGCTAATTCGATTTTTAATATGGTTGTGATGTCATTGATGTTGGGGAAACAAGCCATCCTTGGAGAAAATATATGAACCCTTCATTCACATGCCAGTTAATTCTGTAAGGGTTTTGAAATTGTATGGGCAGTTTTGTGGAAAATTTGAAAACCTTCAAATGGTGGATATGTTCACACCCTAGCACGTTGTATAGATGATCCTCACGCCCTCAGTTATCATCTTGTCACTGCTGTTCATGCTCTTTCATATTTTGCAAAGTCTTATGTCGACTAATTTATAGCCCTCATTACCATAATATCACCATTGTTGTTGTTATCATTATATTACCACTATGATAGTAATTTGTGTCACAATGGTCATGGTCTTCTCCCTGTTCTCTAGTTCATGAGCACAGTCCTCTACTTGTTTGCTTCATTGACAAACTTTGCCCATCATTACCAAAAGCTTGCCCCATACTTTGCAGCTGGCATTCATTTGTGAAACTCACTTATGGTCAAAGCAGTGATAGTTTTCATGCCACTAAAACAGAGCCATCTTCATTGTAATTTTTTTTTCCTATGATACTTTGGCAGTGGGTGATATCTATTGGGTGTTGAAACATACATTATAACTTTGTTTTCACTGCATCTATATCAGTATACATATTTCAAATATCTTGTTCAAAGCCATGTCAGAGACAGAGTCAAATTATGAGCAGGAGTCGGACAGTGATTCCACGACGGAGGGTAATGTGCCACGGAGGCCTCGCCAAGGTGGCAAAGGTGGTGATCATCGCAGGGAGGAGCCAACTTCTTTGGCTCAGTTGCAGGCATGTCCATTAGCAATGGATTGTTTTCGGTATCTGTCATGTTTTCGATTTTTTGAGATGATTTCACAAACCCAACTTCATCGTGAACTAGCTCGCCTGTTTGTTCTCCATTTACGTAATGGCTGTGTAAATCTCGCTGGAGTAGATTTCTTTTTGTCACCAATGACTATTGCTCAGGCCACTGGTATACCAAATGTAGGAGAGGAATGGAACAAACGACAACATTTAGAGAAAACCTACTATCAGCCATACATCAAACCTGAGTATATGAGGCACTTGGGCAGAGTTTTTCCTTTCAGATTCCTGAGATATGAGTTTGCACCGCTGATGAAACTCATCATTCGGTATTTCAGTTGCGAGGGCAGATTCGCACGTCTCTTTGCGTACCATGTTCGTTTGTTGATGAACTTCACAAGGGTACGTATGATGAACATTCCGTATTTTATGTATCGCAACATAGAGAGGATGGTGATTTTTGTACAGAAGAAGAGCCCAGCACAGCAGCATAGAAGTATATATCATTACGCCTTGATCAAGATCATAGTGTTACATCAGTTGGCACAGCACGGCATCACTTGGGAGGATTTCATCTCCCGTGACTTTTTCACAGTGTCACAGCCGCCTCCCGAGGTAGTTTATGGTGCGAGAGAGCCTTCACACCAGCCGGACATTCCTGAGGTTGGGCAGATTAGTGCTCCATTGTTTATGACATATCAGCGAGGCCACAGGGCCTTATTTGCAGCCACATGGCGAGTATTATCTCCACCCAAGATGGAAGGGGTCTTGCCGACTTCATCAGCAGAGCGAGTATTATCTCCACATCATGTGGAAGGGGTCTCGCCTTCTTCTTCAGCATAGGTACAGATACAGGACAGAGGCAAGAAGCCCATGGATGATGAGGGTCCATCAGGAGGCCGGGACACGGATTTCGCGATCATTGATGTTGATGCGAGCTCTCCTAGCTCGAAACTGAGGGAGATCATCCAAGAGCAGAGGGCCGAGAATGACACGTTGAAAGATCAATTGTAGAAAGCTAAGTGGGTGATAAACTATCTGGAACAGTGCAACAAATAGCTTGAGGATGAGCACACACTTTATGAGCTGAGGCGAATCCGTGAAGATCGACAGTTGGCCCGGAAGAGACCTGGTGACATGACTCCAATCGATCGAGATTCTATTCTCACGCATGTCAAAATCCATCTGGAGAAGTTGCTGGTGAAGGCCAATAGAGAGAAAGACCTGCTTCGTCACATGAAAGGCCATTATTGGGCTCGCATGCATGTCTGCAAAGCGAGAATGAAGATTCTGAAAAGGAGGTTGAGCGAAGCACTAAGACGGCGGAAAAGGCCTGATCCACTCTAGATTTTGGCCGAGGCTTCATTGGCTGGGCAAGATACATGATGGAGGGTCTTCGCTCCGAATTTGAGCAAATTCGGAGAAAATTTTGTCATTTTGAAATTTTTTTTGGTCTAAAAACAGGTTTTTCGGTTAAGCGAGTAGCACGCCCATATGCTCATTTTATTTTTGGGACACTTGTTGAAGGAAATTTTTGCATTTTTGGATTTTTCATGGTAATTTATGCATCCTCAGGCATTTTCGAAACATTTCATCAGATTCTGGATGGCCAAAAAGCTCAAAAACACCATGAAAACCCCCTTGCTGCCACCTTTTGCATCAGCAGAAAGTACTTCTGGGAGAATGCAGCTTTGGAGGGTCAAATGAGCTCCAAATTGGGAAATTCCATTTGAGTTGGATAGCCAACATCCAGGGCTTTCCAACGAGCTATCATGAGCTCAATTTGGATTCTGGGAAGTACCTCAAAATCAGGTTGAAAGGCGCGCGACCCACTTGTTTCAGGGGTGAGACCCACTTAAATTTTTGGCTGAATTTTCAACTTCCAGCTCAGATTTTCGGCCAGTTTGAACCAGTTTTGCTTGTGGATGAAATTTTTGGGTTTTTTATGATGTAAATTGATGGTTGGCATGTAACTTTGGCTTATTTTTACCTATTCTAGAAGATTCACTCTCAAAAAAGTGAAAATCATGTAAATGAATCAGTTTCCACTCTTTTAGAGGCAAGTTGTTAGCTACCTAGATTTTAGCTCCTTGATTAGAATTTGTTGGAACTGCTCCTAGAAGGAGGATTTCGACCCCTAGAGGTGTGGGAAGGGGTTAGAGTGATCTATATATTGTAATTTCTGATACATTCTACAGGTTGGACTCTTGGGAGACTTTTGGCACCATTGTACATATTTTTTCATATTTTGGCTAAGGAAAGATCAGTGCGGCACTTGTTGGGATCCTTGTGGTGTTTTGTTCTAGATGGTGTTTTCTCTCTGTTTACTGTAAGTTCTTCATGTTTAATGTATGCCATTCCTTTCATATGCTTCTGAACTAAATTGAATGAGTAGATGAGGTTGAATCCATTGTTTACCATGCTCTGCCTTTGAATTCATTTAGTTCTATATGTTTTCGACTGTTTGGAGAGGATCCAAGTTCTTATTTGCCCTCTTCAGCTCCTCTTCAGTCTAATCTGTCCATATATCCAATCAAAAGCATCAAGACAATCACCTACCTCGCCCCAACTCGAAATCTGCAAAGGTCTGACCTTATCCCCGGACCCAAAATTTGTTTACCCATTTCTCCAGCGAAAACCCAAAAAATTAAAATCAAACTTACCTATCTCTTTACTAGCCTAAAATCAGCTCCTATCGTAAGTCATCTCGCACCCTATTGCTCATTTTATCGAGATTGACGGAGAGAGCCCTCTCCTGCCCTCGTAGGGCTAGCTACAAGGCTAAGCGTGGTTTGATGTAGCCTTGAGTTTTATCTCATTTCAGCCTGAGGTAGATTTGAGCGCTAACAAAAGGATCGAACTCAAGTAAGTTACTGAGTCCTCTATCTAAGAAGAAAGTGGGATAGAAACTAGTACCCAAGCTCAAACATCAGATAGATCAGTTTCAAAGGGTAAAACAAAAATCTCTGAAATTTTTTTTGAGTCATCTACTTTAATGCAGAAACCAAAAAGTGAGTTGGCTACTTTAGAAGATGTAGCAAAGAAATTTCCATCCTTTATTTTTCCATCTCTTTAAAAAGCTCATACATTCAGAGACCAGTTCAAATATCCCACGATAGAAGAAGATCTTTATGCAACCAGCTCTACTGGTTATGTCCTTGATTTAGAGAAGTCCAAAAACCCGGCTGAATCAATTCGTATCTGGATAGGTGCTTTATACCAGATGCAAGTAATTTCCAAGTTGAATAATGAAGCTATATTTTATTTGGCTGAAAAAAGAATGGCATGCATAGTATATGATTGGTGGATGACACCAACCCAAGAAGAAAGAATGAATGTCTGTAATGTTGGTTTAGCCACCTTGGAACTATTGCTAAAAACTCAGTTTGTCCCTGAGCCTGTTGATGAAAAGAAACAGCTTATAACTGACTTAACCCGTATGGAATTGAAAGATACTAAATACTTTCAAGATTTTGGTGAAGAATATATGGGAAAAGTCTTTAAAGCAAACTTGAGCAATGATTCAGTTCAAAAGATTACATTTTTATCAAAGTTGCCTGGAAACCTTGGGGATATGATCCTCAAAGATTCAGAAGTTCAGAGTAAAACTATTGATCAAATCTATTGGATATATTTGTTGTTCAGATGTTCAGAAAAGATAAAATATCTATGCTGGCAAAAGAAAGCTTCTGAGTTTTCTCCCGGATTAGCAGTGTGTAGATCTGCACTACCATGGACTCCTTTTAAAAAACGCAGATCAAAAAGATATCGTAAGTTCCGGCCAAAGAGAGTAGCACATCCTAAGCGACATTTCAAAAAAATACAGATATCTCAAAAAGAGAGATAAAACACAGCCCAAAAACGGGGTGTTCTCAAATCTTTCTTTCTTCTTTCTTTTTCTTTCTTTCTCCTAACCTTTTCATCTCTTCTTTGTTTTTCGGCTGTTTGCTCTTCTTGTAGCAATCTGAGGTTAGCTAATATTTCTGCAGATTGAGAACCTGGGTCATCTAAGACATCTTCTGCATGGGAACACCAAGTAGTCAAATAGTTTCCTATTTGATATACCTCATCTAAATCTTTGGAATTATTTACACTATGTTGAATTAAAGGGGCACAGTCAGCTCTAGTAGTAGGCTGTTTAGACATAGAGGATGTAGTACAAAATTTTGTTTTTGGTGGCCATTTTCCTCCTTGAACAAACCTATGGTTTGCATATGTCCATTCTTCTTGTGGCTATGCTGTAATATAAGACACACGATGCATTTTTTGTACAGGAAAGAAAGGCTTCTTCTCGGGTATATACAGTTCTGTAGGACCTTTTTCATTTTCTTCAGGAAAATTTTCAGAAACAGGCTGTCTACTAGAAGAGGATTCTTCATGATATTGGACAGGAAAGGCATGACGTTTGGGCTTGACTATAGGTCTTTATATTTTTGGTCTTGGTGGAATTAATTTAACATGACCATCTGAGACATCGACTCTCTTCAATTTTGACTCAGGTTTCTTAAGGTCTTCCAGAGACTTATATTGAAAATACCAGTCATTAGGGATTTCTTCTAGACTGTATATAGCGCCTTCAACTTGTGCATTTGACATTCCTACTGTCACACAATCTTTTAATACAGGCTGCTTCAGTTTAGGATGAGCTGTGTTTTTTAACTGAAACGAAGCTTGGACTATAACTGATAAATATTCACTATCATCTACCAGACTTAATCCTTGAACACCAGTCATCATCTTCCAGCAATCTTGTAAATGAGGGTCTGACAGACTTACAGCATAATCTGGAAAAATAGTACCATACTGACAACCAGTAGACAAGTTTCCCATAATGGTTCCTATACATGCATGCTCATATATTTGATGGCGAGTATCAAATACTTCTGCTAAACAGGGAGAATTAATTCCATGCCTAAATAATGGTGCTAGGCCAATACGTATACCACCAAAATGCAGATAATTATATTTCTTATCTACAACATATTTTCTGAACTTTTTTATCTCGTCTTTAGAAAACAGATTCAGAGCTACTATCTGAACAGAAGGACCAGAGATCCTAATTGTCACTTCAACTTCTTTTAAAAAGGTTTTTCTTTTGAAGACATGAGTGATCGGAAGTTTATAAACTTCAGTAGCATGTAAAGCAAGAGGATTCCAACTTTCAGGGTTATCTACTTCATCATGCTCGATTTCTTCAGAGCGGGATGTTACTTCATTAACGATTTTTCTATCTATACCAGAAAAAGTGTGGAGTAAATGTGCCATGACAGAATCATAAACAGGGCTCTAATACCAATTTAGATAGAGGACTCAGTAACTTACTTGAGTTCGATCCTTTAATCCTCTAGCACAACACAACTGAGATATGCGACACGACACTCCTCAGGTCCTTAGCTCGCCTTACAATCTGCTTCACGTGTTCTTGGCTAAAACTATCCTCAGACAGGCGGCCCAGAAGGCTTCGAATTATATCAAGTAAAATGTTACACACCTTGTTATGCCACAGAGTAGAGCTTAAAGAGCTTCTGAACTCTTCACAGTCTATTACAACACACTTGCAAACTCACACATCCACACACACTCTCTCGCATGCTCTGCTACTACAAACACAACAAACCAATATATAAGAAAAGAAAGAGACTATTGAGGGTCCTTGTTAGGCATTACTGGCCCAGACGGTGTCTACTCAATATTCTCGGGTACAATTATTTACAAAAAGAAAAAGTCACCACGATCCTTTCGGACTCCGATCAGAATCATAATCTTCTCCTGGTTCAAAATCACTTGGCCACTTGTCGGGAGATGGAGAGGAATCTTTATCCTTTGTTGTACAAAGCCATTCATCTTTTGATCTGTAAAGCCATTCAAGGTACTTTGATTCCCATTCACTTTCATCATGAGGCTGAGCATCTTGATAGATGTCGACATAGACATTATCTTTTTCTCGTGACTTATTTCCTGTAGTCGACTTTTCCGTACCAATTCCTTTTACTTTATCTACTTTTGAAGATTCTCCTTTATCTATTTTTCTTGGACTGAACTTGACAGTATCTTTGGTGATGAACATATTACTTTGTGGGTACAGATATTTGTTGGCCGATTTAGTCCACTTGCACACATATGCCATGGGATCAACTTCTATGTCAAGAAAAGGATCTTTCTTTGCTTTTCTAAAGTTGATGTGAGACTGAACATCTAATTCGACACCATCAAGGAGATCTAATTTGAAAATCTGGAACATTGATATGGACTGCTCTATACAGCATTGGATCCAATATTTGCAATGATGATTTATCCCATAATGCTCTTGCCAACCTAACTCAAAAACGATAGCAGAACCAACATGATTGGCCAACAATAGACTGATAAGACAAACCACATCCTTTGTCCAATTTCCATGCTTAACCTGAATGGTTACCAATGCCTTTTGATTTATTATCAATTTAATGGTTCCACAATTTTGCTGACATTTTTCTAAGGTGTTAATCATGTTTATTTTTTCATACAACCTTAGATTAGGGAAATCCTTTAACCAAATTGTTAACTTCTTTACTTCATCCATGTTGTCAGCGATTAGTGTTTCAATTTTTTGATCATCACCATAAAGTTGAGAAAAAGGATTAGGAACAATAGGTTCCCGTAACTCAAGACTGTTATAACTCCATGGTGTAGAAAATGTTCTCAAATACTGCAAAGATTTTGAGATGCATTGAGTAGTTCTGATTTGAGGCTTCTTCCTGCATAAACCATTATGAATCTCCCAGTCTGCAAAAGGTTCAAAAATCTCATACTAAGGAAAAGTGTCAGTATTAGCAAAATGTTCTGTGCTACTCTGGAGATATGCTGCCTCCATTTCCTCAAAAAGATCTAATATCTGGAGAGATAATAGAAACTTTGCTACGTCTCCATGCATATTAATTTCTTCCAGATCCAACATCTTTGCTGAAGTATAAGCACCAAGAGAGAAATCAACTGCTCCAATGAGCTGATAATAATTTAACATTTTCAGAGTTTCAATAATTTCATCTGAATATTTTCGGGACCAATAATCATCTAAAGATTTAAAATAAATATTTACCTTCATGTTTGGTAAAGGGTATACCTTAACCAATTCTTCATCAAGTCCTAGATGAATACCAACATTTTTTGACTGCCAAGCTTGGCATCTTTGAATCAATTGGTTTCTTCTCATTCTCAGACCAACAATTTTTTTGATTTCAGTTGCATCATTTTCAAGGACCATTTCTAAAATATGGAATCTTTTCACAAAGGTTTGAAAAGTATCTGGAGCTGGAGAAAGATCAAATAAATCTGATCTATGCATCTTGTTCATATCTCTTGTAAGTGAATCTGCCAGATAATTGGAAATCCCTGGGATCCATTCAACATCAAAGTCATACATGTTAAATCAAATCTGCGAAGCCAATAATCTTCCTCTAGCTAATTGTTTAGAAATTTTTGCAGAGAGGAAATGAGTAAAATTCATAGAGTCTGTTCTAATTAAAAGCTTAGCAGGAGCTAAATAAAGCTGAAATTTCTGAATCCCGTTAAATATAGCTAAAATTTCCTTTTCTGCTGCAAAATATCCTTTTTGATGAGGCAGAAATTCTCCTGATGCATATGCACATAAATCTTCTTCTCCTGAATCTAACTTTTCAAACAAAACTGCTGCCCAAAATGAATCAAAGGCATCTGTTTGTAGAATTAAAGGGCCTGATCCTGGGGGTTTTAGTTTTGGCAACTGTTTGCATTCTTCTTTAAGAAGTTTAACTGCTTCTGTTGCTTCTTTTGACCAACCTGCTTGCAAATGTTGTCTGATGGGAGCTGTTTTCTCTGATAATCTTGGAATATATTTATGGATGTAATTCAATACTCCAAGAAACCTTTGGATCATTTTTGTATCAGAGAGTTGATCAGGGAAATCAACCAATTTTGTTAGAACATGAGGTTGCATTTGTATTTTCCCATCAATAATATGAACACCCAAAAAATCAACACTGTTTTGAAATAAAACCATCTTTTTCTCTGAAAGAACAATTCCATGTTTTCTTACTTCGTCTAGAAAGATTTCTAGATGCTTAAGATGGTCTTCAAGATTATTACTGAAAATTAAAATGTCATCAATGTAAACACATATGAAATCGTACTTTCCAAAGATATAATCCATTCTCTTTTGGAAGAATGCTGGAGCATTTTTTAATCCAGAAGGAACTACTCTCCATTGGAAAAATCCAACAGGACAAGTAAAAGTTGTCTTGTGCCTATCTTCTTCTCTGATCTGGATTTGGTAATATCCTGATTTCATATCAAATTTACTAAAAATCTTGCTATTTTGGATCTTCTGCATAATGGTTTGTTGTCTTGGCAAAGGATAATTAAAACTTTTTGTAATTGCATTCAAGGGCTTGTAATTAATTACCATTCTTGCCTTTCCTCTAATGATCTCAGAATGATTCCTGACTAAAAAGGCTGAACAGGAGTAATGAGACGCACTAGGCTATATCAATTGTAAATGCAGAAGTTCATCAATTTGTTTTCTGATCTCCTTTTCATCAGAAGGAGTACAAGGGATCAATTTAGCTTTCACACCGTTGTCATGGAGGGTTATGATTTCTTGTTGTGGACTTTCCACTGACCAAAATATTTGTGGATTTTCTGAATAGTTATTCAATAATTCGTCATAGATCTGAGTTTGTTCTGATGACCAGTCTGTATTAACATGAGCTTTCTGCTTACCTTTTTGTGCTTTTTCTTCATATCTCTGCAGAACTTCTATCCAATCATTTGAATCTTGAGCTGGTCTTTTTGATCCAATTTTCTTTTGGCTAATCTGTCTTTGAGGTTCTGAATTGGCTAATGTAAGCCTTGGGACAGAAATAGCTTTTTTCTTCACATTCAAAATCAACTTAATATCACTGATGGTAACTGGAAGGACTGAAGATAAAAATGGTATTCCTAAAGAAAGACTGCAACTTGTATCATGATACTGTACTGCTGAAATTTTTATAATCTCCCCCCCAACTTTTAAAGAAATGTTATCAACATAATGGGTTAAAGAGACTGAACCTCCAATAGTTTCTGAAACCAAAATATGATTTAGAGGTTTCCACAAGCCTTTAAAGAGTGAAGGTCGTGCCAAATTATTCGAACCACCAGTATCTATGAAAGCATGAACTGCTATCCAATCTTGACGGACTTGGACTTCTACTGGAATATACAACAGATTATTTGTTTTTACAATCTTTTTCAAAAACGAAGTTTCTTCTGGAGTGGTAAGAGGAGGAACTGAAGATGGAGCAACTTGTTTTGGATATGGACACAAAACAGAAAAGGATGGAGATGGTTTAGACTGATTTGAACTAGACTCATCATGAGGAATATCTACAATGGTGGAACTTTCTTTTTCAGAATATACAGAAAAATTATCTTCTTCATCATACTCGGATGCTTCAGAAGTCAATTCTTCATTGCAATATAGATAATCATCAGAATAATAGCAGCGATTCATTTTTTGAGTAGACTCAATTATATGTTCATCTTTTGAAGATGCTTCTGTCAAAATATAAACTTCTGAAATATCATCTTGAGATTCTACTATTGACCATGAATCTACAAATTCTTCAATATCTACACATGCTTTGAGTTTATTTGATGAGCTTTTTGGACATTTTCTTGCAAAGTGACCTTCTTGTTTACAGATAAAACAACAATTGTTTTTGGGCTGTGTTTTATCTCTCTTTTTGAGATATCTGTATTTTTTGAAACGTCGCTTAGGATGTGCTACTCTCTTTGGCTGGAACTTACCATATCTTTTTGATCTGCGTTTTTTAAAAGGAGTCCATGGTAGTGCAGATCTATATATTGCTAATCCGGGAGAAAACTCAGAAGCTTTCTTTTGCCAGCATAGATATTTTATCTTTTCTGAAGATCTGAACAACAAATCTATCCAGTAGATTTGATCAATAGTTTTACTCTGAACTTCTAAATCTTTGAGGATCATATCCCCAAGGTTTCCAGGAAAATTTGATAAAAATGTAATCTTTTGAACCGAATCATTGCTCAAGTTTTCTTTAAAGACTTTTCCCATATATTCTTCACCAAACTCTTGAAAGTATTTAACATCTTTCAATTCCATACGGGTAAAGTCAGTTATGAGCTGTTTCTTTTCATCAACAGGCTCAGGGACAAACTGAGTTTTTAGCAATAGTTCCAAGGTGGCTAAACCAGCATTACAGACATTCATTCTTTCTTCTTGGTTTGGTGTCATTCACCAATCATATACTATGCCTGCCATTCTTTTTTCAGCCAAATAAAATATACCTTCATTATTCAACTTGGAAATTACTTGCATCTAGTATAAAGCACCTATCCAGATACAAATTGATTCAGCCGGGTTTTTGGACTTCTCTAAATCAAGGACATAAGCAGTAGAACTGGTTGCATAAAGATCTTCTTGTATCCTCGGATATTTGAACTGGTCTCTGAATGTATGAGCTTTTTGCAGAGATGGCAAAATAAAGGATGGAAATTTCTTTGCTGCATCTTCTAAAGTAGCCAACTCACTTTTTGGTTTCTGCATTAAAGGAGATGACTCAAAAACTATTTCAGAGATTTTTGTTTTACCCTTTCAAACTGATCTATCTGATGTTTGGGCTTGGGTACTGGTTGCTATCCCACTTTCTTCTTCTTCTTCTACTTCTTCAAATTCCCAATTATGTGGATTTTCCATTGTCATAGAAAAACGGGGTGTTCTCAATTCTTTCTTTTTCTTTCTTTCTCCTAACCTTTTCATCTCTTCTTTGTTTTTCAGCTTTTTTCTCTTCTTGTAGCAATCTGAGGTTAGCTAAGATTTCTGCAGATTGAGAACCTAGGTCATCTAAGACATCTTCTACATGGGAACACCAAGTAGTCAAATAGTTTCCTATTTGATATACTTCATCCAAATCTTTGGAATTATTTACACTATGTTCAATTAAAGGGGCACAGTCAGCTCTAGTAGTAGGCTGTTTAGACATATAGGATGTAGTACACAATTTTATTTTTGGTGGCCATTTTCCTCCTCGAACAAACCTATGGTTTGCATATGTCCATTCTTCTTGTGGTTGTGCTGTAATATAAGACACACGATGCATTTTTTGTACAGGTAAGAAGGGATTCTTCTCGGGTATATACAGTTCTGTAGGACCTTTTTCATTTTCTTCAGGAAAAATTTCAGAAACAGGCTGTCTACTAGAAGAGGATTCTTCATGATATTGGACAGGAAAGACATGATGTTTGGGCTTGACTATAGGTCTTTCTATTTTTGGTCTTGGCGGAATTAATTTAACATGACCATCTGAGACAACGACTCTCTTCAATTTTGACTCGGGTTTCTTAAGATCTTCCAGAGACTTATATTGAAAACACCAGTCATTAGGGATTTCTTTTGGACTGTATATAGCGCCTTCAACTTGTGCATTTGACATTCCTACTGTCACACAATCTTTTAATACAGGCTGCTTCAGTTTAGGATGAGCTGTGTTTGTTAACTGAAACGAAGCTTGGACTATAACTGATAAATATTCACTATCATCTACCAGACTTAATCCTTGAACACCAGTCATCATCTTCCAACAATCTTGTAAATGAGGGTCTGACAGACTTACAACATAATCTGGAAAAATAGTACCATACTGACAACCAGTAGACAAGTTTCCCATAATAGTTCCTATACGTGCATGCTCATATATGTGATGGCAAGTATCAAATACTTCTGCTAAATAGGGAGAATTAATTCCATGCCTAAATAATGGTGCTAGGCCAATACGTATACCACCGAAATCCAGATAATTATATTTCTTATCTACAACATATTGTCTGAACTTTTTTATCTCGTCTTTAGAAAACAGATTCAGACCTACTATCTGAACAGAAGGACCAGAGATCCTAATTGTCACTTCAACTTCTTTTAAAAAGGTTTTTCTTTTGAAGACATGAGTGATCGGAAGTTTATAAACTTCAGTAGCATGTAAAGCAGGAGGATTCCAACTTTCAGGGTTATCTACTTCATCATGCTCGATTTCTTCAAAGCGGGATGTTACTTCATTAACGATTTTTCTATCTATACCAGAAAAAGTGTGAAGTAAATGTGCCATGATAGAATCAGAAACAGGGCTCTGATACCAATTTAGATAGAGGACATACCAATTAGATAGAGGACTCAGTAACTTACTTGAGTTCGATCCTTATATCCGCTAGCACAACACAACTGAGATATGTGACACGACACTCCTCAGGTCCTTAGCTCGCCTTACAATCTCCTTCACGTGTTCTTGGCTAAAACTATCCTCAGACAGGCGGCCCAGAAGGCTTCGAATTATATCAAGTAAAATGTTACACACCTTGTTATGCCACAGAGTAGAGCTTAAAGAGCTTCTGAAATCTTCACAGGCTATTACAACACACTTGCAAACTCACACATCCACACACACTCTCTCGCATGCTCTGCTACTACAAACACAACACACCAATATATAAGAAAAGAAAGAGACTATTGACGGTCCTTGTTAGGCATTACTGGCCCGGACGGTGTCTACTCAATATTCTCGGGTACAATTATTTACAAAAAGAAAAAGTCACCACGATCCTTTCGGACTCCGATCAGAATCATAATCTTCTCCTGGTTCAAAATCACTTGGCCACTTGTCGGGAGATGGAGAGGAATCTTTATCCTTTGTTGTACAAAGCCATTCATCTTTTGATCTGTAAAGCCATTCGAGGTACTTTGATTCCCATTCACTTTCATCATGAGGCTGAGCATCTTGATAGATGTCGACATAGACATTATCTTTTTCTCGTGACTTCTTTCCTGTAGTCGACTTTTCCGTAGAAATTCCTTTTCCTTTATCTACTTTTGAAGATTCTCCTTTATCTATTTTTCTTGGACTGAACTTGACAGTATCTTTGGTGACGAACATATTACTTTGTGGGTACAGATATTTGTCGGCCGATTTAGTCCACTTGCACACATATGCCATGGGATCAACTTCTATGTCAAGAAAAGGATCTTTCTTTGCTTTTCTAAAGTTGATGTGAGACTGAACAGCTAATTCGACACCATCAAGGAGATCTAATTTGAAAATCTGGAACATTGATATGGACAGCTCTATACAACATTGGATCCAATATTTGCAATGATGATTTATCCCATAATGCTCTTGCCAACCTAACTCAAAACCGATAGCAGAACCAACATGATTGGCCAACAATAGACTGATAAGACAAACCACATCCTTTGTCCAATTTCCATGCTTAACCTGAATGGTTACCAATTCCTTTTGATTTATTATGAATTTAATGGCTCCACAATTTTGCTGACATTTTTCTAAGGTGTTAATCATGTTTATTTTTTCATACAACCTTAGATTAGGGAAATCCTTTAACAAAATTGTTAACTTCTTTACTTCATCCATGTTTTCAGCGATTAGTGTTTCAATTTTTTGATCATCACCATAAAGTTGAGAAAAAGGATTAGGAACAATAGGTTCCCGTAACTCAAGACTGTTATAACTCCATGGTGTAGAAAATGTTCTCAAATACTGCAAAGATTTTGAGATGCATTGAGTAGTTCTGATTTGAGGCTTCTTCATGCATAAACCATTATGAATCTCCCAGTCTGCAAAAGGTTCAAAAATCTCATACTGAGGAAAAGTGTCAGTATTAGCAAAATGTTCTGTGCTACTCTGGAGATATGCTACCTCCATTTCCTCAAAAAGATCTAATATCTGGAGAGATAATAGAAACTTTGCTACGTCTTCATGCATATTAATTTCTTCTAGATCCAACATCTTTGCTGAAGTATAAGCACCAAGAGAGAAATCAACTGCTCCAATGAGCTGATAATAATTTAACCTTTTCAGAGTTTCAATCATTTCATCTGAATATTTTCGGGACCAATAATCATCTAAAGATTTAAAATAAATATAAATACCTTCATGTTTGGTAAAGGGTATACCTTAACCAATTCTTCATCAAGTCCTAGATGAATACCAAAATTTTTTGACTGCCAAGCCTGGCATCTTTGAATCAATTGGTTTCTTCTCATTCTCAGACCAACAATTTTTTTGATTTCAGTTGCAGCATTTTCAAGGACCATTTTTAAAATATGGAATCTTTTCACAAAGGTTTGAAAAGTATCTGGAGCTGGAGAAAGATCAAATAAATCTGATCTATGCATCTTGTTCATATCTCTTGTAAGTGAATCTGCCAGATAATTGGAAACCCCTGGGATCCATTCAACATCAAAGTCATACATGTTAAACCAAATCTGCCAAGATAATAATCTTCCTCTAACTAATTGTTTAGAAATTTTTGCAGAGAGGAAATGAGTAAAATTCATAGAGTCTGTTCTAATTAAAAACTTAGCAGGAGCTAAATAAAGCTCAAATTTCTGAATCCCATTGAATATATCTAAAGTTTCCTTTTCTGCTGCAAAATATCCTTTTTGATGAGGCAGAAATTCTCCTGATGCATATGCACATAAATCTTCTTCTCCTGAATCTAACTTTTCAAACAAAACTGCTGCCCAAAATGAATTAGAGGCATCTGTTTGTAGAATTAAAGGGCCTGATCCTGGGGGTTTTAGTTTTGGCAACTGTTTGCATTCTTCTTTAAGCAGTTTAACTACTTCTGTTGCTTCTTCTGACCAACTTGCTTGCAAATGTTGTCTGATGGGAGCTGTTTTCTCTGATAATCTTGGAATATATTTATGGATGTAATTCAATAATCCAAGAAACCTTTGGATCATTTTTGTATCAGAGAGTAGATCAGGAAAATCAGCCAATTTTGTTAGAACATGAGGTTGCATTTGTATTTTCCCATCAATAATATGAATACCCAAAAAATCAACACTGTTTTGAAATAAAACCATATTTTTCTCTGAAAGAACAATTCCATGTTTTCTTACTTCGTCTAGAAAGATTTCTAGATGCTTAAGATGGTCTTCAAGATTATCACTAAAAATTAAAATGTCATCAATGTAAACACATATGAAATCGTAATTTCCAAATATATAATCCATTCTCTTTTGGAAGAGTGCTGGAGCATTTTTTAATCCAAAAAGAACTACTCTCCATTGGAAAAATCCAGCAGGACAAGTAAAAGCTGTCTTGTGCCTGTCTTCTTCTCTGATCTAGATTTGGTAATATCCTGATTTCATATCAAATTTACTAAAAATCTTGCTATTTTGGATCTTCTGCATAACGGTTTCTTGTCTTGGCAAAGGATAATTAAAACTTTTTGTAATTGCATTCAAGGGCTTGTAATTAATTACCATTCTTGCCTTTCCTCTAATGATCTCAGAATGATTCTTGACTAAAAAGGCTGAACAAGAGTAATGAGACTCACTAGGCCCTATCAATTGTAAATGCAGAAGTTCATCAATTTTTTTTCTGATCTCCTTTTCATCAAAAGGAGTACAAGGGATCAATTTTCCTTTCACACCGTTGTCATGGAGGGTTATGATTTCTTGTTGTGGACTTTCCACTGACCAAAATATTTGTGGATTTTCTGAACAGTTCTTCAATAATTCGTCATAGATCTGATTTTGTTCTGATGACCAGTCTGTATTAACATGGGCTTTCTGCTTACCTTTTTGTGCTTTTTCTTCATATTTCTTCAGAACTTCTATCCAATCATTTGAATCTTGAGCTGGTCTTTTTGATCCAATTTTCTTTTGGCTAATCTGTCTTTGAGGTTCTGAATTGGCTAATGTAAGCCTTGGGACAGAAATAGCTTTTTTCTTCACATTCAAAATCAACTTATCATCACTGATGGTAACTGGAAGGACTGAAGATAAAAATGGCATTCCTAAAGAAAGACTGCAACTTGTATCATGATACTGTACTGCTGAAATTTTTATAATCTCCTCCCCAACTTTTAAAGAAATGTTATCAACATAATGGGTTAAAGAGACCGAACCTCCAATAGTTTCTGACACCAAAATATGATTCAGAGGTTTCCACAAGCCTTTAAAGAGTGAAGGTCATGCCAAATTATTCGAACCACCAGTATCTATGAAAGCATGAACTGCTATCCAATCTTGACGGACTTGGACTTCTACTGGAATATACAACAAATTATTTGTTTTTACAATCTTTTTCAAAAATGAAGTTTCTTCTGGAGTGGTAATAGGAGGAACTGAAGATGGAGCAACTTGTTTTGGATATGGACACAAAACAGAAAATGATGGAGATGGTTTAGACTGATTTGAACTAGACTCATCATGAGGAATATCTACAATGGTGAAACTTTATTTTTCAGAATATACAGAAAAATTATCTTCTTCATCATCTTCTTCATCATACTCGGATGTTTTAGAAGTCAATTCTTCAGTGCAATATAGATAATCATCAGAATAATAGCAGCAATTCATTTTTTGAGTAGACTCAATTATATTTTCATCTTCTGAAGATGCTTCTGTCGTAATATAAACTTCTGAAATATCATCTTGGGATTCTACTATTGACCATAAATCTACAAATTCTTCAATATCTACACATGCTTTGAGTTTATTTGATGAGCTTTTTGGAAATTTTCTTGCGAAGTGACCTTCTTGTTTACAGATAAAACAACAATTGTTTTTTGGCTGTGTTTTATCTCTCTTTTTGAGATATCTGTATTTTTTGAAACGTCGCTTAGGATGTGCTACTCTCTTTGGCTGGAACTTACCATATCTTTTTGATCTGCGTTTTTTAAAAGGAGTCCATGGTAGTGCAGATCTATATATTGCTAATCCGGGAGAAAACTCAGACGCTTTCTTTTGCCAGCATAGATATTTTATCTTTTCTGAACATCTGAACAACAAATCTATCCAGTAGATTTGATCAATAGTTTTACTCTGAACTTCTAAATCTTTGAGGATCATATCCCCAAGGTTTCCAGGCAAATTTGATAAAAATGTAATCTTTTGAACCGAATCATTGCTCAAGTTTTCTTTAAAGACTTTTCCCATATATTCTTCACCAAAATCTTGAAAGTATTTAACATCTTTCAATTCCATACGGGTTAAGTCAGTTATGAGCTGTTTCTTTTCATCAACAGGCTCCGGGACAAACTGAGTTTTTAGCAATAGTTCCAAGGTGGCTAAACCAGCATTACAGACATTCATTCTTTCTTCTTGGGGCTGTGTCATTCACCAATCATATACTATGCCTGCCATTCTTTTTTCAGCCAAATAAAATATAGCTTCATTATTCAACTTGGAAATTACTTGCATCTAGTATAAAGCACCTATCCAGATACAAATCGATTCATCCGGGTTTTTGGACTTCTCTAAATCAAGGACATAAGCAGTAGAACTGGTTGCATAAAGATCTTCTTGTATCCTCGGATATTTGAACTGGTCTCTGAATGTATGAGCTTTTTGCAGAGGTGGCAAAATAAAGGATGGAAATTTCTTTGCTGCATCTTCTAAAGTAGCCAACTCACTTTTTGGTTTCTGCATTAAAGGAGATGACTCAAAAACTTTTTCAGAGATTTTTGTTTTACCCTTTCAGACTGATCTATCTGATGTTTGGGCTTGGGTACTGGTTGCTATCCCACTTTCTTCTTCTTCTTCTACTTCTTCAACTTCCCAATTATGTGGATTTTCCATTGTCATAGAAAAACGGGGTGTTCTCAATTCTTTCTTTTTCTTTCTTTCTCCTAACCTTTTCATCTCTTCTTTGTTTTTCGTCATTTTCTTGTAGCACTCCGAGGTTAGCTAAGATTACATTCTGATTGAGAACCCAGGTCATCTAAGACATCTTCTACATGGGAACACCAAGTAGTCAAATAGCTTCCTATTTGATATACTTCATCCAAATCTTTGGAATTATTTACACTATGTTCAATTAAAGGGGCACAGTCAGCTCTAGTAGTAGGCTGTTTAGACATATAGGATGTAGTACAAAATTTTATTTTTGGTGGCCATTTTCCTCCTCGAACAAACCTATGGTTTGCATATGTCCATTCTTCTTGAGGTTGAGCTGTAATATAAGAAACACGATGCATCTTTTGTACAGGTAAGAAAGGTTTACTTTGAGGTATATACAAATCTGTAGAACCTTTGTCAGATTCTTCAGGAAAGACTTCAGAGATAGGCTGTCTACTAGAAGAGGATTCTTCATGAAACTGGACAGGAAAGACATGACGTTTTGGTTTAAACACAGGTCTTTCAATCTTTGGTCTGGGTGGAATTAACTTAACTTGACCATCTGAGATAGCAACTCTCTTTAACTTTGACTCAGGTTTCTTAAGGTCTTCCAGAGATTTATATTGAAAATACCAGTCATTTGGGATCTCTTCAGGACTATAAACAGCACCTTCAACTTGTGCATTTGACAATCCAACAGTTACACAATCTTTTAAAACGGGCTGTTTCAGTTTAGGATGTGCAGTGTTTGTTAACTGAAACGAAGCTTGTACTATTACAGATAAATACTCACTATCATTTACTAGGCTTAAACCTTGAACACCAGTCATTATTTTCCAGCAGTCTTGTAAATGAGGATCTGACAGACTTACAGCATAATCTGGAAAAATAGTACCATACTGACAACCAGTAGACAAGTTTCCTATAATGGTTCCTATACGTGCATGATCATATATTTGATGGCGAGTATCAAAGACTTCTGCTATACAGGGAGTATTAATTCCATGCCTAAACAATGGTGCAAGGCCAATACGAATACCTCTGAAGTGGAGATAGTTATATTTCTTCTCTACTACATATTGTCTGAACTTTTTAATTTCATCTTTAGAAAAAAGGTTCAGAGCTACGATTTGAACAGAAGGGCCAAAGATTTTAATCGTCACTTCAACTTCTTTCAGAAAGGTTTTTCTTTTAAAAACATGGGTGATCGGGAGTTTAAAAACTTCTGTAGCATGGAGAGAGGGAGGATTCCAACCTTCAGGGTTATCTACTTCATCATGCTCAATTTCTTCAGAACGGGATGTGACTTCATTAACTATCTTTCTATCAATACCAGAAAAAGTGTGAAGTAAATGTGCCATGACAGAATCAGAAACAGGGCTCCGATACCAATTTAGAGATGGAGGACTCAGCAACTTACTTGAGATTCGATCCTTAAATCTGCTAGCACAACACAACTGAGATATGCGACACGACGCTCCTGGTCTTTTACTCGCCTTACAATCTCCTTCACGTGTTCTTGGCTAAAACTGTCCTCAGACAGGCGGCCCAGAAGGCTTCGAATTATATCAAGAAAAATATTACACACCTTGTTATGCCACAGAGCAGAGCTTAAAAGAGCTTCTGAACTCTTCACAGGCTATTACAACACACTCGCACTCACTAGCACTCGCTTACACACACACTACAATTCAAGATGCCTAAACACACACACAACACAAGTATATATACAAAAAGAAAGAGACTATTGAGGGTCCTTGTCAGGCATTACTGGCCCAGACGGTGTCTACTCAATATTCTCGGGTACAATCATTCATCGAAAGTAAAATTTACCAGGGTCCCTTAGGACTACGATCAGAATCATATTGTTCGCCAGGTTCATAGTCGCTTGGCCACTTGTCAGGAGATGGAGAAGAATTTTCTTCTTTTGAGTTGTAAAGCCATTCTAGGTACTTTGATTCCCATTCACTTTCATCATGAGGCTGAGCATCTTGATAGATGTCGACATAGACACTATCCTTTTCTCATGACTTCTTTCCTGTAGTCGACTTTTCCGTAGCTATTCCTTTTCCTTTATCCACTGTTTAAGATTCTCCTTTATCTTCTTTTCTTGGACTAAACTTAACAGTATCTTTGGTGACGAACATATTGCTTTGTGGGTACAGATATTTTTCGGCCGATTTGGTCCACTTGCACACATATGCCATAGGATCAACTTCTATGTCAAGAAAAGGATCTTTCTTTGCTTTTCGAAAGTTGATGTGAGACTGCACAGCTAATTCGACACCATCAAGGAGATCTAGCTTAAAGATCTGAAACATAGATACGGAATGCTCTATACAGCATTGGATCCAATATTGATATCATCATCCTCTATTTGTTCTATTGTGTTTTGATGAAAGGGAGGAGTGATCTGTTGATCATCTTCCCTTGGTCTGTTTTGAGGTTGGTTTCTCCTAAAATTTTAATTCTGGTTCTGATTTCTATTTTGAGGAGCAGTTTGGTTTTGACTGGCTTGTGCTCTCTCAAGAATGCTCATCTTTTTCATCATCTCATCCATCATTCTTTCTATCTTTGAGCTGGAAGTGGAAGGTGTGGATTCCTCTGTAAAGGACACTCTCTTCTCATTTTTCATTCTTGTTCTCTTCTCCATTAAGTTAACTTCCACAGCAAGAGCACCCTTTTTCATATCTTCAAGGGTTAAAGGGTCTCTTTCTCTTAGCTGATAGGTCATCTTACGATCAAATCCCTCTGGAAACGTATTTGAAGCTGAGCCTTGTGGAGGTTTTAAGTCTGGGGGAAGGGCATTATACACACTATTAAACCTAGTGTAGTAAGCTTGTACACTTTCCCCAGCGTTTCTTTGTAGATGCTTATAATCAGATAGTATTTGAAGAGGGTTTTTTCTCACTTCCCATTTGTTTAAGAATGTATGATGGAAGCCTTGGAGATCATTTATACTATGGGGGGCTAATCCTTTGAACCATTTTCTTACTGCTCCCCCTAAACTCTGAGAAAATAGTCTAAGTTTGACAGATTCATCATCAATTTCATTTTTGTCAAATTAGTCATTCATCGTATCCACATGTTGTGAAGCAGTAGTTGCATTACTGGCATCATACAATGGTATTTTGGACTGATAGTCCTGTGGAAGATTGACTAAGGGAAAAGGAAGGACCAACGGGGCATACCATGCTGCCATGATAGGAGGTGGAGGTGGATTTACAAGAGGTGGATTAACAAGAGGGAAAGTGGGTTGGAGTGGAGTGGTTTGGACAACGGATGTATAAAGTACAGATGTGGATGGAATAGGAATAGATTGCTGAGCTGATCTTGGATGAGAGACACCTAAGTTGTAAAGGAAATGTAAATAAGGTGGTGTTGTTTCTCTACTACCAGGATGTTCACTTTGATCCAGGGATGAAAGGGAAGAATATAAATCTAGCTGATCTAAATCATCAAGCGACCTAGTTCTAAATGGATTTCTTAAGTCTACTTGTGATTGTTGTAAAGTTGCAAGATTTTCAGGAACTGAATTAGCTCTCAAGGGTGATCTGAAAACAATTGCAAATTTAATCTTAGGAGACTTCCTAAGGATACTTTTAGGGTTATCAACTATCTCAGGTGGGTTTGGGTCAGGGTAGGCTCTAGTATGAATCTTCCTAGGAGCCACTATGATGTGTTTTTTAGACCCAAGTGAACAAGAAAAGTTCAACCAGATATGGAAATATTTAAGAGGTTAATTGATCTTTAAACAAGAAAATTATAATCCTAAAATCCTTTAACTGAGTGTAAATGATGTTATGATGATAATGGGTCTTCCCAATGGAGTCTTAAGGTCTATTTAGGATTGTGGAGTCACCAAGTGGAAGTTTTTAGCTCTTTTGGAGGTAAAAGGTTTTATGGTCCACCACCATGTTTATTGTGTACCAATCTGAAATATTTTTGGGTTTTTTGAGTTATATTTTCAGTCCTATGGGTTCTAAAAGTATGCTAAATCTATTTCAACACTTAGCTACGGTGATGAGACAAAGAAAATTTACTCTTATGGCTAAGCTAGTTGATATTTCAAGGTTTGATCAGTTCTAATGAGAATCCTAAGGTTTCCTTAGTTTTTCACTGATTCAAATGAGTTTTATCATGATTACCGTTTTCTTGGTAGTGCTTGAAAAGGGCTGCTTTTACTCACTGCACAATGTTTTTGAATCAAGGGTTTCCTGAGGTCTTAAAGGTACCTAGGATGAAAAACACTCAAAATTCCCCAGTGGAGTCGCCAGAAATGTTAGTTGCTGGTGGCTCAACTGGTTGATATACCAAATGTTCTATGAAACAAATTTTTGATATCCTATGATTACCTTAAAATGAAAATGACTCAGAATTCCCTAGTGGAGTCACCAGAAATGTTAGTTCCCTGTAATTCCAGCAGATTGGTGAGACCAGAATTGCAGAGAGGACACTTGAACCACTTTGGGATTCTAGGATCTAGCCCTCCTAAATCCGTAGATGGATCTCTCCAATAAAGTGCAAAGATTGATTTATCTTTAAGGCTTTTGGGTATGATATTAGGCTAGTTATTAAGAACAAGGGTTTTGTTATGTTTTGAATGGTTGAGCATGATTATTAGTTGAGTGGAAAGTCCTAAATGGAAAGAGTTTCAAAGGTGTGAAGTTGCAAGAAATCAGAACAAGTTTCAGCTGATAAGATAGATATAACGCTGGTTTTTAGTCCATTGGGCTATGGAGTCATAATAGGGCTTTAATTGTGCAAAAATTCAAGAGTGGTCCAAGGGGAAAGTCATCTATATCACAAGATATTTTGAGATAAAATGATGGAATGGAACAATAAAAGTGTTGGAGGGGTGGAAACAGATAATAATTTCAACAAGGATTTATAGTATGCCCAAACAAGAAAAGCCTTTTAAGTAACTGTTTAAAACAGGCCAAAGGGCAGGGCTCACCATAAAACTCTTTGGGAAAGTTTGTATTAAAGCTAACTCAATAGACAAAAAATCCAGTAATCCACATAATTACTTTCAGAAAGTATGAAAACAGATAAGAGAAACAAAGTGCAACTTAAGATCAGATAAGATACTTTTAAATCTAGTTTGCTTTCAGCATACACTTAGGGAAACTTTCAGAATTACCTTTAGAGAAAGAAGCTAGAAAACGGGGCACACCATCACTTTTCTAGTCTATCTTTACTAAGTAAATAATGAAAATAACATTCAAGAATGATGTTTAAAGTAAACAGTAGGACGAGGGAAAGCCAACATTCCTAACTGCTTAAACTATATTGAATCACTCTTAAATAAACAAATTGGAGGAAAACATTGAGCTAAAGCTTATCAGTCAGAGAAGGGTACTGTAAACAGTAAAACATAACTCTATGCTTGTTGTTATTTATCAAAGAATTAATGGAAAATATGACATACATGAGAGGGAAAAAAAATAACAAAGAAAGAAGCACTTCACCAGTGATATAGACCAGGATCCCAAGAATCAGCTTGTATATTGATGTCAAACCAGTTACAATCTTCAAGTCCAATGTTTCAGTTCAACAATCATCTTCACTTCTCAGCCTAACTTATTAGATCAAAAACAGAGCTTCAAGAGCCTTTGAACACTGTTTACATGTAGAAGTTTCGAGCACAATTATATTTCAAAGTTCTGCAACCAACCCTTTACAATGAGCTCCTCAATGAGATTTTATAGGAAGAATGAGGAGGTCGAAAGAGAGAAAAGATCTTCTGAGTTCAATTAATATAGTTAATGCTTCTCGGAATTTTATGGGCTCAATGGAGAATTTTATAGATATTTCCTCTGTACTAATTGTTTTACATTAAGTATGAAGCTTGCTGGAAGCTTTTGTTGACTTTAAAGCTTTGTGTAATCTTTGCAATAACTCTGTTTGGCTTGGAATAATTGTTCGGCCGTATTGAGGAAAATATCCTCTGTTCTGGTCATTTCTCGGCCTCTATTGAATGCTTTGATGCTACAGGTGGCATTAGGTAGCTGAGAGGAATCAATTAGCCTTTGATGTGGCGGTGGAGGCTTTCTATGTCTGATAGATATTTTCGATTTTCTTTAAACGTTGTTAATTTGATTTGATTATGTGTATTAGGCTTAATCAGGCCTAAACTCTATCTTATTCTCTTTAACTGTGTTTAATTTAGTGGATTAGGCTTTTGAATGTTGATCTTAGCCATAATCCACCCCAAACTGTATAATCAATATTTAATTCTTCATCTCTGTTGTGTTTGGGTCTTTGACACTGATACTCTTTATTTGTTTTAATCTTTGTTGTATCTTGTTGATGTGCAGGTGCACAGAGGGTTCTCATGGCACCAATGCTCATGATGCACTGATGAAACGTGGCATTTGAACCCCGTAGAATGATTTCTCTTTATGCACAAAGGCAGGGGGGACCGTCATCCCCGGCCTTTGGTTTTCCTTTAATATAATGGAAAAAACCATTGAAACCTGTAAAATACAAAAAAACATTATAAAATCCTGTGTGGCTGCGTAAAAATGCTTTAGAGGTTTGGGCTTGGATCGTGACTATTGGATGAAAGCATCCAACGGCGGAGATTTGTTCGCGGGGGTCAAAAGGAGAGCGGTTGGAGCAAATGGTGGAGAGATTAATTTAGGGCCGTTGATCTTGCAGAGATCAACGGTTGGGAGGAAACATAATAATATAATGTGAAAGGGTCACATTTCAATATCATAGGCAAAAAATGAGAAGAAATGGGGTTAAAACCTTAATCAGTAGTGATAAAGGTTAAGAGGAAAATTGGGGTTTCCAAATGATCGTAGGCCATTGGATTAGTTTGGCCCACAGAGATCAACGGTCAGGATTGATCGATGAAGGCCCTTTGGAAAAGGCGGAGGGTGATATTTCAAAGGCCAGATTAGATCTGAGCCGTTGATCTGCAGAGATCAACGGAGGGGAGCGCACGCGATAAAAAATAATGCAAATGGGGAAAATGGTTTCGGGAGGGAAAACCAGCAGTATTGCGTGGCCAAAAGGGGAATAGGTGGTTTTCAATTTTCGAACACGATATGCGTTATCAGGCGACACGTGGCATTTCAAAATCACCCATATCGCGTGATTTCTAAGAATTAATGCTTGGGCATAAATCTGCGTGATATGGAACGTCAGCCATTAGATCTGGGGCCTCAGATCGAACGGTGGGGAGTGAGCACGATATTGATAAGATGCACGGGCGGAACGAGGTGGGGGCAGAGAAAGGTGGTTTTGATCTGAGCCGTTATATCTAAGATTAGACGGCTAAGATCAAATCTAGAGGAAGGCAGGACCCACAGTGGTCGGGCTCGTCAGGGTGAATCTAGGTCGTTGGATCAAAAGGATCAATGGTGGAGATCGAAACTGGGTTTAAATGGAAATGATACATAAGGCGGAGAAAGGATTAATATGGGTCGTTGATTTGCAGAGCTCAATGGCAGAGATCGGCCGGAAAAACATTATAAAGCGGGGCTGTATAATTTTTAAAAAAGGTCAAAGGGTGCGATCTGATCGTCGGATCTTGACACGTGGACAGCCCAGATGTAATTGGAGCTTTGCAATCGGCGGGGGAAATGGACTGGGGAGCGCCGATGTGATTGGCTGTGGGCCGTCGATCTACAAATCAGATCGATGGTGGAGAATGGATCGGAAGACCGCCAATCGGAGGTGATGAATAAAATAATAAACTGCGCCAATGGAAATCTCCGATGTGATATAGCGCTGGCCGTTTGATTGGTCCAATATCAACGGTGGAGAAGGGCTCCAACCAATGAACGGCAGGTCCATAAAAAATCAAAATTTTTCTGTAATACAAAGGATTTTTGTATTCGGGGTTGGTTATTTATAATGCTAGCGCCTGATTGCGGGGCTGTTTGGATACATGAGAAAGATAAAGGGACCAAGGTTCAAACATATAAAGGGCCAATCGCATCGGAAAAATGGTGTGGGCCTTTTCAATCTACCCATTTAGAAAATCTCCGATGCGAGATCCTGTGGATCGTCGATCGGCCTTTTAGATCGACGGTCTTTTTCGTAAAAAACATTGAACCGGCAAGTTTAATACAAACATAGGAAAAAGTGGGTTTTATGAATTTGCAAAGGGAAAATATAATCAGGGAAGGTTTATATAATGTTTTAAGCGCCCGATAAAAAACTCAAGGTTATGTGAATAAAGCAAAGGATCGGGGCTTATATAAAAAGGGACAATCGCATCAGAGGTTTCGTAAAAGCCAAAAGACTTGCGCGCATCAATTGTTTCCGATGCGATAAGTGCCCGATGGGTTTAGCGCCTGGTTCTAGGGTGTGGGCATATGTGGGGAAATGGTTTAGGACTTAGCCCAAAGGGGCTTAGGCCAATAATAAAAAAAACTTATTTTTTATGAATGTTTCAAGGATTTTTGATGGATTTGGGGGTTTCGGTAAGGTTTGAAAATGAGTTTTAAACCTTATAAAAGGGGTTTCATGAAGGAAGGAAGGGGAATAAATGAAAAATGGAGGAATTTTATAGGAAAAAGGGACAAAAATGAAGGTTAATGATGAAAGAAAAAAGGAGTAAAATGAGGGAAAAATGGGGATTTTTGCAGCAGTATTTTCTTCATGAAAACAACAGAATTTATGAGTTTAAAAGGGAAACATCAGTGAAATTTAATCAAAAGAAAAGATGCCTTCACAAGACTTCAAGAATTAACAATTTTGCAATAAAACTCGTTTCTTGAAGGTTTCGAAAATTATTTAGCCACCATTTGATATGACAAATTTTATAGGTGGCTAACAAGTTGAAGAGAAAAGCAAAAGGGAAACAGTGAGGCTTGAACCTAACTCTCTAATATGTTTTTTTTTGGAGCTTGCTAACAAATCTTTAAGCCAAAACTTTGTTTAAATTAAAAGGAGAAATGGATTTATGATTATTTTTTTTAAATAATATTGCACATAATTTCTATTTGCAAAAGGATTTGTTTGGGTGCAAGTAATCATGACTTCATTGATTGGTAGAACAAATTTTAGAGGTAGGAGGGAGCATAATAATCAAGGTGATATGCAACAAGGAGAAAAAAATGTCAAATTTTATAGATGTGGAAGAGTAGGACATACTTCTATTAATTGTAGAATTCCTTGGGAGAAAGTCAATGAAAGGAGAGAATAGTTGAATGAAAAGAATGATCAGCCACCATCAGTGATATGAAATAGGATTGAATATTTGCTGAAATGAACTGATCGTTAACTTAGATTGTTGTATTGCGGATGACTAAAGGAAAGAAAATTGATTTTTCTACTTAACCATAACTTTAAGAAACATAATTAAACATGAATTTTCTACAGAGAAAAGAGATATAAGACAACAAACATTGATTACAGAGTTCATCCCTGATGGACTACGTCTTTGGGTTCACTTTCAAGATGGGTGTCCATTTGATTAAGGAATGATCCAAGGAAGTATTTACATCAAAATTCACCAGACTGAATGTGATGGCAAGCACCTATGGTCTCTATTAACATAAAGTTCTCCCTCCTAGCTTTCAAACGCATGTCTCGGTGCCAAATTCTGCCTCTGGATGACCAAAATACACTTGAAAGAAAAAATTCTCCTCTTTACACAATATCTGAATACAAACCTCAAATTTCCACTCTCTTCCATGGTTCAATGGCTAAGGTTTTTATAATGTGTAGGCCAGGTTCAAGTCAAACCTCTTGCGCCAAAAATGGTATATGGTTTACATTAAAGGAATGAATTGCTCTCATTTCAATGGTATTCAAACACATAGGATAAGAAGTTGTATTAATTACAAGGCCCATTGAATAATACAGCGCACAAAAACCCACAAATAAACTATAAGATAAATCAAATTCCCCAACGGTCAAGCTTTGGCGGCATACAAAATATAGGTAGCACTGTCCCATGTGATAGGTCATTGGACTAACCGCAGAATTTTACCTTACAGGTAGGTGTGGTGGTTCCAGTCTCGCTGGCGATCGACCACATCCACATGTGACAACACATCCCTGATGATTGCGGTTTTCCAGCGGAAAAACATTGTGTTATAACTTTGCTGCGGTCTTTGTAAAACCTTGTTCACATGTTATTTCAACTCCGCCCGATAGTCAAGTCCTTACCTATGCAGTTAAGCTTTATATTTTGGTTTATACATACGGTTTGGGTTATATGTGTGTGTGTGTGTGTGTGTGTGTTTTAAACCTTTTTACATAGGTTTTACAACCATAATGTAGTCGCGCTATAACATTACATCAACACCACTTAAGGTTCAGACATTAGGATTTTTATTACATGTTTTTTTCACCTTAGCATGGTTTAGCACACCACTTGGGTTACACATCACCATGTACATACACTTTTCCACCCTTTAACACATACACCATAAATAATTGAATGTAATATTCCCAAATTTTCACATCATATTTGGAATATTAGAGTCTTTGCTTTTATTAATGAATTAACTAAATAAAAGGGTGGAGGGGCCCAAAAACCCCAAAGATGAATAAGATCCACTTTTTGTGTGTGAATGTGGACTAATTAAGCCTAGATTTGCAAAAGAGGTAGTTGAGCAACTACTAATGTGAATGAGATTTGGGGATCATGTCTTATTTAATGAGAAAGATCATGGAGGGTTGATTCAGTCAACTAAGATCTTGAAGATGTCAAACAAAGGATCATTAAGCATTAATGATCAAGTGATAAAGAATCATGTGCAAATGAAGCACACATGATGGAGGAGGTGTACACTGCACCTACACTGTTTGGTTGATTGGTCAAACAGCGCAATCCCACTTGAAGGATCTTGTCCACGTGAGACTGCGCAGTTGAGATTAGGGCCAAGGCTTGGGATGCATCAATCATTATAAAGGAGATTAAGGCAAAGGTGAAAGGAATCTTGGATTATTTTGATGTATGATATTTTAGATATGGAATTTTCAAGTGACATTCCACTGCATTCGTGGGCTGTTTAGCAGAGATTGTAGGTGTTGTTTAGCACAGGGTGTTCCCAAATGGGAATCCCTCCTCTTTCTTTGAGTGATCTCTAAGGAAGAGGTTTGTACTTCATTATACACTAGGCTTTAAGTGCCATTTCCTTTTTCTACTTTTTGTAGAACATTCATATTTAGAATTCTACAGATTTTTGAAGATCAGTTTGGAACGTGGAAGTTGTCTTCAGTACTTCTGTTGGAGAACAAGGTGAGGGATTATTCCGATCACTTGGGCTTATAGATCAGCACTCCCAGAGCCACATTGTAGATCTGGCATCAAGCCAAAAGTTATTGACCTCCTAGCAGTAGTATTCTCTTCAAGAATAACGCTGTCCATATTGCAGATCTAAAAGGAGGAAGGAAGTTGCTAGTACTTCAGCTAGCAATCCAGTGAAGGATCATTCCTTCACATTGCCATTAGTCTTACCATCAGCTTGGAGTTTATTGCAGCATATTTCAGCAACAGAAGGCCTCTCTCTCCCTCACAGTGCAATTTTTGTTGGCAGCTATGTTGCAGCAGCTGAATTCATCATTGGATGATTGAGAAGGTAGATCTAGAGCTTTCATCTCATAGATCTGATGAAGGGATCAACCCTTCAAACATAAATATGATATAAGCACACATTTCAGCCATCTGTTCTTCAGATCTAGCTTCAGATTTGTATTTCCTAGCAGATCAAGGTTCAAATCCTAGGGAGGTGATTTTCCAAAGTTGTAGATCTGGAAAATCCTTTCTAGGTTATCTTGGGAATCCATCACATTGGCCAGATCTTGAATCTTGGCATCATCAAATCTCTAGTTTTGAGTAGATCTACATTTCTCTTTCCATCCTGCAAGCATATGTTTGTATTCTGCTGAAGAGACAGCGCAATATTTGCTACTAAGCCTCAACAGTTACGTTGTACCTACTTCACACATGTTTTCGGGGTGATCCTAGCTCATCTTCTTGGCTAGATCTACCTATATCTTGTACTTGTGTAACTGAATCATCTCCAATATAATAAAATGGCTCAGCTCTTTCTACATATTCTGATTTGTACTTAGATTTATTGTTTATCTTGTTGTAAGTTCTTATATTGTGTGAAGTATTACTTCATTCTCCCTTTTGGGGATATTATAGTGGTATCAAAGCATGATCTTTGGCTCAACTTGTGGACACTTCATATTTTTACATTGAAAGAAGACCAGATAGATGAGACCTATCATGGAGGATGTGAAATCTGTTACTCCTTTCTTCAGATCCATGCAAGATATCTCCAAGGAGGTCAATCAAATGAAGGAGGAAGAACAAAGAGAAGATCCAAGAAGTAGATATGATGAGGAAAACACTTCCTATCAGCAGTACAGAAGACCAGAGAAGCCTAGATCTCCTCATAGAACCACTATGCCCATTTTCTTTGAAGAATGTGAGAGGTATAGAAATGAAGAAAGGAATGAACTTGACACTCATGAGACTCTCAGTCTATATCTTGAAGAGTACAAAGCACAGTCTAGAGATTTCAAGGAGAAGCTAACTCTCCAACAATTCTTCCAGATTAAAGAAGAAAGAGGATCCTATAGTAGCAATAGAAGGAAGAGGAAAAACAAATTCTATTTTCCTACATTTGATGGATCTTCCTCAAGCAATGTCGAGGCAGTGGAGGAGAGAGTTAGATTCATTTTTCAAGCTACATCCTGTGGCTGAAGAAGAGGCTATTCAAATTGAAACACTTCATCTCTTAGATGAAGCAGAAGACTGGTGGTTTGGACACTTAGAGCATGCAAGGGTGACCAAGTATTCAAATTTCTTTCACAAGTTGAGGAAGAAGTTTGATGTGGAGGAGATAGAAATGTGCTACAAAGAGACATCTCCCAAGGAAACTAAGGAGAATTTCAATCTTATCACTCTGGACTAGAGGTCACTATTTTCACCACCTGCTGCAGAAGTACTTGCATCTCGAGAAGAGACACTTGCATCTTTGCAAGGTAGTCTTAAGCTCTTGACTTATGGAGTTCCATGCATGGATCAAGAGATGCATGAGGAAGAAGAGGAGGATACCAGTGCTGGTACACTTGCAAAAGAGAGGTAATCACTCTTACCAGTAGTTGGAGATACTATTGTCCCGGTTGGAGGAACTCTTCTGTTTCGTCAACAGGTTCCCACATATCATTTGATCCAAGCGCAGAGGACCCTTGATCTATTCAAGGAGGAGACTGAAAAATATCCCTGTTCATCATTTTTGAGCTACATTAAACCCATCGATTTGAGATGTAGAGTTTTAGAAAATGGGATTAGCATTATCCTATGTACAATGGCTGATCATGAGATCAGTGTTGTGCCTTACTTTGAGACAACGTATGTATTATCTTGCAGATCTACAACGCTATCACTTAGTAGTTGTGACAAAGAAAGGGCTTCATCATTCTTGGAGCATTCTGGAGGTAGCTTCATTCATGAAGTAATAGAAGAAAAGATGACAAATGGTATACATATTGAAATGAGAAACCTTTTCTCCCTTCTAGATGACCCTTTCTCAATCAGCCTCTCACTGCTCAAAGAGAAACTTCTACTTGCAGCAAACCCAAAACTTCTTTGGTTTTGGAGGGACTTTTATGGAGAGAGAATCTCATTAAGAGATCTCACTAGAGATGCATTTCAAAATTTCATGAAATGCAATTTCTTCAAATAATTGGGAAGGATGACATTCTACAAAGGGAGGATGCCATGATTATGCAGTACCTAATTCATCATCCACATGAGAGTGAATGGGTGAGGATGATAGGCAAGGGGTTGCATGACCGCTTGCAGATTTGTATGGGCCAGCATGCTTGGTTGTGTTGGTTGCCATTGGGATATTTCTGTCACTCTCTAAAGGCTCCTATTTTTCTGATCCATGCCTTGAAAAACACATATGAAATGAAGAAGGAGGCATGGTTGCACTGGCTGCTCTTGGGTGAGTGTGGTTACCACCCAATAGCTCATCATTTTTTGAATCATGCCTTGTATATCAATGATATATTGCAGAAAAGAGAGGCATGTTCATTTTGGTTTCACTTGAGAGAGTTTGGCCACCACATGACATCTCCTATGTCTATGTGTTTTGTATTGTGTAATATTTGGCATAATGATCTCATGATGTGCATTGATGATGTTCCTTTATGTTGGGCTGATGTGACATTTCATATGTCCATTAGTATGCTTTTGTTTCATGATGCACATGAGGAGGAAAGGAAGCAACAAGATCTCTTGTTGCTTTGGTTGCTTTTAGGGGAGTTTGGCTTGTCCATATTACATGTTTGGCTTGATCTCTAAGGAAGAGGTTTGTACTTCATTATACACCAGGCTTTAAGTGTGATTTCCTTTTTCTACTTTCTGTAGAACATTCATATTTAGAAATCTACAGATTTTTGAAGATTAGTTTGGAATGTGGAAGTTGTCTTCAGTACTTCAGTTGGAGAACAAGGTGAGGGATTATTCCCATCACTTGGGCTTATAGATCAGCACTCCCAGAGCCACATTGTAGATCTGACATCAGGCCAAAAGTTATTGACCTCCTAGAAGTAGTATTCTCTTCAAGAATAACGCTGTCCATATTGCATATCTAAAAGGAGGAAGGAAGTTGCTAGTACTTCAGCTAGCAATCCACTGAAGGATCATTCCTTCACATTGCCATCAGTCTTACCATCAGCTTGGAGTTTATTGCAGCATATTTCAGTAGCAGAAGGCCTCTCTCTCCCTCACAGTACAATTTTTGTTGGTAGCTATGTTGCAGCAGCTGAATTCATCATTGGATGATTGAGAAGGTAGATCTAGAGCTTTCATCTCATAGATCTGATGAAGGGATCAGCCCTTCAAGCATAGGTCTGATCTAAGCACACATTTCAGCCATCTATTCTTTAGATCTAGCTTCAGATATGTATTTCCCAGCAGATCAAGGATCAAATCCTAGGGAGGTGATTTTCCAAAGTTATAGATCTAGAAAATCCTTTCTTGGTTATCTTGGGAATCCATCACATTGGCCAGATCTTGAATCTTGGCATCATCAGAGCTCCAGTTTTGAGTATATCTACATTTCTCTTTCTAGCCTGCAACCATATGTTCATATTTTGCTGAAGAGACAGTGCAGTATTTGCCACAGAGCCTCAACCTTTACACTATACCTACTTCACACATGTTTTTAGGGTGATCCTAGCTCATCTTCTTGGCTAGATCTACCTATATCTTGTACTTGTGTAACTGAATCATCTACAATATAATAAAATGGCTTAGCTCTTTCTGCATATTCTGACTTGTACTTAGATTTATTTTTTATCTTTCTATAGGTTATTATATTGTGTGAATTATTACTGCATTCTCTCTTTTGGGGATATTACATTGAAGGCTCTCTTTCATCCCGAACACTGGAGAACTGAAGGCTTGCTGGATTTCTCGACTTTGAATTGCCGGCCTTAGAACTTCCTGTTGATCTTGAACTATGCAAGATCCTCTTGGATCAATCCTCTCCACTTGAAAGCTTTTGGACCACCGAAAGTTTGATTTAAGCAGACATGAGGTGAAGGTACATCTCCCTCCCTCTTCTGATCTCCATCCACCTCACCTTGCTAGGATTCATGCCATTGAGTCGCACTCGAAGATATTCAACATATCCATGCCTTGAAGTGCGAACCTTCCTATTCAAGATGGTATCTTCCTGCAACTCATTCATATACTCAGGTGAAAAATCATCAATTGTAGGGATTTGTGTATCTTCCTCTGGATCAATGATCATCAGAGGTTCATACACCTTTTGATTTTCTACATTTACAACTGAATAAATACGCATGTAAGGAGGTATTCTAACTAGAATGAATTATTTCTAATCTTTTCCACAGTCTTGAAAGGAACATACTTGATGGGTTTCGATTTCTTACCTTCCCCTTTCAATCTGTCTTTACTGATATACAACCATACCTCATCACCAATCTGAAAATGATGATCCATTTGATGCTTGTCATGGCAGATTTTGTACTTGGCCTGACTCTTCTCTAACTGATCCTACACTGCTTCATGTACTTTTTGTATCCATTGAATGAAATTAACTGCTTTATTTGAATCGTCATGTCCATCAACTTTATCTTCTTCATGAAACATGAAATCCATTGGTGACTTTGGTAGATACCTAAAACATGTTTCAAATGGAAATCACTTAGTTGAAGAATGTAAGGTTCGATTTTAAGCATACTGCACATAAGGTAAAGATTCATCCCAAAACTTAGGATGTTTTCTGCAGTAGCCTCTGAGAATATGTATCATTGTCATGTTTACCACTTCTCTCTGCCCGTCGGTTTGTGGATGAAACGATGTGCTCTTTTTCTATTTTGTGTCCATGAGTCCCCACAAATTGGACCAAAACTCTCCTACAAAGTGAGTGTCCCGGTCGGAAATGATGGAAGTAGGTAACCCAAAATCATCAGATTCTTCACATTACATTGTTGCTCATTGCAATTTTATTATTAATGATGTTTTTATTAGAACATTTTCTTCTTGGAAAGATAGTTGGATTTTGGATTCAGGTGCCACATGTGATATGAATTTTAGGAGATATTTTTTTTTTAAATTTCACTGACCAAGTTGATGGAGTAGTATATTTTCCTGAAAAATATCAAATTAAGCCTTCATGAATTGGATCCATTTGTTTTAAGAACCAAAGCTTGAATATTATGTTCTACTGGATGTCCTTTACATTCCACAATTTCAAATAAATCTAATGTCTCTTATACATATTCGACAGCAAGGGAACTCCATACATATCTTCTATGGCATCATTGAGATACGTAGAACATCTGATCATGCAGTCTTTATGACTCATGTTGAAGAAGGTACACTTTTAAAATTGAATGGTACACTATCAATTATAATGAATTCTAATGATAGTTCTTCTCTTCTAGCACAAGGAAATGATACTTTATCTTCCAGTTTAGTATGACATGCTCGTTTTGGTCACTAACAGTATCAGAATTATGAGACAACAAGGTATAAAAGGATTTCTTACAGTTCCAAGAAAGCTTACACCATGTGATGCGTGTATTTTAGGGAAACATTCTAAACAACCTTTTCATAGTTCTTCTTTTAGAGCTTCAAGAAAATTAGGTCTCATACATTCATATTTATGTGGTCCTATGCTTTTTGCAACTGTCAATAGTAATAAGTATATGTGGACATTTTTTGACGATTATTAGAGAATGTGTTGGGTGTATTTGTTGAAAGATAAGTCACAAGTATTTGAAAATTTTAAAATTTTTCATTTGATGGTCAAAAATGAAACTCAACTAAACATTGGCATTCTCGAAATTGATAACTGTGATGAATATACTTATAATGATTTTGAACAATATTTAAAGCACAATGGAATTAAACATCAGACTACCATACCTTATAATCCACAACAGAATGGCATTGTAGAACATATGAATATAACTTTTCTTAATATGGTTAGATCTATGATGTTATTTAAGAATGTTAAGTTGATTTTTTGGGGAGAAGCAACGCTTTGTGCAACTTATATTCGCAATTGTTGTCATTATTTTGTCATCAATAATAAATCTACTTATGAAATGTGGTACAATCATCTTCATGTTGTTCAACATTTTAGACTATTTGGTTCTCTATGCTATGCATTAATTCCTAAACATCAGCGCAACAAGTTGGGTGCCAGGAGTTGTAAATGTATTTTATTGGAATATTTTGCCACTTCCAAATCTTATGGGTTGTATGATGAGGAGAAAAAGAAGTTCATTCTTTCCATAGATGTTATTTTTCTTGAATCAGATAAAAATAATTCCACTGTTGATAGGAAACTAGCTCATTTGGAGAAATTTTCATCTAAGAAGTTTTATTTTGAATCCGATAATGATGTTCCACACACTGAAAGGGGGGGGGGGGGGTCCCATTATGGATAAATCGGTGGTCTTCCATATTTGACTCATGAGAATGTTATTGCTGAATAAAATTTGGATGATAGTAATGTTTCTGTAGGCCCATAAATTTCTCTTGAAGAGCCAGTTCTTGAGCCTGTCTTTCAAGATGAGAAACCATCACAACCACTTCAGCAACCTTTACGAAGATCCACACGTGTTCGAATATTTCCAAGCAAGTATGATGATTTTGAAATAGGAATGTCTTCTAAAGATGATGTTAATTCGAGTTCAGGTAACATTCCTCATCATTGTGGATTCAATTATTCTACAATTATTGAACCCAATTGTTTTGAAGAAGCTACTAATTGTGATGAATGAAAGGATGCAATGAAAAAGGAATATGAAGAACTTATAAAAAATGGAACTTGGAAGTTAGTGGATCCTTCTTCCTGTTTCAAACCTATTGGTTGTAAATCGTTGTATAAGATCAAGTACAAGGCATATGGATTGCTTGATAAATACAAGGCAAGACTTGTAGAAAAAGGCTACACTCAAAAGGAAGGAGTCGACTACACAAAGACATTTGATCGTACAACAACATGGGGCACAATTAGAACTTTGTTTCTCTTTCAGCTCAGAATAGCTAGAAGATACACCATATGGATGTTAAAACAATGTTTTTGAATGGCGTTTTGAAGCAAGATGTTTATATGTTTCAGATTGAAGGTTTTTATATTAAAGGTAAAGATAAAAATGTATGTAAGTTGGTAAAGGCTTTGTATGGAATGAAATAGGAATCCTGTGCATGGTATGAAAAACTAACTGAACACCTTCTCAAGTTGAATTATAAGTGGTTTGATATGGATGATCAAGCTCTTTTTGTTAATAAAGTTGGAAATTTGGTTGTATATTTGGTTGTCTATGTAGATGATTTGATGATTAGAAGAAATAATGATGACTATATAGCGTCTGTTAAAAGAGATTTATTGAATTTTTTTGACATGATAGATTTTGGTTTATTGCATTATTATTTAAAGATTAAAGTTGATCACAAACCCAATTGTATTTTTATTTCTTAGAAGAAGTGTATTGGATAGCTATTGGACAGATTCTGGATGCAAGATTGTAAACATGTTGCTACTCTTGTGGAGAAGAATTTGAAACTTACTTCCACTGAAGGAAGTACGTTTGAGGATACAAAAAAGTACATGCAACTTGTTGGAAGTTTGAATTTTCTTACTACTACTTGACTTGACATATATTTTGTTGTAGGGATACTTTCCAGGTTCATGCATCAACCATGTGAAGGTCATTGGAATGCAACAAAGTGAGTGCTCAAGTATTTGAAAGGGAACTTGAACATATGGCATCAAATATTCCAAAGTTGCATATTTCCATCTCACCGGCTATTCTTGATTTTGATGGAGATAAGGAGAATGAAGTATCTACTTCTGGTTATTTGATGAGTCTTGGATCAATAGCCATCAGTTGGAGATCATGCAAGCAGTTGGTTACTACTGATTCTACTACCGAAGCTGAATATGTTGCGATAGCTCAAGCTACAAAAGAAATCATTTAGCTTTGAAAAAGACCTGAAGACTTGCAAGAGAAACAAAAGGCTTCAACTCCACTACTTGTTGACAACTCTTTTGCAATTCAATTAGACAAGAATCCCAGGTTTCAAGATCAAAGCAAGCATATTAACATCAAATATCACTTGATTCGACATTATGTACGTGCCAAAGTTATTCATCTAACACATTGTCCTACTTCAAAGCTATATATATATATATATATATATACACAAAGTTACTTTATGTACATAACTATTTATTATTTGAATTGATAAAGATTTTAATTTATTGCTAAATTTTTTTTAATATTCAATGAAATTATATAATATTATTTTAATTTTTGTAATGTTTAAAGTTCGAATTCTATACCAATAATGTGTTTATGGAACATTCATATATAATTAAGACAAATTTTCCAAATAATGTGATTGTGGTATAGCATATCTTTATTCTTATTATTTTGATCTCCATGAAAAGTTTTATTTTGTTCAAATCCTTTGTCCATGAAACACTATGAGTCGGAATAAAAATAGATTCCCTATAAAGTATTTGTGGATAAAAAATAGATTCCTATAAGTTATATGGGGAGAAAAAGAGAAAATATATATGCGGAGAAAAGGAAAAGAGGAGCGATTAAGTTGGGTAGAAGTTTATCTGGGATTCAAATTTGTTTGGAAAATTATGGAAATTTTGGAAAATTTTGATAAATTCGGGCAGAAATTTCTGTAAATCTAGATTATTGCTGTCAAATTTTCAAAATTCTGATTATGCCTGGAGTTTTTTTTTTTAATGATGTTGAACCTATTTCAGCCATAAAAATAAAATAAATTTACAAATTTAAACATTTCTATTACAAAATTTTGATTTTTTTTATGATGTTGAACCTATTTCAACCATTAAAAAAAATATAGATTTACAAATTTAAACATTTCTATTACAATTTTTTGATTTTTTCAAGTCACATTTTTGGGAATTTGTACAAATTTACAGCCTATCTTTAAGTTGGTAAACAAATACTTTGAGAGTTGAGTGGGACAGAGGGGCATTGTACGTGTTCGTGTTTCTAACATCCTACCAATATAATCTTGAGCAAAAAGAAAGAAGACTTGGATGCAGCAAAATAACAAATGGTTTAGTAAATGGGGTATTTGCTTGAGCATGTGTCCTACAAACAGTAAAGAGATACAAATTTTGTGATGGATAAGTTCCACAAACGTACTTGGGAGAAAGAGCTAGGGAGAAAGGAGAAGTACTACATTGAAGAGTTTAACCCCACGCATAACCATCAACAAAAGGCGCACATAGGGGCTAATATTTCCTGGAGATCTAAAATTCTTATTGCTCAATTAAGGACTAATTCTCATCAACTCCGTTGTTAAAGGGCGTTGGAAAAAGGAAAAAATAAATGTGGGAGGAAAGAGTATGTATTTTTTTCTCCTTTGGAAAAGTGGAAATAGAAAAAAATTTCATTTTAGAAAGTGAGGCCTTAAAAGACAACAGGGAAAAATATGCAGGTATTCTGGCAGCTAGTTCTTGAGATAATCTATTCAGCGAAGAGTTTTTTGATAAGTTGGGAGCGGTTATTGTAAAACTTTATAGGAAAAGGGCCAAATACAAGAGCCATATGGAGAAGCAATCTGTCCCAGAGGCTATTTTTAGCCTCGTGGACATTAAAAATACTTTATTTCTTCCTTTCTTTATTTCTTGTGAGATCTCCGTATTTCTCTGGTAAAAGCTCTCATGGAATTAATCTGTATGGATAGATGTCTAAAATTAAATATTTAAATAAATTCAAAGATTAATTTAATTAACATTATGTCAAGCCTATGAGTTGTACGTTTTTAACATGCCAAGTATTTTCTTTGGCAAAAAAAAGAAGATAATCAATCTTTTCTGATATCTTCAGGTCACTTAATCTTCCAAAAAAAAAACCGCAGTCACATTAATTAAATCCAAGAACACTTGTTTTATTCTTGAAGTTTGAATAAATGAGACTCTCAGATTTCAAATAAACATGCAAAATATGGCACTCGAATAGAATTAATGAAAAATCATTTTCAGAAACCTTCTCCAAATATTCCCATTGGTTTTTTTCTTTTATATTAAAAAAAAATGAATTTTCATCAAAATAATCACAAAGTATTGGTTGTCGTAACATAAAATGAATGAAAAGACAACTTCTTCGCCTGTGAGTAACGAGAGTCTCTTTTTAAACATTGCCGTTGATATCACCTAAACGTCAATGTCCATAAAATAAATCTAAGTACGGCACTAAGTATGAGCGCTAAAATCCACTAAGTAGTGAGTACTCAGATTAATCCACTTAGCGCTCATACTTGTTGTACTCTTTCAACCACTTATAGTGGGTACCGCACTACCTCACTTTTTCTTTTTATGAATACTGGTGGGTAGACTATGCCTTACTTCAACACTTAGTTTATATTCAAGTGTTCTTTAGTTATGCAGCAGAAAAAAATACAAAAACCATAAACATCAATACATATCACCATGTACACCCATACATAAAAGGGAGGGGAAACTCCTGAATATGAGTTTTCCCAATATTATGTTTCATAAACAGTCATGCAACTTACAATTACAATAATCAAGTCTGCATACTTCAATTTTCACAAATACAAATTTTACAAGTTTTCCCCGACAACTGATGCACACCATGCATGCCTTTGGGTCTTGTCGTGCATGCCCTGCATGTTTTCCTATATTTCTGCACGTATCAGACATAGTTGTATCTTTTTCTACATGCAGGTCGCACTCGAGTCCTGTCGTGTGTTTTTCTGCACACAGGCCGCACTGCGGGTCCTATTGTGTGTTTTCTGCACGCAGGTCAGCTTCGAGTCGTTTCAACGCCTTTCTACATGCAGGCCACACATGCGGGTCCTGTCATGTATTTTCCTACATGCACGTTTCATCACACTCTCACCAATATTTCCTTACTTGCCCACTGAGTTGGGTGTTCGTTGCGCCAAAGTGCGTCCTCCACTTTCGGTCATCGCAATCACAACTCGGGGAACTGACATCCTCCACCACTCTAAAAATGTCATCGTCCTTGACAACACCATCATATCATTGCAACATATCATTGCAATATCCCATCGCAATATGCCGTCGCGACATATCATCGCAAATTTTTGTCGGCTCCAACATACCCATGTCCATGCCACCAACTCTGTTATCCTATAAATATCGTCTCAACATCGAGATGTGATCACCCTTGACCTGCTCCATGTCTTGAATCAGTCTACAACTCAGCAATAAATCATGTGCTGGATCCCTGTCTTATGGTGATAATTTGGGTAGCTAATCCAACCGAACATTGCCTCCACAAGAACATATGCTCCCTACATCATCATGACTGTCAGAACATCTTGCTATCAAGTGTCCATCTTGCTCCACTACCTAATCATAAAGTTAGAGAACTCACTACCCTGAGCATGTGACAATGAGTCTCATCCCCATGTCAGTCTAAAAATAGGGAGTGGAAGTGGAGGTCGAATGCTCTACCTCTTCCTCAACTAATAGCTCAATCCACCTATCTGGAGCATCCTCTTCTAATCTCTGCATGTATGATTCCCAACTCTCAAAACTAAATTTGTGGTCCTGCATCTTCCCTTTTTTCCATTTCGTCAAGTCTTCTTGTGACATCTAAGAAACTATCAGACAATGGCATAATAACCTATGCCTATTCTTGAATTTTTTCCTCTGCAAGGGTCAACCTTCCTCGGAGTTCTTCTTCCTATTTGATGTCTTCCACACTCATAGCTATCAGTTTAAAACTAGCTAAATATTCACCTATGGTTACAATATCTATAGGATCATCTTCTATACCATCATAAATATACAACTTCTTCATGTTGGAAAAAATTGTATATATACTCTTCTAGAAGGCACTGGCCAAGTGGAGATTCCGAAACGATGAGAATTTCGCTCCCAATGTGACCAACTCACCTGTGAATGTCGGGAAGTGCTTTGCAGAGTAGCCTTGCATGGGGCTACCTACATATGCAATGCACTTAGTCCCTTTAGAGGCAGTGTTGATGAGCTCTCATGTTCTATATAATAAAATTCAAACCTTGCAAACCTTTGCTTGATGAAAGTCATGCTTGATTTGTCTTGTTCTTGTCTTAGGGCATGTAGCAACTTGAAATGATAGGGGATGATAGACACTTAGTCATTGGTCCTAGAGATGATGCCCAGTTAACCAGGTCATTGGTAATTATGCCCAAATTGACATATAACAATTTCCCCCTAAAGCATGAGGTCAAAATAATAAAAGCATTTGATTGAGATGCTTTACACTGTGATGGGCTGGAGATGAAGCGGAGTGGTCACCTGCATCAATCTTACAATACATTGCATCATGATATATCATTTTTTATCATAATTTCTGAGGGTAGGCATTCCCATGTTCAGCACATAAACAATCTAATAACATATACATAATTTAGAATGTTGTCGACATTGGAATGTTGCCCAATGCAGATATTCCTACAGATATAGGATCATGTTCGGATGACGATTTGTAAGTAACGTCACCGTACATATGATGTGTACAAAAATCCTGAAATCACAGTCCAGATGGCTAAAAATAGATCCGGGGTCTTCTTATCTCGGTCACTCGATCATTCGGGTACAAGTCTAACCATGTGAATATATGATTTGTCGTCGAACATGGAAAGAAATCGTTTGATTAACAGCCAATGATGTGAGCTTTCAACAAACATGAGAGAACCACCATTAATGAACATTTCCCTCAAGCTACTGCAGTACATTTCGTAAGGCGTGAATAGATGATTTGATGTCGAACGCCAAACAAAATCTTTCAGTCAAAGGTCCAGAAGCGAGGATCTTGTGATGCTGTAACAAGCCTCATGGTACTAGAATCTGATGTTTCTAAGTGAACTTCCTGGATATTGATTTTCCGTCGACAGGAAGTCACCTTATTTCGAAATGGGAGTTACTGATTTTGGAGACAAGGGTATGACTTGATATAGAAATTTTCAAGGATGACGGTCATGAGAATAAAGTTTTACGAGTATTGCAAAAGGATGAGTTTATTCACTGGATGACTTCTCTTGAACATATCGGCGACACTGTGATGAGTTGGCAGCATTAACCCAAAACCGAAGTGAAGGTATGATGAACCATAGGTATGAATGAACCGTCAAGATGATTACCCAACCCAAATAGTCACGACATGGAGTGAAGGAAGTGTCATGTTCAAGAGAGATTTGCTACCATAAAGAAATTTTGCTCACTTTTCCCAAATTTTCCTCGGTCATTTGTCGACTAGTACCTCTTTATTTTTTAACAAGCTTGAGGAGGGTAACATTTTTTTGATCTATAATTCAACCCTTCGGGTGAATAAAGTATCACTATTTAACAATTTAATGATTCTAGCAATGAATGAAACTCAATTATTACCATGATCGACAAGCCCGTCACTATTTAATGTTTTAACGAGCTTAAAGACAGTGATAGCCTAGTCCTTTTTTATATTTAGAGAGTTTGAAAAAGAGGACGAAAGAAAACTCCATGAGTACTCTTTCGTAAATTTGTCACTTAGACTCGAAAAAGTGTAAAATAATATCTGAGAGAACCTCTTTGGTCATGTTTAACCAAGGTATTCCTTTTTCGTAAATAATCTATCTCAGTCCGGAAAAGGGTTAAACTTATACTGAGTATATATCAATTCATTTACTTTTACGAGCTTGAAAAGACAAGTGCTCGGCAATCTTTTGATATTATCGGAGTCTTAGAAGAGCTGAAAGAAGACTCCAGGGGTTCCTTTTTTGCTGTTATCGAAGCTTGAAAAAGAGATAAAAGTGCACTTCAAATCATTTTTCGTTTTTAACAAAGCTTGAAAAATAAGGAGAAAAATTATGCTTTGTGTTCAAGTCATTCTTTGAATAAATATGCACGACTAATCTGTTCATTAGTTGTATTTCCTGTTCAAAACAACATCAAATGAGCTAAAAATACTTGTTTCATGATAAAAACATAATAAAACTATAGGCATAGCAATAAATTTAACTTGAAAATATTTAAATGACTATTAAAAGTAGTTTCACTATTCATTTTTACCATTCCATAGTGTTGAAGCCCCGAAAATCAGGTCTACAACAAGGGGGATACCCACCCAGTCTGGACCTTGGTTAGTAGTTCCTTTTCCGTTAGGGGTAGTGGGTCCGACTGGGAATAATGGGACCAGTTTCCCAATTTGTGTGTGTGTGTTGAGAATAGATATTTCCTTTCTAGAAAAGGTTCCTAAGTGAGATGCTTTTATTCTATTTCTAATCTAATCATATGCAAATTGTATTCTAATTCAAATAGAAATATCTAATTCTAAACTAAACCCGGGATAAAATCTTGTTTATGTGATCTAAAATGATTTTGAAGAACAACTAGTAATAAAGATCATTCAATTGCTATAAGAAAAGAATTCAATAAAGATAAACCATTTCATATAAAAAGTTAGATGAAATGGTCGAGGAAAACATATCGCATAATAAGTTACTCATACATTAAGCATAAACAAATAGTCACCACCGTACAAAAGTGCCAAATGATAACTGAAACATTCAAGCATCAATATATAAATAACTGAACATAAATATCACTTTTATTACAGAAGCAGAAAAAGTTAAGAGATAAAAGTACCATTGATAACTAGTTCTACTCATGAGCTAGAAGCAATAATGATTTATATCTTCTTAATCCAACATCTAATAAGAGTACAGAAATTCAACATCAGTAGCAGATATTAGACACAGATATCAATAAATCTCATTTCATTCATTCATCAAAACCTCCTCAGAGGGTGCAAAAGTGCATGTTCTGAGGACAAGTTTTTGACAAATTTCTGGACCCTTCTCTAAATGCATGAGAAGGGTTTAAATACTAATAACTAACATCTAAAAATAGTTTATTACAAAAAATTTAGGATTCGGTTTAAATTACCGTCCTTTTTCTAGGCAAGAATATAGTAAAACTAAAACTAAATCTAAAAATAAATACTATCAACTATCTACTTATGAATTTGATCTTTGATCTTGCAAGCATCCAGCATTGTTTTGAGAAGAGGTGGTTGGCCGACTTCAGATTTCAACTACCCTGAAAAGACAGAATCGGCAAGTGTAGGAGCAATCTTCTCAGCAGAAATAATGATGCAATTAAGCGCACTGCATTGACTATGTGGTTTCACTAGATATGTCCAGTAAGAATCCCAGTTTAATCTTGTCAGTCCTTCAATTGACTTTGCCTTTTCATCAGCCTTTTGCCTCCATTATGTTTGCAATTGTTGTGCTTGTGGAAGGTGTCCCGGAATAATTTCTGAAATCAAATTAACTTTGTACAAATTTTCATTTACACAATCAGTAATTTTTTCTACTGCTGTAGCTGCTTCCTCTGCTGCTTTTTCTGCCTCTCTGATCTGTACGTCCCAATTGTTGAAGAGCATTTTTTTATGACTATCATTGATGATCGGTGCTCCTGCTCTTCTTCCTTCCTCTGTCTTTTTCCATGCCATATAATTAGTAACTCTTTCATTAGTTAAATCATAATCATGTCGTAATTCTACGACATGATTAGTGATTTTATCACTTTCTTGACAAAAATAGTTGTATTGCGAGATTTTCTGGCATAATATGTCTTGTTGTTGCAGTAGTTGTTTGTTCAAAGAAACAGAATCTGAAATAAACTCTGGAAGCTTAGGGTCATCTTTTTGCTCCTCTTGGATAATTTTTATTTGTTTCTCTTTATCTGCCAAACTTTTCTGATATCCAATTTGCATCTGTTGAAGCTCTTGCTGTAACTCTTCAAGTTTTATCTGTGCTTCACTGTTAGCACGGGCTTGTTGCAATTGTTGTTGCAGAACTTGTATCTGATCTTCTTTTTCATTTAATAATAGCCTTACCTCGGATGCTTTGTCAATAGTTGCGGAGGCATAAGCTCCTGTAATCTGAGATAACTTGGTAAGATTATCAGTTGGATCCATAGTAGGATCCTTCCATAAGACTTCTAATTGTTCTACCTCAGTAGAGATTGAGCTCTCTAACTTTCTCTTTTTCCTCTGCTTCCTCACTACTGCTTTATACTGCGGGTTGTAGAATACATCTAGAGGAGGAATGTCTTCTATATTGAGTACAATTTCAGAAGAGGAAGTGATAAGTATATGCTCAGTTTCTATGACGGTGCCACTTATTCCTGTGCTCAAAACTTTTTTTGTCTGTATAGAGGCCTGTATATTCTGTCCTTCTACATTAAGTAAATCATTAAATGTTTGCCATTCCTTATCCAACTAAGTGCTGGTGGATAGTTGTTGTTCATTGAGTGGTGGAAGATTCAACTGTGGAGTTGTTGAAGTCTGTTGTTGTAACAACTCTTTTGATTGAGCTGTATCCTTTACTGAGCCTTCATATTTATCATGATTATTATCAGACTTTTCAGAATTTTCAGAAACTTCTTTCTCATATTTTGACTTGGACCTTTCTGTATCTAAGCTGCCATTAAGACTGACACCAGGAGTTGGTTCCCTTGCGGGTTCCAAGCGTAAATTCTCCAAAGGGATAGTGGTCAATCTTCTTTCTCTGTACAATTTAAATTCTTGAAATTCTTCTGGGGAAAACCGTGTTTGAGCTAAATGCAAAACTTCTTTAAATGAACATTTTGTTTGAAACATATCATCAAAAGGATCTTCTTCTCTAGAAAACACTCTTACTTTGATTGTAGTGGTGAAATTTTTAACAACATCAATTGGATCAAATAACCTTCTCGAAAACTTGAACAGTTGTAAGCATGTAATATTGCTTACCTCTTTGAATGCATGACCAACATGAAACAATGAAAATGCTCCACAGGCTACGGGAAATTGTGGCCAAATTCCCTTCTTCTTCTCCTTTAATTCCTTTGTCAAACCTCCTTCACCACAGGTTTCATAAGCAATCTCCCGAGCAACAAGTTTATCCGGAACATACAGGGGTAAAACATGGGGGGAAGCAGAACTTCCAAAAACTCTCACATAAGTAAACAACGCTTCTCCAAACCATCTTGCGATAGGGAGAATGTCGACTTCTGCTTCTGGGGAAAACCTCGGAGCATCCTTATTATACAACACTCTGTACAGTGGCAACATTATGCCATGGCAAATTTTGTAAAACTGAGGGACAAACTTAGATTCCCACAGCTCTTTGTGATAGACATGAATAGGCAAGGGATCATGAATTGTCCATTGCCAGCCCATTAAAGGGAATTTAGAAACAAAGCAGATAGAATCCATAACATAGGCAGATAGATAAAATGGAGGATAAATCCTCTGAGAAACAGTCCGCTTAGACCGGTAATTGTAAATAGCCGTGGTTAAATTATCAGACAATATTTTGGCCCAATCAACAATGGTAGCGTTAACAGCAGCATTCAACAAAGGGAGCCATTCAGGCAAGACCATATTTATGTCAGGCTTTCCAAAAAGCCTGCATAACATAGCAGCAGCAAAACAATATGGAGAGGTGAGCGAACCAGTATTGTACATACCGTGTTTGTTTTTCTTCAATGTTTCCTCTCTTTTGGTCCATTCCTTGGTGCATTCCGCCAAATTTTCATTTTCTCTGGCAAATTTCTCCATAAATTGTTTGTTGTAAGTCGCATGAGGCTTCGGCAAGTGATACATAAGCCTCAAATCTTCCGTAGTGAATGACCCAAAGAGTTCTTGTCCTGGAGTTCTAAATTGCCTGTCTGAAATATCGGTGTTATCCAACACCCATTTTACCATATCTGTATACGAAAGAATCCTCGGTCTTGCTGCTATTTTGTGCAAAAATGAACAAGCAAATTCTGTAAGAGACGCTTCAGAGGAATTACTTGATCCTGCAGTAGCCGCGACTTCCATTACCCTGGGATTTTCTTCTTCGAGCAAATTATGCATCCCTTCCCAAGTGGTGATACCGTCGTCCTTGTTGCAAGCAGTGTCTGCGTATAAGGAAGCCATCTCTTTGTTTTCAGCACTCGTAACTTTCTCTTTCTTACCCATAATGCTCTGTGAATGCTTTGTATAGTCTTCTGCTCCTTTGCGCCTGCGGTGTTACGAATTAAGTGAGAGTAATGATATGAGAAAGGTGACGGGATAGTTTTAAATGCTGAAGGCGGATGAAAAATATTATTTTAAATGTGAGACAACCTTTCAATCAAAACAAAATCCTTTCCATCAATGATTAACAATCCATTCATTAATTTGACATTAAAGCACATAATGGATATTTATTTATGAAAAGATTTACTTTGGACAACGCGCTAGAAGAATTTGTGATAATGCGATCTACGATTTGCTGTGTAATATCGCAAAATCGCAATATTGCGGATCGTAACATTCACAAATCGCAGTCTAATCTCATCGCGAAATCGCAATATCGTAAAATCGTGAAATCACAATTTCACAAAATATAACTTATTAAACAACTTTTCTGCGATATGCGGTTTGTGATCAATACTTTAATGTATAGTTCTTTGGGATCGCGCTATCGCAATATCGCGGAATCGCAATTTTAAAAGATTCTGCTTATATAAAGGATATCCACTTTTTGCGATGGATGCGGTATTTTTCTTCAAAGAAAGATTATGTTTTGATCTATCATAAACTTTAGGTTTATTTTAAAGATTTTCAAAGGAATTTCCCTAAGTTATGATAGTAAGTTTTATTTGAGAAAGAAAATAAATACTAATTAATTTTTTTGGATTTTTTGACTAAGGGTCCCCACTTATTTAGTATTATTACTAATATTAAATAAGAAGGGGGGTTGTTGCTGGCCACAACACATAGTTGCCATTTGCATTTTGGAGCTCTGAACTTGATTTTTCCCTCGAATTTCATCTACTGATTGTGATCATTTCTGTGGACAGATTTCATCACCGTTTGATCTAGATTAGTGCCATGAACCTCCTCTTTTGATGCAAGGGCATTAGGCTCATAAATCTCTTTGTATTTTAATAGACTTAGGGGTTTTGTGTTTTCAAGGGAGTTGGTTTCTTATGTGATGTTTTGAGTGATTTTAATGAGAATTAATTAAATATTGTGAGGAATTTTGTAAATGTTCTCGAATGTTGGAGAACATGAGAGAATTAGGCTAGTTGAGAATTCATAGGGATTGAGAGATTTAGGAATTAATTTATAATTGGGTCGTGATTTTAGGATGAGAGAGGATCCTTAGGGATTAGTAGAGATTTTAGGACTTAGAGGATTCATAGGAAATTGTTGAGAAAATAGAGGATTTGGGACCAGAATTGGTTTCAGAACCATTTATATAAATTGCAAGCCTCAAAGGCATAAAATATAGAGAGAGATTTAGAATAGAGAAGTAGAGTTGGGATTGGAAGCCTACGGGAAATAGGAAGAAAAGGCCACTGATACAGAAGATCAGGCTAGAGGAAGAGAATTCCTATGTAAATATTGGGTTTAATACAAAGAATTAAATTTCTGAGTTTGTGTCTCATTTCTGAGTTTATATTGTATACATTGAATGATTGATTCTTTTTGTGTTCATTGGAGTTGAAGAATTTGGAAATAATTGAAGATTTTGTTTCTGTCATGGTGTATTTAAGTTTCAGGTTTTATGAATCTTTGAAATCCTGCATGAAATTGAGGGTGTCAAAGCTCAATCATTGATCACAGAATGGATCGATGACACAGTAGAGAGAAATCAGTCTTGGAATTGTATCTTCCAGATGCGTATGCGGTGACAAGGATAAGTTTGAAGCTCAGGATCGATCAATGCGTTTAGAGATAGGAGGAAGCTTAGGAAGGACGAGCGAACGATCGAGATCTTATCGCAGATCTGAAGCGAGAGTTGGAAAGTCCAGATTAAATTGCATATCACATTTGGTGGAAGAAATTCAGGTTTGCGATGAGGAGTCACTTGTTAATGCAATAGCCGATATTGCGATGCGATGTGGAATTGTGTGCTACATGGATTTGCAATATAAATCGGGGGGTTGCGATATTGTGATGCGATATCATCATCACATATCGCATTCAGATGGATAAAGCCTTGGTTTGAGATCTGTGATACATGTTAATTATTCAATTTGCGATGTTCTTTGGGAGCTGATTTGCAATAAGATGTGGGAATTGTGATGTGGCGATGCGATATCACCATCGCAACTTCACGTCGGTAATCAAATTACTGATAGCACAGTGAAAACTTGAAGTGGTTTTACAAAATGGTAAGAGGTGTTATGAATAGCTTTGAGAGGGAAGGTAGTAATCTTTGAAAGCACGCGATAGTGGTTGTGGGCTAACACGTGGTGCCTAAATACCACCCATTTCGCGTGAAATAAAATCATTAAAGATCGGTCTTATTTGGATGCAAAATCCATTGGATTACGTATGATCAGATTGAAGTGTTGCAACTGCCGTTGGATGAAGGAAGCATTGAGGTGGAGTGCGATGAAGCATCAACCGTTGGATTTGATGAATAAAGGATAGTGGATGGGTAAGTTGAAAAGATGTGGGGCCGGATATAATATTATGTTAGCATTTGATTTTATAACCAAGGTAAGAACTTTATTTAAGTGGAGATTATATGATTGACGAAATAAGTGGATTGGTAAAGCTTTGGGCCAAACATTAATGTATGTTGATACCTTTGATAAATTTTATCAAAGTCGAAAGTATAAAAATGCATTTCCATATGGTGGTTGTTTTATTATGATTTATTGAATAATTGATATGAACAATCAAAGAGCTTCTGCATGAGAGTTTATCACCATTTGGGTTTATATGCAAGTGGTTATGCATAAATAAGATTTTGATGCAGATTGTGGGGTTTACGCAGCTATGGCTGCATCATTTGGTATCAGAGCCAAAAAATTTCTTTTGAAAATTAAATATTTTTTTTTAAAATGCATGTGTGATGGGAAAATAATAGGAGATCAGATTCTAATTCTGGTAAGCATCAGAAATACAGAGTTGATGTGTAATAGGAAATTGCATAAATACATGAGAACAACACATTCAAAGTACTATCAATGAAGAGGACATGGACATGCAGAGATCTTGAAGGTGAGATAATTTTAATCTGGTTTGAAAATTGTGATTGCAGAATTCTAGTTGCAGACAAGATGAAGACAAAGATTTTGATGTTTATGGCAGTGAACCTAGTATTCCAGCTAAAGGTTGGCTAGGGAGAACATCTGAAGTGTTCTCAAGAGAAGGTGAGTTGAGGATATAAGCCTAGAGAGAGCAGAAGAGAGTGCTCAAGAGGCTCTAGATATAGAGAACCAGTGCTTGCCAAAATACCAAGTCCAGAGAGGGGATTGGTGAGGTCAGTGGCAACAGGGAGGACTTGTTGTTGCAGAGGCTTAGTGCAACTCATAGTGAGTGAGGAGCTCATAGAGATGAAGAAGATGATCATGGAGGATCAAAGAAGAGGTTCTATTGAATTCCATAAAGAGAAAAAAGAAGATGTCATTTTAGGTGACATAGAGTTGATGAGTCAAGAGGAGCTTGACAAACAACTTGCTGACATAAAAGTAAGACTTTAGGTATTGATGAAGCTGCTACAAGAAGAGGAAAACCAGAGAGGAGGATGGATCTTTCCACTGAAGGGAAAGAAGGTAATTTGGCACCCATTACAAATGAAGTGGAGGCAGAAGGAGATTGCCTTATGGAAGGAAGAACTCATATTTTTTGAGTCAAGGATAGAATTTGAGGATTCCACATGATCTGTTCAAGGAGAAATGCTTGAAGAAGCAAACGAGACTGAACGGTCGTGTGTTTTTAAAACTAATGAATTGTGTATGATTACAGGTACACCATAGGATGTTGAACAAGATTTTAAGTTTGTTAAGGAGAAGGAGCCGAATCTGAAATCTGTTCAGATTAATGTTGAGATAGCAAGATCTCAGAAAGAAAAGGAGACAGAGGGGTCTCATGGGAATAAACAACAAAATATCGAAACAGAGGAAGAAGGGCCGTCTAATGATTGGTCAATAACAAGTGAAGGTATGGAAAGTCATTTGAAGTTTCCAAATTCTACCCCAATCGAAATTGTTGAGTTATATAGAAATTTAGATCTTCAAAGAAGAGAGTTGGAAAAGCAGAGGATCTATACTCAGGATAAATTGTTGAATGTGAAAGAGAAAGAAATTGTCATGAATGACAGTAAGGAACCAGAGGATAAGGATGTAAGAATAATTCAGCAAGTCAAATAAGTTCATTATTGTGAACCAAAGCAGAAATATATTCGTGAAACAGATGATAAGAAGGAGAGACTAGCTGACAGTCTCATGGAGAATTCAAATCAGCATACTGATGTGCTAACAAAGGAATTAAACAAAAAATCAAAGCAGCATATTGAAATGTTTCCAGAGGAGGAAGAGGCACTGAGACGTTGTATTTTTTATACTAATAATTCATGTGTTAATTATGCAGGCAAAGAAGGACAACAACTGGAAAATGTCAGAGAATCTAATGAAAGGGAAACTATGCTAGATGAAAACATAGTGGAGGATCATCATTCTATCATGGTGATTGGAACAATAGATATAAACTTGGAAGCTGGGAAGAAATACAGTAAAGATTTTTTGAGTCCTAAAAAAGGCTTAGAACTGCAAGAAGAATATTTGGTGACTGGATCATTAAATGAGACCATTGGGTCTTGTAATTTTGATGTTGATAATTTGACTGTTTTTACAGATGTTGCAGAAGACAATCCATCTCTTGGAGTTGTCTTGAATGAAGATACAAAGTTTGGAGAAGTTGAATTGATTTTCAGAATCAATCAAGAAGGTGAAGGAAAATCACTAAAGGTTGTCAAAGAAGAAGAAGAAGGTTATGCTGAAACTGAATTGCAGCATATTGATGATGTGAAAGAAGTTCAAAGAGAATGGCTAAAATGATTGCCGAAAACAGCTATGTCAGAGAAAGGAATTGTAGACACTGAAGTGGAAATTTCTGGAGTTATGGAAGAAGCAGGAGAAAATACTAGTTTTCCAAAATCAATTATGCTTACTAGTATACAAAGAAGACTGAATGAGTATGTTACTGCAGTTAAAGAATCAAATGATAATTCATTTTTTAAAATTGAATTTGCAGGTAGTGAGCAGAAGAAGAATGTTGCAAAGGGAGATATCTTAAAAGATATTCAGGAAGCTTGGGAGGCGGCAACATATGCAACAACATCTATAGCAATGTCCAAAGCAACAATATCTGGAGTAATATTTGCAGCAGAAATTGGAAGCAGCAACAAAAGGCAGAGTGGTTACCAGTTAGAAGATAAACTAGACATAGAAATTGAAAGCATAAGAAGATTGATGATGAAGGTGTCTCAGAAGAAGACAGCAGCAAGAAAGCAAAGAAACGACAACAAGGAAAAGACAAGAAAAGAATGTGAAAGCATAGCGAGTGGGAAGATGCAAAATAAAATATGATAGCCCAAAGAAGTATAGCAGAAGAATGATACAGCTTATGGACAGCAGCAAAACAGAGTATGGGATCCAGGAGGCAAAGGCTGGAAGCACATGATCAGGAGATCATGATAAATTTCTACTTTGGGAGTCTGATGCAGGAGCATTAGGCTCATAAATCTCTTTGTATTTAAATAGACTTAAGGGTTTTGTGTTTTCAAGGGAGTTGGTTTCTTATGTGATGTTTTGAGTGATTTTAATGAGAATTAATTAAATATTGTGAGGAATTTTGTAAATTTTCTCGAATGTTGGAGAACATGAGAGAATTAGGCTAGTTGAGAATTCATAGGGATTGAGAGACTTAGGAATTAATTTAGAATTGGTTCATGATTTTAGGATGAGAGAGGATCCTTAGGGATTAGTAGAGATTTTAGGACTTAGAGGATTCATAGGAAATTGTTGAGAAAATAGAGGATTTGGAACCAGAATTGGTTTCAGAACCATTTGTATAAATTGTAAGCCTCAAAGGCATAGAATATAGAGAGAGATTTAGAATAGAGAAGTAGAGTTGGGATTGGAAGCCTACGGGCAATAGGAAGAAAAGGCCACTGATACAGAAGATCAGGCCAGAGGAAGAGAATTCCTATATAAATATTGGGTTTAATACAAAGAATTAAATTTCTGAGTTTGTGTCTCATTTCTAAGTTTATATTGTATACATTGAATGATTGATTCTCAGTGTGTTCATTGGAGTTGAAGAATTTGGAAATAACTGAAGATTTTGTTTCTGTCATGGTGTATTTAAGTTTCAGGTTTTATGAATCTTTGAAATCCTACGTGAAATTGAGGGTGTCAAAGCTCAATCATCAATCACAGAATGGATCGATGACACAGTAGAGAGAAATAGGACTTGGAATCATATGTTCCAAATGTGTATGTGGTGAGAAGGATAAGTTTGAAGCTCAGGATCGATCAACGCGTTTAAAGATAGGAGGAAGCTCAGGAAGGACAAGCGAACGGTAGAGATCTTATCGCGGATTTGAAGTGAGAGATGGAAAGTCCAGATTAAATTGCATATCGCATTCGGTGGAAGAAGTTCATCTTCAGCTCTTTGATGTTTATGATCTCTGCAGAAGCTATTAATTGCGCGCTACATGGATTTGCAATATAATATGGATCGCATATCACATCCATATGGTGGTTGTTTTATTATGATTTATTGAATAATTGATATGAACAATCAAAGAGCTTCTGCAGGAGAGTTTATCACCATTTGGGTTTATATGCATGTGGTTATCCATAAATAAGATTTTGATGCAGATTGTGCGGTTTACGCAGCTATGGCTGCATCATCTTTCCTTTGGTATTCATTTCATCTCCAATTTTTGCAAATGTTTAGGGTTTTAAGGTCGACCCTAGGGTAAATTCTGCCCAAAGTGAGGGCAACGCACCCCTGAATGTCAAAACCTGTGTTGCATAGCAGGTACAGTGAAGTGTACTTGCATGTGCAACGCACTGTCTCTTGTTATGGAGTGCGTTTGGCGTAGTCTAATTTTTTGATTTTTTCATTATGCCCAAAATTTGCCTAGTTTTTTGAAATGAATGGAATCTAATGGATCTTATGGTTGTATTTCAGGTTTCCATCAGATTATAATGACAATTACATGAAGGGAAAGAGAACATGAAGAAAAATATATGATTGCCTTAAATGATCTGGGTACAGTAAGAGCCCTGCGAGATTGTGGATTGCTTAAGTACTTCAAGTTGTCGGGAATGAGGCAACAAATAGAACTCTTGGATTTCTTAGTTCGAGCATGGGATCCAATGATAGAGGCATTTCATATTAAGAACCAAATGGTTCCCATAACGTTTGAGGATGTGTATTTTCTCAAAGGTTTGTTGAGGAGAGGTTTTCCCATTTCACTCTCAGGGTCTACCGTTGGAGGAGAGACACTGAGGGATTATATTCTGTAGCATTGCTATCTAGGGGAAAAACCTAGAAAAGATGGAAAAATAAACATTCGAGATGTCAGAGATTTTCCTTTGAGAACTATCCTTTCCACGATTGCTAAACTTGCTGGCACCGTTACACTACATGTAGCGAATAGATCGTATATGCAGTATGCACTAGAGTGTATGGAGCCAATAGTATTCAACTGGTCTGAAGCTGTTCTATCTCAGATAAAGGAACAACTAAATAAAGCAAAGGGAGGAAGGAAGAATAATTTCAGTTATGGTTCTATCCTTATATACCTCGCCTTGGAATAGATTCCACTGATGCAGCCACAACATGTGACACTGGATATAGCTAGTCCTAGAGATCCTTGGATGCAAAGATGGGTAGAACTCATGGGTCAGCATGTAGGCCAATCGACTGTTGTGTTCTCTACTACATTCTTTGCCTGGTTCTGGTGACATATTGTCACCATCGATGAGTATGCATACGCAGGCATTGATTTTCTAGGGGATCCAGATTTAGCATTACTAGAAGGCGCTCAGTGGGGTGTAATAGGTAAGAATGTTTTGACCATGTTTTTGATTTTCCTAAGGTTTATATAATGTTTTTGTATTTTTTATTTCTTTCCAAGACTAAACGAAATATTTGATGTAATGTAGATGTTGGTCATGTTCAAACAGTAGTGGAACCAGAGCGCGGAGAAAATGTGCCAGCAGAGAGGGCTATCGAGAGAGCAGTTCTTCAGGATCTTGATATGGCTGAGACTCTGACTAAACTTCAGCAGCACATAGAAGGTTTGACCTTGAAGATTCTGGATTACCAGATCGAAGAGCTTCCTATGCGACTTCAACGACACATTATTGGGGTTCCTAACCATTGGATGTGGTTACTTTGTAGGCTAGCTAGATCTATAGCATGTTACCATGAGCACCGCTAGTTTACTTATGACATTTTGCATACATTTTGAGGTCAGATGACCAACGTGTCTTGGGCACAAATTTTTGTAAAAACCTATAACTATCTATCTATATGATTTTAGTGTTTTCCTATGTTTATTGTGAAATCTTATTCAATGATGTGAATCTTTTCTTTACATATGTTGCGAATATCTGTCTAAAACTTGATTAGCTAATGAATTAGTCAATGTGTTCAAATTTCTGGAAATGTGTTGATATTGAATAAAAGCAAAGTTTCCTTCCAAAAGTCGAACTCTAAGGAACAATCTATGCGATGTTGGATTTCTAACAGTATAAACACTAGTAAGTTGTAATACCACAAGTTGTGAGTCTAACCTTATTATTATGTGGTTAATACCAAATGAAATGGCATCAGAGAGAAGTTCTATCAACGCACTATACTCAACAGTATTTTTCATCGATCTACCAATACAAATCCCTTGAAAACTCACTAACTCATCGTTTGGAGTGAAAATGGCCCACGCTATAGAATATAACTTCTGCGTACTATGACTAGCACCATCAGCATATCCAACAAATGGTTCTGAAGATTCAGACATCTATGATGAAATGTAAGGTGGATTACTAACGTCAAGAAAACTCTAAAAGCAAATTAAGATAGTGAATGCAAATCAACAACATATATTTACAATATAATACAAAAAATTACTACGCTCATGATTAAGCATAGTAACGTTTCAAATACAACCCATTTCTAGGTTGTGCCAATGGAATTCCATCGTAATCAACCAACTCATAGGCACCCTTAGCAAGAACTCTTTTGACAATATAGGGGCCATGCCATAATGGCTTAAATTTTCCTATTCCTATTACATCAGCTTCTTGATCTTAAAGAAGGACCAAGTCGCCCTCTGAGAAAATGGGAGGTTGGACATTTTTGTCGTATTGCACCTTTATACGTCTCTTGTGCGCTTCGTTGGCCAATTGGGCTTCACGACGTGTTTCATCAAGATGGATGAGGTTAAGAAGACACGCTTCTTCTTCTGAGGTGACAGGTAATAAGTCAATCATGAGTTTTAATGACGGTATTTCACATTAGATTGGTAAGATAGCTTCTAGACCATAAACAAACTGAAAAGCAGTAAAGCCAGTTGTGTTTCTCACTGAGGTTCGATACGCCCACAAGGCGGAGTACAAGATCAAATGCCAGTTTCTTTTACAAACTCCTATCATTCATTGAAGCATATATTTAAGAATTTTTTTGATAGCCTCAACTTGTCCATTTGATTGTGGATAATAGGGAGTAGAATTATCATGTGAAAATCCTAACTTGGCAGTTAATTCAGCCATCATGTGGTTGCGAAAATGCCTCCCATGATCTGTAACTATAGCCTATGGGACTCCAAACTGTGCAATAACATGATTAAAGAAAAAAAATGTAGCTATCTGTCTTGTGTTATTGAATGTAGGCATCGCTTCAGCCCATTTGGTAAAATAGTTGACTGCGACAATAATATAACCATGCCCCCCGGACGAACGAGGGCTACAGGTCATGAAGTCAATACCCCATTTCATAAATGGTCCCGCAGAGACAAGAAGATGCATTGGTGCTGGCGGTTTGTGGATATGACGATAAAAAATCCAGCATGCATGACAACTTCTAACCGCGAGGATGCAGTCTCAAAAAATAGTAGGCCAAAAGTAACCAATGTAGAGTATCTTCTGCGCGGTATCATATCCAGATAAATTTCCACCAAAATCCCTAGCATGGCAATCATTTAACACTTTTTTGGTCTCCTCATGAGTGAGGCACCTCCTTAAAATGGTATCGACACTAGGATGATAAAGTGTATCGCTGACGATCAGATAATATTTGGCTTGGTATCGAATACGTCATTTTTTGGAGCAAGAGGTATCAGGTCAAAAAGTTTGGGTTTGGAGATAAATGATGAAATCCCCATACCAAGGATCAGATGATCCGATCAGAAATAGAGACTCATGAGGAATTGATGGTTCCGACGTAGTTGTAGTACTATCATAGGGAAGGTCACAGAGAAGCTCAGCCAAAACTAAAGACTTCTTTGACTTGGATTTGATAAATTCCAAATCAAATTCCTGCAAAATGACAATCCATTTTCAATATTTTTCGCCCAGAAATTGACGTGATAAGATATAAGTCATGGGGTTGCAATCCAAAACTATAGTTGTTTTTCAAAGTAGGATATAATGGAAAAATCTTTGGACAACTTGTACAGCTGCCAAGGTAATATTTTCTACGTATGAGTACTTAACTTCCGTATCATTGAGATTATGACTCAAATAATAGATTATATGTTAAATTCCATCTTCTACTTGGACCAATACCATAGCAATGGTCGTTTCAGCCGTGGCGATATATAGGAAATAATCTTTTTGATAATTAGGGGGATACATTAATGATTCTCAGACAAGAGTGTCCTTGACAACATCAAAAGAAGCTTGTGCAACTTGGTCCCAATGGAAGGGAACCCCCTTTTTCAAGAGTCGATTAAATCCTTTAGCCATTTTGGCATAATTTGGAATGAACCTCCTTAGTAATTTAGCCTTTCCTTGAATTTTTTGTATCTGAAGTAAGTTTGATGGTGCAGGAAAATCAAGAATGGCCTGAACCTTCAAGGGTCGATTCGAATTCCTTCTTTTGAGACTACGAATCCAAGAAAACGACTAGAACCAACACAAAACACACACTTATGTAGATTGAGGTGTATTTTGTAGTGTCGACAGTGTAAGAAAATGGCTCTCAAATGCATCAGGTGATTAGTCTGATTTCTTGAATGCGCTGGTAAATCATCTAGATACGGTTGAGCAATGTGCTTGATGTCATTGAAAGCATAATCCATTGCTCTTTGAAAAATTGCCCCAACGTTCTTTAAACCAAATGAAAGTTTCCTATAAGTGAATGTGCCCCAAGGATAGATGAATGGTATCTTATGTTGATCATCTAGGTGGATATTTATTTGATTGTAGCCAGAAAATCCATCCATGAACGAAAATATTTTGCATCTAGCACAATCGTCAATAATTTGGTCGATAAAGGGAGTAGGATAGTTGTGTTTCGGACAAGCATGATTAACATCCCAATAATCAATGCACACTCTAATGGTTCCTTATTTTTTCATAACTGGAATGATATTGGAAACCCACTCAATTAGCGGAACAGGGTATATGAAACCAGCACGCAAAAAAATTTCAACTTCTGCTTTGATGGCAACGAATTTCTTCGAATGAACAGGACAAAGCCGTTGACACATCGGTTTGACATCATTATACATATTAATAGTGTGTTCAACTATACTAGTATCTATGTCTAGCATTTCCTCATAAGACCAAGCATATACATCACGAAATTCACGAAATAGAGAGCAATATGATTCGATTTCTAATGGAGATCAAGATACCCCGACATGAATATTCTCTACAATGCCAGGTTTGGTCGAAATATTGATAGAAATGGTTTCTTCAATATTTGACAAATTTCGTTCGGAATCGATTGCATTAATGGGAAAAGAATTTGAAAAGAAATTTTTGATAGATGGGTGATATATTTCAGTAAGATTATTTTCTTCATAATCAGGAAGATGGCAACGATGATGATAATCTTCCCATGGTTCTCCTTCTGCCATCATGGCTTCCAAAATATTCTCATTTGTCAAGAACATTGAGGAAAAAGGATCAGATGGAGTACCAAAATCTAAGTAACAATCAACCCAAAAACTCGGCGACACTAATTTCAGATTTTCCGCCCAATGCCAGATAGATTGATTGCTATGCTAGCTCAATAGGGTTGGGCAGCAGAAACTCATCCAACATAGAAATATCAGAATCACCCGTACTCTCCCTTAAGCCAGATAGAGTGGAAGAGGTCATGTAGCAGGCCTCTATACTTGCAATTTCTGCTGACGTTGCGAGCGACGGTAATGCAAAGGTTCACATAAGAGTGCAATCCCTTAAGATTCCTACACAAATGTTCTTAAGTTTTATTTGGGGTATGTGAACGAACATAACGCTTCTAGTTACCTGCAAAGCAGAGGAAAAGAAGGATAGTTGATTAATGATTGTAATTGTACCTTTATGTGGAAAGGAAATAATTCTAAAATATGTAGAAACAATAGCAGTCATTGCATATACCCATGGCCTTCCAAGTAAAATATTATAGTCAAGTGGTCCGTCAACAACCTCAACATCAAAATTCACTATTTTTCCCCTAGTTCAATATGCAGGTTATTAATAATACCATAAGTTTTATATGTGCATCCATCAAATACCTTCAACGTCGTTGATGATGGTGATAAGCACGGCGAGCCAAGTGACTTCCAAAAATTTAGAGACATAATGCATGTAGATGCTCCCTCATCAATAATAGTGCGATGAACAGGGTGATTGAGAACTTTACTTTTATGGAGAATGACAATTCTGCTGATAGTTGTGGCACATAGCCCGTATGATTAAAGACGACAAGATTAGAATCAGTCAGATCAATTCCACCAATAGCTGACAATAAAGCATGTTTTTGGGATGGAAAATGTTTTAGTACCTTAAGAGCAGACATAGCTGAAGGGGATTGAGCCAAATATTCAAGTATATTATAATTTTGTGCAGCTCTTGCTAGAGGATTATATGTCGATTTATGAATTACTCCCTTTGGTGGCTTGATTGTCAATTCAGGAATAGCAGTAGGCGGTACTAATTTTGTAGATGGATTCATTGTCTAGGTAGTAGGTTGATTAGTGGCTTGACTACCATAATATTTATTTTGCGTTGACACCAAAATATTTGTTGAAGGTTTTGTGACAGATAACATTAAAACTTGGGAACTAGGAGCTGGATCTGTAGCAACCATGTTTGTGAGCTGGAATTGCTTGAGAAACAGGCCTTTGAGCACCAGTATAAGGAATCTGCTATTGGTAATCAAGATAGGAGTTGTTTTGCATAGAAAATTCTTGAGGATTTTGTTGACCAAAACCTCGATATGATACTTGTTGAAAAGAATTTTGAGGAATTTGTGCCTAAGGTTGCCAAGGGGTCTGTCCACCAATTTTATAACCCAAATTAGGATAAATTTGATTTGGTTGATATGTATAACTAGGTTGCAGTTGTGACATCCCATAAAATGGTAGACCAGCTTGTGAATAAATGATTCCGGATACAGGTTGTTGTAAATTAACCAAAGGATTTGGAGTTTGTGGACCCAACATTTGATGGTATTGAGTTGAATGACCCGCTGGATAAGGTTGATGTATAAAATTTTGATTCTTTAAAAGGGGTAAAGATGTATTAACAAGTGGTAATGAAGTGGGTTTAACAGGTTGAACCGATTGATATGAGTATACAACCATTTGTGGTTGGATAGGCAGAGTGGGATACCATTGACAAACATTTGTTTCAACATTAGATTGATCAAAAAGTGATGGAGTACTGTCATATTGGGTGACCAAAGGTTGCCCCCCAGCATGAGGAGGATAATAAGACAGAAAATATTGCTCTCCAAATGTTGGGAGTCCATTTTATATGGTACTTGAAGGAATAGACCCAGAAGGACCGGCTTGATATTTCCCTGAAGATGTGTATAATGAATCAAGTCATTTAGTACTTACTATAGGATTACTATTTAAAATATTGGATGATGACATTGGTAAAGTCCATGGATTTGAAGATGCACCAGAGAAAATTTCAGATAATGATTTGTAACCTGATGGGACCAAAGGGCCTCCATGAAAATATGACTCTGGTGAAGTTGTAAACATCGACGGGGTAGCTAGGGTGGGAGCTAACATAATTGGAACAGATGGACCAACCGAAGATGTTGGTTCAGTCATGGTTACTTGACCAAATGTATACCCTTTTGAATTGACGGGAGTTTGAAAAGGACCATGATCAACAAAAGCAGAGGGTGTCGATTGAGAAAAAGGCTCGTATAGGTAAAGGTCCTCCCTAAAATGGGTTGGAATTAAAGGTGTATTGTCTTGTGGAATTTCTTCAATCATAATTAAACGAGGGAGAAGTATTTCACCATTAGGCCCAAAGTATATTTCAGGTGGTTGACTGTGTGATATGGGAGGTTCAATATCTATAGAACATTGTGGGATGACCAAGGTAGGAACAACTTTCGGTTGTACGACTTGAGGATTCAGATGTTCTGGCAAAGAAGAGATAGGATCTAGATCAATTTCTGGTTGAACAACGTCGGGTCCATGAGGTATGGTATCATAGATTGGATGGATAGTGACCAAGGGTAGCTGTGAAGATTCTGTTTCAATAACAGTAGACAAACCGGGATGTGTAGAAACAACTTGAGCTAACTCTGGTTTATTGGAAAATGATGTTTCACCAAAGGTACAAATTTTACTTGATTCGACAGATTGTGATTGCCTTCGCCTACCAAAAGTAACTTCTGGTGGTAAAGGTGGTTTTAATGCTATTCTACACGAATGACGAGGGAAAGGATTTTTTTCTTCCACGATTACTAATTTATTTTAATAAAAAAATAAAAAAATAAAATAAAAGGGTAATGCTAGGCAAAAGGGTTTACCAAGAAACTGTGAACTGCTGAATACCTCCTGGCAAACCAAGAAGTATGGGCAGGAAATCTCCCCAAATGTTGTGTTCGGTGTATCACAATTTACAAGGCAGCCGACTCGGTTCACTATGGATGGATAGCACCTAAAATTTTCCCTCCCAAATATACCTAAAGGTACGTGGAGGCCCAAGTCTGTATTAGCGTTGTCTGATGTGAAACCGCACAGTGAGAGCACCCCTTTATACTTCTCGTACTGTCACACCGGTCGATATACCCAAAATTACGTGGACAAGCTATGATATACTTATGTACGTGGAGTGAGGTATCACACTCGGAATGTATCATAGAAAAGTTAACGACAGCTACTGTGTTTTACGACGCCGAAACACATCTCTAGCCTAGAACTTCTAAATGTTATCGTTATGGTTCCAATGCTTTGTTAGGTAAATTGATATTAATTTTATGTTGATCTTGCTTAAAATTTTTCCTTTCAAAGGTTCACCACGATGATGTTTTGGAAACGTCCTAAAATGCAACTAAGAATGATAAGCAATCTTTCACTTTTATTTTTTCAATGAAAATCCTAGCTACTAGAGGAAAAGAGCAATCAATTTGTGAGAAAACAAATTAGAAAACACAAACTAAATGCAGATTTCCTAATTGTTCATTTTGCAAAACACACAAAATCCTACATGAAAATGCAAATTTTTCTTTCAGTTCCTTTAATGTTATGAATGCAGAAAAGAAACTAAGTGCATTAAATCAACAAAATCAAATGCCTTTTACTTTTGAGAAATGAGGAATACAAACAAAAAAATTTCTTTTTAAGGAAAAATGAGGAATGAAACGAAAATTTCTCCTATCAGGAAACGAATATTTTATGACAATTTCCTTTTTCAAAAGCAAATGGATCTGATGTGACAATAAAAATACTTTGAAAAAAAATAGCCAATGATAAAGAAAAAAGCTTTAAACAAACATTGAACAAATTTTCTTTCAAAGGAGGAAGAAATATATAGATTTGCTGGTCAATACGAGGTTCAAGCTTTTCAAAACACAACACAAAACAAACTGAATCAATTTGCAAAGACAAATTGAAAGGAATCTGGATGGTTTTAGGACAGTCTCTAAGGGGAGATAATTCTCTGCAATGCAGGCCTAAAAGGGAGACAGTGCTCTGCAAAGCACTGTGTCCTGTCCAAGAGTGTGTTGGGCGCATTGTATAAGGAAAAACACCACTTTTTAACACACTTTTTTTGCAAATTAATATTTCAAAATTTTTTATCTTTGTGAATAATAACTACTGGGTGGATAAACAGAGCAAATCAGAGGCTAGAACACCTAGAACTAAGAGAAATTCTCCCCAGCGGAGTCGCCAATTTGCTGGATAGAATTGTGAATTACGAATAAAAAACGCTTCCCTAGACAGGTGATAATCTAGAACAAAAAATTAAAGACTATACGGCTTCTTCTCCTAACTAAAAATAGACACAGAATATATTAGAAGCTTACTTGGAATCCAAGCGCTTCCAAATGGTTCCTTCTATCACTTCCGTTGCAGCTTCAAATTCCAGTGGTTTGTGCAAAATTCTTCCTGCAAGAATGAACACTAAACAATAGAAGATAGCAATAATGCGGATGTATATTCAAGTTAGTTTGCTAAATCAGTAAAACACAAACCATATACATCAACTAAGATCTTACAATATGGAAAATCAAAGCCAATCCAGATGCATATAGGGAAAAGTAAGATGTATTCTTTATTGATGATAGAAGGAGAGGTTACAACCTAATGACTAATTTGAAATGACCATTCCAACAACATTCCTAGCCTCATCACAGTATAAATCTCTCCAGCAGTTGTTACACAAATCTAACTCTCAATTGAAAATCCACCAACATTTCTCTACTCAAATTCTTCCTTCTCAAGCACTCAGATTTGTGCTCAATTTATAGAGGAGTTGAAGGTTTTTTTACAATCAATGAATTTCCAATAATAGGAAAGACATGTTCCCAATCTTGTAGATGTCAAATGGACACTTGGATTCGAAGCTTGACACATGTGAACTCTTCTAGAAGGCACTGGCCAAGTGGAGATTCCAGAACAATGAGAATTTCGCTCCCAATGTGACCAACACACCTGTGAATGTCGGGAAGTGCTTTGCAGAGTAGCCTTGAATGGGGCTACCTAAATATGCAATTCACTTAGTCCCTTTAGAGGCAACGTTGATGAGCTCTCATATGCTATATAATAAACTTCAAACCTTGGAAACCTTTGCTTGATGAAAGTCATGCTTGATTTGTCTTGTTCTTGTCTTAGGGCATGTAGCAACTTGAAATGATAGGGGATGATAGACCCTTAGTCATTGGTCCTGGAGATGATGCCTAGTTAACCAGGTCATTGGGAATGATGCCTAAATTGACCTATAACACTTCACATGTGGTACCACCATAACTTCAAATTTCTTGAAAAATTCCATGCCCAGCACAACTTCATAATCATCAATTCTTACTACCATGAAATCAACATCTCCATGCCAATCTTCAATACATATGGGTGTTTTTTTAGCAAACCCAATAACTGAATCAATGGGTGAATTCACTACTTTCAACCAAGCTTGGACTAGTTTGAAATTCAATCCAACTTTCCTCGCAGTTTCCTCCCCAATGAAGTTGTGAGTTGAACCATTATCCCCCATAGGTGAAAGTGGTGTCTTTCGCAATATTCATGCTCACATAACTTGAGTTTATTCCTCTCAGGATCATGCCTAGGGATAAGTTCCACAATTGTTGCAGCACCCAAAATCTGCAAAGTCCCAACCGCTAGTTCATTTTCCCTCTTCTTCTCAGATTGCACTGTGGAAACCAACTTCGGTCTAGAAGGATAGTTCTTCAACATGTGGTCCTCTTTGCACAACCAACATTTCAAGGGATTCTTTGTCTTTGGCTTAGCATGTGATCTCGAAGATTCTTCCTTCTCCCTTAGGTTTTTCAGGTTTCTTCTGCTTTTCAGTCCCCTCATCATAGTGTTCAATCATCCTATCCACTACAACAAAGGCTTCCTCCAAGGTTCTTACTGTTGAAGTTTGCAACAAGAAACAATGAAATTGGAATCCAAAAGAAACATGACAACACCTACACTAGTGTGGGACCACAAGTCATGTAGTGATGGGTCCTAGCGATACATTAGCGTGAAATTCAATTTATTTAATAAATTGGATATGTGTCAAATTTGCAGATTAGCCTTGAATGGGGCTACCTAAATATGCAATGCACTTAGTCCCTTTAGAGGCAATGTTGATGAGCTCTCATATGCCATATAATAAACTTCAAACCTTGGAAACCTTTGCTTGATGAAAGTCATGCTTGATTTGTCTTGTTCTTGTCTTAGGGCATGTAGCAACTTTAAATGATAGGGAATGCTAGACCCTTAGTCATTGGTCCTGCAAATGATGCCCAGTTAACCAGGTCATTGGGAATGATGCCCAAATTGACCTATAACACTTCACATGTGGTACCACCATAACTTCAAATTTCTTGAAAAATTCCATGCCCAGCACAACTTCATAATCATCAATTCTTACTACCATGAAACCAACATCTCCATGCCAATCTCCAATACATATGGGTGTTTTTTTAGCAAACCCAATAACTGAATCAGTGGGTGAATTCATTACTTTCAACCAAGCTTGGACTAGTTTGAAATTCAATCCAACTTTCCTCACAGTTTCCTCCCCAATGAAGTTGTGAGTTGAACCATTAGTGTGAAATTAAATTTATTTAATAAATTGGATATGTGTCAAATTTAGTTATTCCTTAATTAAATTGGACAATAAAATGTAATCTTACCTCATGATCACTTGTAATAGTTAAATGAGTGTGATAAAATCAGTTAGCTCATGAATTTTGAGTTGAGGGTTGTTGTTCAGGCATGCAGAGTAATTCTATTAGTTGTGGAGTTCGAATTGTAGTTGGTGCATTAGTTTAATGCATGAGTAATCAGTTAACTCAATTAGGTGAGTTAGAGTCAGTTGAACTGGTTGTAACTGTTTTTTGCACTAGTGAGAGATCAAGTGAATTAAATATTATTTAATTCACAATCAGTGATATGCCATGCAACTGATGATTTACTATTAATAGCTACATGCATGTCAGTTCCAGTGGAGACCTAGTTGAGACAAAGGTTAAAGGGAACTTAAATATTAGTTGTGATATTAGCAGGCTGCCCAGATGCAGTTAAAACACCACAGGATGCCCATGATACTTTGTGCAGTTGAGAAAGGATGAAATTCCTAAGGAATAGGGATTTCATTCTTCATGAATTGCGCGAGCATGGCAAGCTGAAGACAAACTGAGAATTGGCAAAGTGTTGGGTTGATTTTGTTTGGATCAGTGTGAGATGATAGGCAGAGTGCATGAGACTCTTGTGAGAATATGTTGTGCTATACAACAACCCCCCATTTATTTTTATAAATAGGGACCCTTTAGAAATAAATAGGAAATTATTTTAATTTTCTAAACAAAAAATTTAGAAAATAAATATTTTCTTTTAAAAGTTTTCCTCTTTATTTTGCTTGAGTGCATTGCAAATCGCATATCTTATGAATTTAAAATACTTACAAAATTTTAAATAAGTGAGCCACGATATGCGCTCAAATTTTCCAAAGATATCTTTTAACTTTGCAAAAACTTCAATCACCGTTATATTTACTTTATCGCATTGCACTTCACTCAATCAATAAAAAAACATTAAAATCAAATCGATATAAGTTGCGAATTCGTGGACCCAATGAGAAAATAAAGAAATGAATATAAAACTTTCGGCAATCACATGTCACTTAAGTTTTTCAAAACGTGCAATTCGCATTTCGCATTACTTATAACATACGCCAAATTGTTATCCTATAAAAGTTGCGATCTGCGATTTGCGCAGATCGAATTTCGCAGTCTTTAAGGGTAAGTATTATGAATGGTTATAAATTATGACTTTCAATACACATTTCGATGACATTCAATGGATCAATCATGTGAAGTAACTTTTGTCATATAAAAATGAAATTCGAGATCTTAACGACTTTAAATTGATTGATATATTTTACACGTAAAGGTGTATGAGATATTAATTCATAGATTATGATTGACGATTGATGTTATATCTTGATAGATTTATATCTGCTTGTGTGTGTTTGAAATAAATGATAGGTTTGTCTCTTTGATTCTCTATACTTGTAAAATTCGCTCTATTTTCAGGAAACCAGTTAATGGATTGAGAAAGAGTAAAATGAGAAAAAAGGGCAAATAGATTTCTTAGACATCGTCTACTGAAAATACAAAGATGTTTCCCTTATTTTCAAATACTGTCTGCAACAAATATTGCGGTAGTTCTACATGGGAGGCAATGTATAAGCTTTTTGAAAGCGAAGGACCAAGGGTGATAACCAAATTTTCTTCGATAGGCATGACATATACCTCCAATGCAACTCTTTTTGACGTTTCATGCTCATACATCCACAGGATAGCTACAAGACCAAAGATTCTCCCTTATATAGACATGGTTAAGTGGGTTATTGATCACTTAGACATTGAAGATAGAATGTTCAAGAATTCGAAGGGAGAAACTATGGGCTCTTTTAGGGCGGAAGATTTAATAGCAATGTATCATCTACCACCCTCGCAGCAGAAATATGACAAAGAATTTTTGAAAAGCTTTAGAGGAGAACATCTAGATCTTATCAAAGTCATCAAAGAATGGAAGGAGGAATAGGGGAAGTTTAAGCAAGATAAGCTTGGTACGTACCCAATTACCCAAATTCCTAACCCTTACTGTTATGCTGCCGGTATGTTGTGTAGATTATTTTCCAGACCTGATAGCACTAGATTCTAAAAAGAATGGGTTCCCCTAATTGACGCAATCATCAATTCATCAATCTTGAATTGGGCAAACATTTTATCTGATAATATAGACAAGAATATTACTGAATATAGGAATAAAAGGAGTATTTCATCCAGAGAAATACCTCCCTTTTATATGTCTGCCTATGTCATGGACACTATCTATTTTACTTCTATTTTTCCTACCATGGGATGAAAATGGACTACCGAATACCCTACCCCAATTCATGATAACTCTGGGATTCAGACTTCCACCTACACTTCTATAAAATCTGTTACAGAGTCATATTGCCTATGCACTAGATGATTTTCAATAAAAACTCCCCTAGGGTTTCTGAAGAAGCCAATGCAGACATTATTTATGTAGCTAGATGGTTTGCAGAGGATAATTTTACATATATTAGAGTATTCGAGAGTTATTCTTCTCCCCATGTTTTACCCTATTACGTTCCCGATAAGTTATTTGCAAGATAAATAGCCTATCAGCTTGTTAATGGTGTCACAAAATAGCTGAAAGATGCTAAAAAAGCTATTTGGCCTAGTTATGCTGTATAGTGTGACACTTTTGCACTATTTGACATCAATCATACTTACAAGGAAGTTTCCAACATTCATTTATTGAAATTAGCAATAATTCCAAAAAGGTTATATGATCCAAATGGTGTAATTAAAAATTACATCACAGAGCTTAAGTTAAAGCCTTTTGTAAAGGAGGAAGATCGATTTGATGATCTCTTCCAGGGCATGGAAAATTTTTCAGACATTATCAAGTAGGCATCTAGCCAGCTAAGTCAAGATGATTTTGAAGCTTTCTAAACATACAAAAACAGGAGACTAGAGAAAGTCCCTCTCAATTTGTTAACTATTGAATATGACAACAAATGCACTCCAAGTATTAGCTTGGATAATGAATTAAAAGATATGTCTGAAGATGAATCAGGTCAGTCACAACAGCAATATCATAATTTGGATCACTCTGAAAATGAATTTGAATCTAAAAAGGAAAGCCCATAAAAGATAATTGACCAGGTAATCCATGAGATAGAGATGCTAGCGGAAAAGAGAAATAATGGAACAGAATCATATTCTCAAATAGTTCAGCACAATCATAATATACTAGATCAGTCCAGTTCACCACAAACAAAAGATCTTATAGATGAATGGAAGGATTTTTCCGAAGCAATAATCCTAAAGAGAATCCCAATACTGATCAGGCAATGAGTTTCCAGACACTTGAACACTCCGAGAAGATAGTGGAAATTTTTAATCCATTACAAAGAGTTCCAGCAATGCGTGATAAAGAAATCACACCGACCTACCCTACAGATCAGATAGTTCTACAAATTGAAGATATTCCTTCGTTGGATATTTTTTACAGTCCTAGTTATAAGGTTGTAGTTAAAAGAAAAAAAAGGAGGAGAATTGATGAAACAACTTCAAAGCCTATAGATGAATCAGTTGATGTATTATGGAAATATTCCTTAGATGATCCTACTGAACATCTAACCAAATTATCACAGTATGCATGGGCATATGCTACTGCTACTATTGATAAAGCTACTGAGGTTAGATTGTTGCTAAAACAAAAGGAAGCCAGAGTACAAGAAGTAGAGAAGTTGTTGAATGAAGAGAAATCTAGTTCCAGTGAGCAAGTCAAAGTAAACATAGTCCAATTTCATAAAGATATTGAAAGCCTCAAATTGCAGCATCAGACAGAGATTAAAGAAAACCAAGCACATCTGGAAGTAGCAATGACCAAGTTACAAAGCCAACCACAATTAGAGAAATTTATCAAAGAAACATTGGATTTAAACACTAAGTTAAAGAAAGAACAAAAAGTGTTTTGTCATAAAGCTTCTATAATTGACTCTTATTGTGATTCAAATAAAATACTGACCCAGCAAATATCATTCCAGAAACTTGAATGTGAAAGACTTGAGAAGGAAATTGAAGAACACATCCAATGGCAAGTATTAGATTCGGGGAAGGAAGCTAATCCACCTCAAGTAGATAAGCTTCACAAAGAAATTCTATTCAGAGAATGGGAAGTGCAAATCAAACATGCATAGAAAGCAGCAGTGAAGACATCTAAGATATCAAGTGAGATTATTGAATCTATGTGTGAAAAACTATTTAGAGAAGAACTTCTCAAGGAGAACACGTCTGATGTGTTCTCAGAAACAAGACAGGTGGAAACACAGTGGAAGTAGAGAGCAGATACATAGGAGGAAATTATTAAAAGGTAAATAAGTTTGATCAAGAAAATTACTGGAATTTTCTGATCAAACCTTATCATCAGCATCATACTTTGCAGTCTCTTACAGATTCAACGAAGAGATCCCAGTCAGTACTCTCAAATTCTATTTTCAAGAGACATATCAGATCAAGGATATCGCAGCTAGCTCAAATCAAAGCAATGTTAGATATTTGTCAACTTCGTGACCACATTCAAAAGAAAGGGCAGGATTCATAAATAAGAATTGTTAATTTCCTAGATTGTTGTTTAAGTTAGCTTTATGAGGACCGTTGTTTGAAACCTCCTCTATATTTTGGTAATAATCTATTTTAGTTTATAGTTAGTTTAGTATTTAAACCCTTCTCGTTCATTTAGAGAAGGGTCCAGAAATTTGTCAAAAGCATTTTCAAAGGATGCACTATTGTAAGTTTGTGAGTGCTTTGATGAATTAATGAAACACATCTATTATCTTTTTACAATTTAAGCTGTTTAACTGATGTTGCACTATTGTACTCTTTAAATTGCTTGAAAGTGAGAAGGAGAAGATTCATTTCTGTCAGTTTACATGAGTATAACTTCATACATATGGTACTTCTATTCACTTGTATTAAGTCTTACTTCATATATTGATAGTCATCTTTTTATTGCATTATATATTTGAAACATCATCATATATAAATATTACATGCACTTCTGTTATAATATTTAGCTATGGTTTCTTATTGAATATGTAATCACACTGATAAATGCGATATTTATTTCACAATTCTTCTATGCAAACTACTTTGCTAGAAGAATCATTTTACATAATTTTCATCTCTTTCAACTGTTAAATGATCTATATTACTGACAATTGAAAGATATCATTTTAGATCGCATAAAGGAAAAACACCCCGAGTATATATTAGATTAAATAGTTTAGATAGATTCATATAAATTAAAATAATTATCCATTTGCATGTTATATTCGCAACACCATCAAAAGCATCCTTATTGGGAAACTAGTCCCATTATCCCTAGTCGGAGCCACTACACCAAATGGAAAAGAATTTTCTTTAAGGTCCAGACCGGGTGGTTTTCCCCCATGTTTTGGCAATAGAATTCTGAGGTCTCAACAGAATAGTGCATTGTAATTTTTTCATGATTCCTTGGTGAATACAAAATAGAAGATAGAGGGGTTTTGAGAAACAAGCTTTCCCTGGGAAAATATCTGTGTTGTGGTTTGATTTTCTTCTTCCTTGTTGTGATTGGCGATTGTGTTTAATTTCCACAATTGATTTGTAGAAGGATTTAGTATCTAGCTTTAGGACATTATTAGATCGGATTGAATTCATTGATATACACATGTTTGTATAATTTCTACATGGCATCAGAGCACAGGAAATCACTATAGTGATGGAGAAGCCGAGTTTGTGACTGAATAGAATTCGAATTTGCAAAAGGTATTCTTGGTGGGACAGGCGATTCAGGTTCAAAATGGCTTTCAATGGCTTGAGATTGGAGTATGCACTCAAGGGAAGCTCTAACTATATTGCGTGGAAATACAATATGGAGGCAGTACTGGAGGACAATGGGTTGAAAGAATTCATTGATAATGATGTTCCCAAACCTGCTGTAGCAGATGTTGCAAATATTGATGCTTGTCAAAATAAGGTTGCAAGGGTGAGGAGGATCTTATTGGAGAGAGTACGACACCACATTGTCTCAAGTCTCCATGGAAAAGAGACTCCATATGCAATGTGGAAGGCTTTGACATATCTGTTTCAGAGCAGCAGTGATCATAGAAAATTGGCACTGAAGGACAAGCTCAGGGAAATCAAAATGGAGAAAGGCGACACTATTCCAATATATTCAACAAAGTTTTTCCAATGTTAGGATGAGCTTGGGAGCGTCAAAATTATTGTCGCAGATGATGAATTGGTGAGCCTATCTCTTCTAGGACTTTCCAAGAGTTGGCATAGTTATTAGGACTCTGTCAATGGAAGGGAAAAGCTGCCAGATTGGGAACGACTTTGGTCGGATTTGGTGCAAGAAGAATTCAGGTGGAATACCAAGGATGGATCTTCATCTAAGGAAGATGATGAATAAAATTGTGCCTTGGCTGGTAAGGCAAAGAAGGGGAATGTAAATAAATCCTATTGGAAAATCTGAGACCAGCAAAGAAGGAAAGTAGCGTGACATGTACAGAGTGAACTGTTTTCACTGTCATGAGCATGGAAATTATGCCATTAATTGTCCACAAAAGAAGAATAAAAAAAGGCTTCAAGATTTGCAGCTGGTGAGGCTTTGGCCTCGCAATTTGAGTTGGAATTCTCACTTATTGCATGCATGGTGTCAAGTGCAATGGGATCACGGTGCTACTTGGATAGTGGTGCATATTTCCACATGACTGGAGACAAAGAAATTTTTAATAGTTTAGAGGAGAAGGACCTCTAGATGCATATCGAAATGGGTGACGATGGAAGGTATAGTGCTACCGTGATTGGCACAGTTACTTTCCAGAGATATTCAGGTAAACCATTTTTATTAAAAGATGTGATGCATTTTCGAGGCTTGAAGAAAAAATTAGTTTTAGTCGCAATGTTGGAGGATAGAGGCTATGATGTTGTTTTCAATGAAGGAAAAGCTTTCCTTTGACATAAAGCAACAGGACAAGCCAAGAAGATTTGGATTCATGTGAAGGATATCTATAAACTTGATGTAGATGGTTGCGCCACATTGATGGGTAAAGTAGACAAAGTGGTGAGCTGGGATGAGGGTGAGTTATTGGGTTACAGCGAAGGGAGTCTTAAGGTATCTTCAAGGAACCTTAGAGTTTGGTTTAAATATAATGATTGTTTTGATGTTAGATTGACAGGTTTTTTAAACTTAGATTGGGTTGGAAATATAGATGACATACGATCCATAACAGGTTATGCATTAATGATTGGGTCCAAGGTCATTGCATGGAGTAGCAAGAAACATAACATTGTATCATTGTCTTCAGCAGAGGCTGAGTATCAAGCAATGTGTGTAGCAACATGTGAGGTATTTTGGTTGAGGAGAGTTCTTCAAGATGCCAGAGAAGAACAAAAGGATGCAACAATTATCATGTGTGACAACCAGAGCTCCATCAAAATTGCAAATAATCCAGTGTTTCATAAAAACACAAAGCATATTGATACACAACTTCACTTTGTTAGGGAGAAGGTTTAGTCAAAGTAAATTCATATTGAATATTATAATACTTGTGATAATGTTGTTGACATTTTAACTAAGCCTCTTGGAAGAATTAAATTTGAGTCATTTAGGGAGATGTTAGGATTACTAGTGAACCCTTTCACCATTAAGCGGGGGTGTTGAAGATAATGGAGAAATGTAATTTAGGAGAGAGTCAGTTCACCCAAACCTTAGATTAGGAATTAGTTCATATTTCTTAGGTAGTTGTTCTAACTTCCCTACATGTGTGAAAACTATAGATTCTCGATTGTAATGTGATTGATGTAGAGTGTTCTACAGATGCACTCTCCAGGTGAAGCTCCTCACCTGTGAGATGCTTAGTTGTTGAATATAAAGTTTCTTTCAGTTTTTATCAACAGGTTCTATCCACACTCATTACTTCGAGATTCACTTTGATGCTAACCTAATTGATATGATAATTCAAGATTCACTGTGATGCTAATCATACAGAAACTAGTTTTGACTTTCACTATTGAATTGGATAATTATCTCGTGGTAATGACCTCTGCATTTTGGTAACCATTAAGGAACTATTTATTCTTTTTGTAATATATTGATGAAATGTACTGACAAAGCTTTTTTGTTGCATAATTGTTTCAGAGGTTGTTGCATAACTATTTCAAAGGTGGTCTCTTCTGAGATTTCTTGAATGATTAACACATCATGTGCATTGTAAATTGTTTTTCCCTTTCTTTTCCACCCTTGGCACCTACTCATCAACATGATTCGCATGTGGTAATATGTTTTGGAAATCTTACTTTCATAATTATTTTTCATGTCGAAATGGTTTTTTGATTGAGGTTATTGTTCATGTCTAAATGGTTTGTTGATTGAGGCTCTTATTGTACTTTCCTGTATAGGGATGCATGGAATATAACAGCGAAAATTTGTCTTTCTCACCTTCCAACTTTTATTAGTGATTCAAATGTGGAGTTTTAGGTAAGTTCTCGCCATGCTTAATTGTATATACAATCTAAATTTTCACTTATACCAAACTTGCACAACACATAAATTGTAGTCCTATCACCTCCAAATATGATATCCCCCATATTAGATGGTGCAAACCAACATCTTCTACTAGTCATGTGTCTGATTATGACATCCTCCATATTAGATGGTGCAAACCAACATCTTATCCTAGGTATGTGCCTGATTGTGTTGAAGTGAATGTCTGGAGCATCCTTCACCGTTTCTGGCACACTAAGAGAAGTTATCAATGCACCTTTCTCAGTGGAAAAGCTACTCCTATTTTGTTTGCACTTGTGTTCGTAGCTATTTTTTGAAAATGTCCCTCATTGTTATAGTAGAAATGACTTTCTTCCTTCAATATTATCTTGTAATGTTCCTACTTAGCCTTTGCTAAGAGGAGACATTCAATTTTGATTTAATTTATTTTTTAGGAATAAATGAATAAAGGAGGACATTTAAAACTCCTAAGAAGTCTAAATAAATCAATGCCCATGTGAACAAAGGAAAATCAGGGCTATGTAAATAATCACTTGCAGGTGTGAAAGAAGTTTTGAGCCAAGATTGGGTGCACCTTAACCAAGTCAACTGTGTTGTCTAGGTTCATTGCATCTCCAAAAGGGACTGCGCAGTTCTAGAAGGGAGCCTCTAATGTGGAAAGGGCCAACTCATCAAAGTGGTTTAGGGTTTGCAAGAGCTATCTCATGTTATAAAAAGGAGGAGAAGACACATGAAGGGGTTGTTGATGAATTATATTTTTGAAGTATTTGTCTGCTTAGACAAATACCATTCTCTGCTATTTAGTGGAGGATTGTGATTGGAATTCCTCTTTAGGGGTTTCATCTCTTCCCTTGAGGATCATTGGAGGAGTTCTTTACTGAAGTGATCCACTACCTGGTTTGAGGCCAAGCTCTATTCTCATGAGCAGAGCCAGCCCATTGAGGGTTTTGCAGTTGCTATCTTTTGTAGTAAGTGGTCTTCTGGATCTGCTTAGATCAAGCTTGTTTTGAGAGGCTTTCTCTATTGGACTGTGTTATTTAGCCTCCAAAGAGATAGATGATCCATATTTTGTATCAGATCTTTAATTTCATCCCAGTTATTCAGTCTCCTTCACCCTCTGCGCAGTTTCTGCTCAATACTGCGTTATTTTTTTAGAGGACTTCCTTGTTTCAGTTTGCTATCAGTTTGGAGGAAGATCTATTGGTGTTAGGCTTGCCTTCCCTTGGTGATCCATGGATTGGGTTTCTGATCCATGTCTCTATAGATCTGATCTATTTCAACAATAAAATTTATCTTTAGAAATTTCTGGGTTTTCTGCAGCACTGTAAATTGTAATTCAGATCTACAACTTAATATGCAATATGTTGATGTAATTCCAATTGGATCTTGTTCTTAAAGTCTTGTAGTTTCCAGATCTATATTAGATCCTGATGTTTCATCCATAAATATTTCATAGATCTGAAATTTAATGTACAACATCTGAACCATCTAAAATACAACGTTGTCTATGTATTTCTGCAGTTTATTTCTAGTTGCAGCTCTAATTTCTGAAGGGATTTTTCCCTAGTTCTCTTTGTAATCAGTTGTAAAGGAAATAAGCTCATGTATAAATCTGATTTACTATTATATCTCTGAAGTATCAGATCTTTGGCTATCCTCCTCTGAGTTTTAGTCAAAACTACGCAATTCTAGTAGCTGGGGTTTTCATGTTGCAGTAGCCTCTCTCTTATTCTGATTTATAGCTAGTCTTGATTTCGGGAGATCTGTTTAATGTGCTTAAAATTATTTGTTTCTACTGAATTTTCATATTTAAGTCACATACAACATAAATGAGGGGATCCTAGCCCTGATCTGCGTTATTCTTGCTCAGATTTTCTTATACAATGTTTTCATTGAAGACCTTGTTGAGATTCCTCAAAGGGATTATTCCAAGTTCTATAGGCAGAGTCTACAGTTGGCCAGGTAGCCTCTGGTTATCTCCCTTCCTTGGAAGGAGACATAACCAATAAATTCCTCTGTAGTCCATCTCTGAAATAGAATATTGAGAATCCCCAAAAAGGAATATTACAATGGTATCGGAGCTCTACTCTTGGCACAGCCTGTGCTAGCATTCGAGCCACAGTCATGCTGCATTCCAAAGATGAAGATCCTCTTTTTCAGAGGGAGAGGAGATAATAGAATAGAAGTCGTAAAAATTATGAATATACTACTGTTGACCTTGACAAGGGTCAAGACAAGGGGAAAGCCCTTGAATTGAATGATAAAGATAAGGAGGTAGAAGAGTTTGCAAAAACTCTCTTGGAAACCATGCAAGATCTGTCCAAGGAGATAAAGGAGATGAGGATAGATCAAATGAGGGAGTCCCTTGGAAGACTCCATCAAGGAGAAAGTTCTAAAATATCTCAGTTTTGGACTGATCAACCTGTGAGTTTTCCACAATTCCTACAGATCTCACAACGCTCTACAGTGCCTACCTTCTTGACTGTAGAGAATGAAGGGCTTCAAGAGCCAACCTCTTTGGAAGGCTACTTTGCAGAATTTGATTTAGAAATTCAAAGGTTCAAGGATAACTTGAGCTTTCAAGAATTCTGATGTCTGAAGGACCGGAGGAGGCCAATGCAGTAGTTTAGAGATGGAGGGTTCCTTCATGGGAGGCACCACACCATGGGCAGGTTTTTCTTTCCTAAGTTCGATGGATCACCCTCTTGTTCTGCTAAAGCATAGGTGGAGAAGCTGGACATCTATTTCCAGCTGAATAAAGTGCCTGAAGCAAAAGCCATTAAGATTGTTGCGCTACATTTTGAGGGAGAAGCCCACAACTGGTGGTTTCATGGAATTTCTACATTAGGGCATAGAAATGTGTCCACTTATGCTGAGTTCACTAAGAGACTAGTGGAGAGATTTGATCGGAAGGATCGGGAGGCCCCTTTCATAAGCTTGGAAAAGCTTAAACAGACAGGAGATGTTGAGGCCTATATCTCTGATTTCCTGAGGTTGTCTATTATGGTCCCTAATCTTTCAGTAGCAAGGAGAGTCTATATGTTCATTGATGGCCTGGAAGAACCTTTGCATGGGTTGGTTAAGTCTACCAAGCCCACCACTCTGCATGATGCCATTGAAAGAACTAGAGATCTCCAAGATGCCTTGCCAAGGGCAGAGGCAACCCTTCCAAGCAAAATCATTCACTCTTACAAGGGGAAGGAGGGGAAAGATGCTCCACTTAAGGAGAGGTCATTGAAGAATCTCCTTGAAAATGATCTCCAGAGGGAGTTGAGGAAAAATAAATTATGTTTCACTTGTTAAGAGCCATGGGTGCCAGGACATAGGTGTGCTGCTGGGAGAGAAAACTATATTGAAGTCTTCTCTGATTGTGAGGAGTAAGAGGGAAATGATGGACCTAGGAAAGGTCACAGCACTAGTGATGATGAGGAGGAGGATCCATCATCATCTAGAGAAGAAGAAGGGGCATTTGCTGCAACCAGTGGGACTCTTGCTTCTTTGAGGGGAGTGCCCAAGTATTTGACTCTTAGAGTGCAGGGTTCAGTTATGGACCAAAGAGTATCTATTCTGATTGACAGTGGCGCAACCCACAACTTTATTGATGCTCACTTTGTGCAGAGGAGAGGGATCCCTACTGATAATTTTGATGGGTTTTCTGTTTTGGTCCTGGGAGATAGAACTATGTAGTGCATGCAGTATGTTCCCTCACTTTCTGTGACTATGGGAACCTACACTTTGAAGGACCACTTCTTTGTAGTGGACATACCAGACACCAATATCATGTTGGGTGTCCATTGGTTGATTACTTTGGGAAAATTCACCACTGATTGGAAGGCCTTGCAGATGGAATGGGTGGACTTGAAGAGTGGGAATCAAAAAGTTATTCAAGGCATGCACACCTACCCTTCACTTGATGTCTCTACCCACACAACAAAGATGGAATTTCACAGTGGGGGCAAGGAACTTACAGTCCCTTCCCTCATGTTCATGAGAATGCTACAAGAGAAATTCCTACATCATGGCAAGCCACTTGGGGTGTCGTTAGATTCTATGGGGAAAGCTTTACCAAGTGCTGAAACTATGGAAGAAAGAGTCATAGCACTGTGGGAGGAAGCAAGGGGGAGGATCAGCCTTCCCACAAACAATTTTGGCATGCATAGTGCCAAAGAAATAAGCAGCAACAAGGAAAGCACCACCTTAGACACATCAACATAACTATCTTTGTTGGGAAGTGTAGATCCATATCGGAGATCTCAACTCCTTGTGGAGTACTCCAAAGATTTTCACACCAGGATGATCTTAGATGGCATTAAACAAGGAGGAGGCCATTTAGTCCATGAAGGGGTCATCTATCATCTTGGTAAAGTATTCTTATCTCAAGCCTCCAACCTTAAGCAAGAAATACTACAAAGGGCACACAAGGAGATCCTTTCTAGCTACATGCAGTCAGCAAAAATCTACTCCCTAATCTTGAAGAGTTTTGATTAGGAGGGGATGGAGGAAGAACTACATCAGCATTATGATTGGGAGGAACTAAATCAGAACTTACAAGAGTGCAATAGTTATGTGGAGATGGGGCAGCCAAGGGATCCTATGCAAGAGACATTTCAGCCATCTCTTTCTTCTCTCAAAAGAGGGGAAAATCCCATGCCTAACTCTATGTGTGTGGGAGGTTTGTATGGTAAGAAATGTGATCTTATAGAGCAAGTTTATTTTTTGATTTGGCACATTCTCTTACCATATGTATCCAGTCCATGGCTCCTACAAGAAGTAATTTTACATGCAGATCTCATGGCAATGATGAGGCCAAGAAAGATTCCAAAGCTGGCCACTCCCTTGAGGTGCAAAGGGAGATTACTTATCATGATGGGTGCTTCCCAAAAGCACCTAATGAGGGTGTCACTTTCAACCATGTCAAAGTGGCTTATGCAGCAAAGATGTGGTGGGAGTACCACTTATCACATTCAGATCTACTCAAAACAAGGAGTGCACTACGCTGGTACCTCATGTGGGATTGTGACCCGCCTCCTCAAGTGCAAATTTCAGTTTGCCTATATGTGATTTTGCTTCCATACATAGATGACATCTTGATATTGTTTATGGGCATGTATGGGAAAAAATTAAGTAGTGTACATGTACCACATGGAATGGAGCTTTATCCTGTACTTCATGATACATGTTTCAGATGTGACATTGGCTCACCCATGTTTATTTCTGTTGAGTTTTACACCCCTGAAGGGGCAGACTATGCACCTATCATGTTAGCATTGGAGGAGCATTTTTTATTGTATTGTCTTGGTGAGCACCTACTCCATGATGAAAGCTTGGTTCTTGATGGTGTCATCAATGAAGAAGGAGAAGAAATACAACTCTTAGCCTACCAGTTGCTTGAGGACAAGCAACATTTTGAGGGGGAGGACTGTAATGTTCCTACTTAGCCTTAGCTAAGAGGAGACATTCAATTTTGATTTAATTTATGTTTTATGAATAAATGAATAAAGGAGGACATGTAAAACTCCTAAGAAGTTTAAATAGATCAATGCCCATGTGAACAAAGGCAAATCAGGGCTATGTAAATAATCACTTGCAGGTGTGAAAGAGGTTTCGAGCCAAGATTAGGTCCACCCTGACCAAGTCAATTGCGCTATCTAGGTTCATTGCATCTCCAAAAGGGATTGTGCAGTTCTAGAAGGGAGCCTCTCATGTGGAAAGGACCAACTCAACAAAGTGGTTTAGGGTTTGCGAGAGCTATCTCATGTTATAAAAAGGAGGAGAAGACACATGAAGGGGTTGTTGATGAATTATATATCTGAAGTATTTGTCTACTTAGACAAATACCATTCTCTTCTATTTAGTGGAGGATTGTGATTGGAATTCCTGTTTAGGGGTTTCATATCTTCCCTTGAGGATCATTGGAGGATTTCTTTGCTGAAGTGAGCCACTATTTGGTTTGAGGCCAAGCTCTATTCTCATGAGCAGTGCTAGCCCATTGAGGGTTTTGCAGCTGTTATCTTTTGTAGCAAGTGGTTTTCTAGATCTTCTTAGATCTAGCTTTTTTTGAGAGGCTTTCTCTATTGGAGTGTGTTCTTTAGCCTCAAAAGAGATAGCTGATTCATATTTTGTATCAGATCTGTACTTTCATCCCGGTTATTCAGTCTCCTTCACCCTCTGCACAGTTTCTGCTCTATACTACGTTATTTTGTGAGAGAGCTTCCTTGTTTCAGTTTGCTATCAGTTTGGAGGAAGATCTCTTGGTGTTAGGCTTGCCTTCCCTTGGTGATCTGTGGATTGGGTTTCTGATCCATGTCTCTATAGATCTGATCTATTTCAGCAATAAAATTTATCTTTAGAAATTTATGGGTTTTCTGCAGCACTGTAAATTGTAATTCAGATCTACAACTTAATATGCAATATTTTGATGTAATTCCAATTGGATCTTGTTCTTAAAGTCTTGTAGTTTCTAGATCTGTATTAGATATTATTTTTCATCCATACATATGTCATAGATCTGAAATTTAATGTACAACATCTGAACCATTTGAAAAATAACGCTGTCTATGTGTTTCTGCAGTTTATTTCTAGTTGTAGCTCTAATTTCTGAAGGGATTTTGGCCCTGTTCTCTTTGTAATCAGTTGTAAAGGAAATAAGCTCATATATAAGTCTGATTTACTGTTATATCTCTGAAGTATCAGATCTTTGTCTATCCTCCTTTGAGTTTCAGTCAAAACTGTGCAATTCTAGTAGTTGGGGTTCATGTTGTAGTAGCCTCTCTTTGGCTAATTCCTAGCTAGTCTTCATTTCGGGAGGTCTGTTTAATGTGCTTAAACTTATTTTTTTCTACTTAAATTGCATATGTAAGTCACATACAGCATAAATGAGGGGATCCCAGCCCTGATATGCATTATTATTACTCATATTTTCTTATACAATGTTTTCATTGAAGACCTTGTTGAGATTCCTCAAAGGGATTATTCCAAGTTCTATAGGCAGAGTCTACAGTTGGCCAGGTAGCCTCTGGTTCTCTCCCTTATTTGGAAGGAGACATAACCATTAAATTCCTCTATAGTCCATCTCTGAAATAGAATCTTGAGAATCCCTAAAAAGGAATATTACATATCTGAACTCTGTGAATTTCCTCCTTTTGAATTACATTGTTCAAATTTCCTTCCTCAACCTTCCTTATTGTTTTTATTCATAGTAAGCATCTAATCAAAACATTTGTTTTGAATTTATAAATGCCCTGCTCTTTTTGAAGGAGCATAACACCAAGCTCTTCAAAGTGAAATTGTGCAAGTCTTCCTTGATGGTTCAAACACCTAAATAAACCAATCACTTTGTCAAAGCAATGAAATCCTTTGATTTTTATCTATCATAGAACCCAATTCCTTCAGTTTGACAGTATCGACAAAAATTTGGCTGCAAAGTCTTCCACGTAAATTATTTAATCAACAAGTCTCATTCTCAATAGGTTTCAAAGCCTACAATTGTTTGCAGAAGTAGATAAAATGAAGGACCACAATGTTGGTCAACGAGATTAAAAAAGAATAATTAATGTAAATATAGTGGGTATTGTAGCTCCAAGATATAGCCTTGAGTTGCAAAAGACCAGTTCCTGGGACATCTTAAAATCAGAGGTTAAATGTAGACAGTTGTATAAATTCCTCTGAAAGAATATGAGTCAAGAGAATAATAGTTGTAGTGGTTCTATGATGGGAAATACCTCGGATTCGATTCATGTGAATTCCCCAAACAGTGAGAGGGCTCAGGAGACTGTGAGACTGATGGTGTTTACATGGGCCAAGTATAAAACAATGAGCAGGAAGCTTTAAAAAGTATGTAGAGGCGTTGAGAAAGAACAGAGAAGGAACTCACAAGGGATAGGCTTAGGAGGATTAAGAATTTTTCTCTCTGTGAACTTAGATGAAACGGATGTGAAAGAGATATGGATGAAAATAGAGGTTCGTCGAGCGCAAATTAAGGGAGTGCAACAAAATTAAAACATGAGCATTAATACCTGGGCATTATACAGACACAAATTCATGAATAAAATTGCAGACTACCAAAAGCTACATTGCATGAACCAATCAAAGTAGCATATCATGAAAAATGATTACAAGTAAAAAGGAGATTACTGATAGCAGAAGGAAATAGATACATACTACTCATTGCTCCATCTGGAATCCAAATAACAGCTTTATATCATATTAATTTTAAACAGCGCTCCCAAATATGTATCTCAGAGCACAGGGAGCACAATCATACAAAAATACAGCAAAATTCTTCCAAATTATAGAACCCTTCTTTAATCTTGGAACGAGCTACATATAGAGTTCCCCTCGAGGGTCTCAGAGTACTAATCATTTATGATCGACTCATACTTATCAAATCAAAACATCCTACCTAACTTGCAAAGCGTACATTGAGTAATTACTTATGTATTGAGAGAATTAAAACAGGAATTGGGTGAAATTGAGATTTCACCAGCAAAATCATCAAAATTAAACCAAAAGCAGAAAGGACATAGTTTCCCATTGAGGCCAATAATGGGAGCCTTCAAGATGGTATGGCGAGGAGCGATCGTAGGTGGGCATGCTAACTGTCATTTTATGATTCCATCTATTTATTGAAAACCTCCACTCCCTCACTTTGGTAATTTCCACTGAATCCATTATGAAGAGGCCTATATTACTGTGTACACCTGGTTCTTTAGCGGAGATCTCCTGAGTAGATCGCATTAATCATAACTGCATGTTCCGCCTCAAAATCCCATGCAGTGTTTTTGAATTTCAAAATAGGAACCGGATTTTGGAGGGGGTCTCAAGTGGTAAGCGGTATAGGAGGGGGGGGTGTGAAATGATGAGAGGATGAAACATGGAGGAGTGGACAGTAATGGATACCACCCATTTCGAATCCCCCCCGCCCATGGTTAAAGTTCGAAAGCTGCGGGGAGTGCGAAATGAAACAAGGACCATCAGATGAGAAGGGGGTGATTGGATATGGAGGAAAGGTGGAGGGCGATGAGGAGAAGGAAATGGCATGGCAGGTAAGGTAGGACCCGACTCGACCCTTTATAAATAAAACATCGTAAAAAACCCATATATCCAAACTTGAAAATATGTGGACTTCAGTTTGGGAAGATACATTGCATCCACACACTTTGCATGTTTACAGTTACATTATAAGAAATGGAATCAACGATGCGATGTGAAGTACGGAGGTGACATGGCAGATGGTGGGACCAGACCGCAGCTCACAGATCACAAAATTTAAGGTTTAGCCATAAGCGAAGGTGGTAAACACTAAAATAAGCGAAGTGCGAAGTGCGAGGGAGAAGGTAAGTAATGTTGAGGGAAGGTGGGACTCGACCGCATCGCAATTTAAACAAAATAGGTTGCGAGCATTTCAAATGGTAAGTTAAAAATTGTGCGACGTGATATCACACATCGGTGATCACAGGTTTTAACGTTTGGTAGAATGGAATAAGTTGTAATTTTGTGAAATGCAGTGGACGGGGGGCTAAAATATAGGGGAAGGGTGACATGTCGAGGAGAATGGCCCCATTTTAATTGCAATCGGGGAATGGGGAAAAGAAGAGATGAAACAATGATATAGTGGTGAAAAGGGAAAAGTATAAAGATAAACCAGAACGATGGAGAAAGGTAAGTTTAAGGCGGAAACAATATTTTGCATGCAATTTTGATAATGCGGTAAGGTATGGCGGGTCTCGCTTCACCGCATTGGCAGAAAAACAAGGTTTGGTGTAAGTCTTAAGAGGTAAGGTTAGGAACCTGCGGACTGCGAAGTGCGGGAAACATGCAAGGTTTATATGTGTGCCACAAGTGAACGAGTCCCACCTCATCTCAAATCGCATTTCACTCATTTTAACATTTACCCTTGTGCCCATCCTGAAACATTTGTGATCTGCGATTGTGGTTTGAATCTCTGTTGTTGATCATTACTTAGATCCAACAGTCCTCACTGCTCCCTTACTATGGTTTTCCGACCTTGTCTCTTTGGTTGCGCCAGGTCATTTTTTATTTGTTCGTGGAATACTTGCCTCACGTTCACAACTTGACCTACTTTAGCATTCATGACCCAACCCAAATGCATGCACGAATTGACCCAATCTCGTTCAAGACTCTGCCCTTGTTGTTTTTTTGTCTTAACTGTTTCTTTGTTGCCTTTGTCTCCGCTAATGGTAATTGATTCTCTACCTCTGCCCTGTGATTTCCTTATAGGGACCACTTCTCCATGTTATGTGCGATCATAGGCCAACATTAGCTCCATCTGGGGGCAACATGTTGTTCTAAGTGCATTAAGGACCTGCAGACCCTGAATTCTTTTGCTATATTGGGCTTATGGAGTCACAAATACATACTGATTAGACAAAGTTTTACACCAACAGTCAAGTGGACACAAAAATGGAAGATGAAACGACAGATGAAATGGGAGGAATCTAAACAAAATGGAGTATAAATAGTGGAATGATATATACAATGAGCTGGATTAGCCCTCGTTAGTGATGAAAATAGAACTTGAGTAACTGCCCATTCACGGGCGCCTGAAGTATATCTCCTTCTAAGTTCTCCAGGGAAAAATTATTGTTTCCTTTGACCTCTATCACCCTAAAAGGACCAAACCAGATGGGGTCGAACTTCCCATGTTTCCCTTTGTTTGCTCTCCTGACATCCCATCGCAGCACCAAATCCCCTACTTGGATTTCTCTGTATTTAGCTCTTTGGTCAAATAAGCCTTTAATCTTTTCTTGATATTCTGCTAGTCTGAGGCTTACCTGTTCCCATGTTTCATTAAACTCCACCGACTGGTTCATTCTTTGGATAAGGTCATCTGGCTCCTCCTCAATTTCTTGTAAGAATTGGGCTATAGGTAATGCAAACTGAATTGAAAAGACTGCGGCCCTACCATGCACCAATTCATAAGGGGACTTTCCTATGGATATATTTGTGGTGACGCGATTTGCCCAGAGTGAAAACTTGAGCAGGAAATCCCAGTTCTTTTGATTTTCATTGATGGTATTCTTCAATATCCTTACCAGTGTCTTGTTAGATGATTCTGCGAAACCATTCCCCTATGGGTAGTACACAGTGGAGTGGCCCAGCGGGATGTTGTAACATTGATAGAAATTAACAAATTTAGCCGACTTGAAAGCCTGGGAATTATTTGTGATGATTTTAGCTGGCCATCTGAACCTAGCTATTATCTTCTCCTCCAGGAATTTGATCACCACTGAATCTTTAGCATTTCTTGCGGGCACAACCTCTACCCACTTGGTGAAGTAATCTGTAGCAGTGAGGATCCATCAATGTTGATTGCTAGAGGCAGGGTGAATCTCTGCTATGAATTCATTCCCCCATTGTTTAAAAGGTTCCTCAACATGTACTGGAATTAATGGGAGAGGTGCATGCCTTTATTTTTCGGCAAACCCCTGACACTTCTCGCAGGCCCGGACTTGGGCATGTACATCGCCAAACAACTTAGGCCAAAAGAACCTTGCCTTCGAGATCTTGTGTGCAATAGATCACCAACTATAATTCCCACTGCATATCCCTTCGTGGAACTTGGTCATCACGTGGTCAAATTCTTGCTCTGTCAAACACAATAACAATATTCCCGTTGGGTCTCTCCAATATAGTCACCCATTTTCCACAATGTTTTTTTGAGACCTCAGTCTCAAAGTGTGATACTTGGTTTTATCATAGCAAGTGGGACACCTCAGCATAAAAAGATATTCCACTATATCTTTATACCATGAGGATAGGGGGTACTTGAAATGTGTTTTCTATGCGGAATATTCTATGCCTTGGTGTGCACCTTTGTCCTCTTGTGCCTCTCCTCCTATCATAGACAAATTTATTCCCAGAGCTTGACAGTTGGATTCAGACAAGATTGTTTCCAGCCCCTGGCCTTTGATGAGTTTAGTAAGCTTTATCTCTAGTTTGTACTCCTAGATTTTAGCTATCCATTTCCCCCTCTTCCCTTCACTATCACCCTATACTAGAATATCTTTCACTGCTGCAGTGGGTACATAAGTTGTTATGGCTGATTATAACACATACACCTGGAATTCCTTCAGGGATTTGACCAGAGCGTAAGTTTGATTCTCCAGGATATCATATCTCAGTTCAGCGTCCCGTACGACTTGACTGAAGAATACAATGGGTTGTTCATGCCCATCGGCATTTTTCTGTAAAAGTACTGCAGCTATTGTCTGAGGAGAGGTGAAGGAGAAAATCATCAATGACTTCCCATAACCTGGACCTGCCAGCACTGGGGCTTCTGCAAAGGCCTGCTTGACCCTGTTGAAAGATTCCTTGGACTCAAGGGTCCATCTAACTTCACTATTTTTCTTCATCATCCTGGTTGTTAGACTCCTATACCAATAGGTGTCATATTTCATGATTGACTTGATGGACTATGCAATATGTTCATACCTTTTCTTGTTGCAAAGGTTTTCCATATTCTCAAGAAATCAAAAAATTTAAAAAATGTAAAGAAGGTATACCCTAAAAGAAAAATCAAAGGGTGAAAAAATAAAAATGGCCAAAAAAGTAAAAGAAAATGAACCCCACCAAAATAAAGGCCAAGGAAAGTGTGCAAGTCTAAATGCCACTAATTTTTGCTCTTATGTAATAAATAAAATTGTGTACAACTTGTATCTTATGCCACAATTGATGAATAGTCAAACACTCTAAGCTTGGCTAGTTCATCTTTCAATTTTATGTTTTAGAGATAGAGAATAAAATCTGACCAAACTGTTTAATCTTGGCAGATAAGTAGATAGGTAGAGTAAATAAAGGAGCTCAAAAGTTTAATTTGAGCCTTTGGATGAAATAAGGTTAGAATTAGATAGATTTCCATGTGTAAAAAAAAAGTGTGATAAGGGTTTGCCAGTCTAAGTGCACCCTAATAAAGAAGAGAAAATGGTAGGGTAAAGTAGGTAGGGTAGGTAGATTGATTTTGCAAAATTACATGTGATGAATGATGGCTTTAGATGTGTTAAATCTTTACTTTCATCACAAGTACAAAGGCATACACTATACTGGAAGAATTTCAAGCAGAGCAAAGTCAAATTATTAACTTCCCTTCTTATTTTTCCTTAAAGATTTCACTAATTTCCCCTAAGTACTAAGGTATTTGAAAATTAGAGGGGCTCAAGGCATTTCCTTGACTTTTGGAGGGAGCGGACCCTCGGCCCAATAATTGAAAAAGCCTCAGTGCTTGAAATTATTCATCATGACATTCCCTCACTTGTAAAAAACCTTTTCCTTAAGTAAAATCCCATTTTACTCAGGAAAATCATGCAATATTTCATAAAAACCTATTCATAAAAAGCATAAGTTAAATACATTACTTTAATGTTTTACACTTAGCGCTTCATTCATTTTTCATATTAATTTCTAATTTATTATTTAAATCCCTAAAAGAGTGACCTTCTCCTATTATATGTAACTCCTTTTTTTTTATAAGTAACCCAAAAACCCACTTATTATAATTTTAGCCAAAGTATTTAATCTCCATATGTTTAAATAAAACACCCTCATTATACTCCCTTTTGGCTAAAATATATCATTATATTAATCCCGCCCCCTATAGTAATTAGATTACTTTGATTTAATTACCATATAATAGAAATACATTGAAAAAGCAGTTAAAACATGTTTTATTACGTGTTTTAAAACAAAAATAATGAAGTTTTGTTTAAACCAAACTTCAAAGTAACCCTTCCCTTGTGTATTTTTCCTACCCCGACTCCCTTTACCCAAGGTTAAAACTATAACCCTTTGTTAAAATCCCGATATATATCCCATACCCCAATTCTTAACTCTGGTAAAAATCCTTTTGAAACCTTTCCCGATCACTTTTCTACGTTTTAAAAAGGAATTAATTAATCCTCACGATTAATTAATAACCTGTTCCACCAATAGGATCATCCCCGATGCGATTAATTAACATTTAAATTGCATTGGGCCTGCTTGTTATCCCCTTGTCATCTCGACACCCCGACTACTGTCCGATCAACTGATCTCAGATCTACGGCTATTATCAATATTGTTGGGCATATGCGTCCGAATGATAACGCGTGATGGCCAAGCGGTTTTTTGAACAGTGTCGTGCCACGCGTCGTTCATCGTATGGAATCGCTGCCCCTCTGCTCAAAACCACCTTTCCCCAAAAGCGGTGTGATAGAAACCACTTACCGCCTGTCTCCTGTGACACGTCCACCGTACTTGCTGATGTCATCCTTTAAAAAATAAAAAAACCCGCCACCCTTTGACTTTGCAAATAAAAAAAAAGAGCCCGCGTCTTTTTCATTATCTCGTGCACAGTGAACGACCAAACTCCCATGCAGAAAACTCCAAAACCAACTTTCGAACGCCGTCAACTGCCATCTTACTAAAGAAAATTGCAGCCAAGTTATCCAGAATTCGTCTGCCATTACAAGTACTTGTTTAATTACTGTTCAATCCCTAGAAAACAGGTATTTACCCCAATTCTCGTTAAACTCTGTAAAAACCTGGTTTTGTTTTAAATTCTACACGAAAAATTGAAACAGAGTTTAAGTCTGGTCTTTAGTTCATTCCTCAATTCCCAAAACTATTATTGCATTCCCCAAACCTGTGATTGTGCCTGTTTTCCTTCAAAACCCAAATTTTCATTTCTAAATCCACAAGAACCAGAAATGGAGGTTCTCGTGGCTCTAAATGTCGCACCTTTGAATGCCCCTCACAGAGATTTAGATTATCTACCTTTAGCAGACAAAGATTTCCAAATTAAAGACTTGACTCTCAGTTAAAATCCCCTTCGAATTTTCTGCCATTGCAAAGATAACTATCTGAACGGCTTGGACATTGTTGGATTATGGGAATCCAATCTTCCCATGTATCTTCTCCCTGCAGTCCACATTTTTCCTGAGATAATCCATTACTGCCATGCAAATTACGACCCCAATCAAAGAGCAGTCTTATCCCTGAGTCAAACCGTCCTCTTCCCAATAACTGCTCAGGCCATCAACGAGATGTTACAATTTCAGCCTGTTCAAGACCTAACTCCCATTTCCATGAGAGAATTACTTGAAAAATCTGCCAATTTATCCCATGAATAATTAAGTCGCCTCTGCCAAACCTTCAGGTTGCCTGAACATCAGCCCAAAGGCCCTCCCCCTTATGGTTATACCTTTTTCACTGATGTGGGCAGACTTATTTTGAACTTGATATCTTCCATAATGGGTTTCAATACTAGTGAGTATGTTGATCAATTGACCCTAGCAATCATGTCAATTTTTACCCCTGGACAGCCCCCTGCTGTCAAGTATGACTTTGCTTCCTACATTGCTGGAAAAATCCATGAGCAGTTCATGAGATTAGAGAATGAAAGAGTTTTCAAATATTCTTCGGTTATTTATCATCTCATGCTTTACTTTCAATCAGAGAGTTTCCCTTTTTATGTTAAAAAACTTGATTCCAAAGGTAATCCCAGGTCTGTTATCTTTTGGTCAGCCATCACTCATAATTTCTCTGATTCTCCTTATTCCTATAATGAGTTTATTGACCTATTTTTACACCCTACAACCACCTTGTTGATAGGAGTCTCCCCTCCTAGGGTTAGTAATGACATCAAGAAAATTCTACAACTCTCAAAGCAATACAAGATAGGTGACTGGTACCTATATCAAAATCACACAGAAATTAGAATATATGGGTGTGAATTATGCCCTTTCAAGTTGCCTAAATATGTCCCAATGAGACTATTTGCCCTAGAATATTTCAGGCAGATGAATAATTCTGATATAGTTCATTTCTGTAATGCAAAGAAAAAGGCTCAACTCAGGATCAAAAGTCAATTAGGTCCCTTTATCTATAACTCTAGGGATGCTGGGAACGAAGCTGAAAGAATATTAGAAGACTATCTCAGATTACAAAAAAGTTTCTACTGGGTACCTTATGACCCATTCAACTTCATTTGTGATAGAAGAATGAAAAATAAATTATCACCATAAATTCATCAAAGAATCCCATAAATTGAAAAATATGCCAATATGGATGAATGGATGGAAGGAACATTGATAGAACAAGATAGAGAGCAGGTCAATGTTGACAATATTATGAAAGACCTTGAAAAAATGCTTGAACTAGACTCTTTTGCACAGGTACAAAGACCAGAGGTTGGTCCTTCCTCTGTTGGAAATTTTCAGCAGAATTTAAAAGAAAGCATTGCAGTGGCATCTAAAGGAAAATAGAAAGAGGTTGATATACAAGTTACAGAAACTTTTACAATGATAGAACAACCTCAAACTTCTAAGGAACAAGGTCAAGTACAGGTTTCTCATACTCAGACCAATCCAGCAGAAATATCAATTTTGCAGACTCCTCTCAATGTAGAAAAAGGCAAAAAGAGAGATGCTGAAGCAGCTACTCCTATCAGTGGGTCTTCACAACAACTTGGTGCTAAAAGACAAAAATTAAATCCTCTTCCAGAAGTAGAATCTGTTCATGAAATCCTTGATAGTCAGGGAGGAGAAGAATTGGGTAGTCAACAAATAGGTACAATGAGTGGGACATCTGATACTTCTCAGAGAAAAGAACTACAAAAGCAGCAGAGTGCAGAAATATCATCTTTCAAGCCACCAGTAAAATATGCATGGGATATCAAAAGAAAATTCATAAATATAAAGGCCAGAAATGATCCTCTCAGACTTCAAGTCTACAATCAGTGTTTGAAGATGGCTCCTAAGAATCAACAGAGTCTGATGTCAGCTTATGACATCCAATAGGGAAAAATGCTAATGAGTCACTTCAAACCCAAAATGCAGCAACCTCAAATAGCTACAGATTATATCAGAACTAATTTTGAAGTTCTAGCAAAAGATATCCATCATTTGGATCAAATTGAGTTACACAAACAAACAGGTGAAATGATTTATTCTACTCTGACAGATAAATCAATGATGACTCAGAAATTGCAAGATTCTTTGTAGAACACTAATGCTCAATTGAGTCTTGAAAAATCCTCTTCTTAGGCTAAGGATAATAGGATAAAAACTTTGGAGGAAGTAATTATTGGATTGGGTCATAATCCTAAGGATGTCAAGGGTATAGAAACCTTGATAAAGAAAAAAGATGATGATATTGTAGCATTGAGAAAACAATTGAAACTACCAGCCTCTAGACATCCACAGACTGCAGAGATTATAAAACAAAATTCTGAAGAAGAATCAATGGACTTGATCTTAAAACTAAATGAGCAACTTAATGAAACATAAAAATAGCTTGAAAAGGCATTGAAAGACAAGCAGTCTAATATTCCAGCATCTACAGCAGAGGCAGTTACTGGTACATCTACAACAGGTCAGCCAACAGGATTGTCACAGGTAAATACTTCTAATTTAAGTACAGAAGAGTTAATAAAGTCAATGGAGGAATTGAAACTCTAAGTGACAGAGCTTCAAAGAACAAAGGAGCAATTCACTGCTTTAGAACATAAATATGATCTCTCTAAAATGAGTGTTGCTGATAAAACAAGAGAGGTCAACAGACTAGAAAAATTGGTCAACAGATTGGAGAAGGATCTCACATTGGAGGAGCCTTTAAAGGAAATAAATGAAATTCTTTGGGACAACATCATCCAGTCAATAAAAGATGTATGGTCCTCAATTCAAATAATGTATGAACAGAATGATTTGGTCAAATTGGCTGTAGAGGAAGTTCAAAGTGCAAGAGAAGAATTGGGAAATAGGCCTGAAGAAGCCAATCAACTCATACAATTTTTAAACACCCAAAATAGACAATAGCTTGAAGAACTTGGCATTGAAGACCGGACAGGCACAATTTTGGAAATATAGAGAGTTTTTACAAAAATAAATTTGATGCAGAATTTAGAACGAAGGTGCTCTGATATGCAAGGAGAAATCAGTGCCTTCATGAAAAGATTTGATATTTTGTTAAATAAAGGATTTCCCAATCCTTTAATTTCAGAGGATAAACTGATGGACCTTGAAAGTTATGTTGAGAAGTTGGATAAGCATGCTGACAATCAGGCTAGTACCTCAACTAGTTCATCAGTAGCAGCATTGCCTACAGGAAAAAATCTTCATGACAGATTGGAAAATTTGTTTTATCTTGAGCATGAAGTCAAACATTTGTTTCCAAATCAGCCTAATTTCTTCAAATATACTGAGCCTTATGAAACTCTGAGAAAACTGCAAAGGACCAGAATACCGGAAGATGAATGGTGGGAAGGAATGTTGGAGCTTTTGTAAAAATCATCCTTACATAATTTTTTGCTTATTCACTATAGTAAGTTATAATAACAAGGATAAAAAGATAAACAGAGGTCAAAGTGTATCAGAGCAGTCAAAGAGTATCAGTAAAATGGAGCAGCCAGCACAGAGTTACTAAAATACAGCAGCAAGCCAAATCATAGGGCCTGCCTCCAGCACATCCATGAAAAGAAGGAACAGCACAACATCAGTTACCTTTTATCTTATCTACGAGACCATTTGTCTCTATTTTGTTGTAAAATACTTATGAATTACCCAAGATTATATCTCAATTTGTTATGAGATATTTTGTATAATTTTTTGTATAAATACTCCATCAATCTGAGTATTGAGGGGTGGATTCTTATACTTTGTTGTAACATTGGCTATTTTGGAATAAAGTGTTGTTGGAGAATTTTTGTGTGGTTAGCTGGATGATGAATTGATGCGAAAGACTTTTTACAGGATTCGTGTGTCAGACTACGGATCAATAAGTCATCTTTCTCTTGTGTTTTAAAGTCTTATATCTGTTTATTATATCATCTGTGTATCATTTCTGAATAATTAACGAAAAGGAATAAATCAGTAAGTACTTAAGTGTAATCTGATTTCAATTGTTGTTATTCTAAATGTTTTCTTCTAAATTGGTTTAAACAGTGAATTCTTAATTGCTCCTGTTTTACTAGTTTATGCATTTTGATTATTTAGTAAAGAATACTTAATTGCTCTTTATTAATAATCACTCAATTTCCCTCTTTTGGATATGTTGAAGGATTCTTAATTTCCCTTCACCTATTTCAAGTCCATTCCATTCACTTTGATCTTTAATTGTTCCCTGTTTGATTATCTTGCCCTGTGAAACCATATTTTGTTAAGAAACTTAATCCAGTTAAGCCCTTTTCTTTTGACTCCATTAGCCCAATGGCCTAAACTACTCAATCTTACCCTTTTATATAGGATTCCATCACCCAAACTCAGTCAAAACCCATGGAATTTATAACTAGCCTAATATATTTCAAACAAAGCTAAATTATACAGAGAGAGCCCTCTCTGGGTACAGATTGGCTAGATTCTGTACCTAAAATTTGGTTTGTGGTTACCTCGGACCCCTTTCCTCTTCCCAACAACTTCAAGGAAAATATGAGTGATAACACTGGTGATGTTTCAAAAAATCTCGGCATAGTTGGGAATGAACCTTCTAAGGAAATTTATTCTTCCCAAGAACACATGTACTTCCTTTTTGTTTCTTGGCAAGGGAATTTCATTTATCACCTCTACCTGCTTCGGGTCAATCTTCACTCCTTCCTTAGTTACTATATGCCCCAACAACTTTCCTTCCTCCAAGGAAAACATGGATTTTTGAGGATTCAGAGACAGACCATACCTACGACATTTATCAAAGGTTCGTCGAAGCTGCTCTATATGTTCCGCGTCACTCTTTAAAAAGACGTTGATGTCATCCAGGTAGATCACCACAAACTTGTCTTTCTTTCCTATGAATGAAATGTCCATCACCCACTGGAATGTGGTATCGATGTTTATCAGGCCAAATGGAATTCAGGCGTACATGAAGGTTCCCCAAGGCGTAGTGAACACCGTCTTATTTTGGTCTTCCAGGAGCATTGCCACCTGGTTATATCCTGAGAAGCCATCCATCATGGACATACGGGAGGATCCCACCACCTTTTGCAGGATGTGATCCATCTTCGGGAGGGGATAGTTATCTTTGAGCGAGGCTCTGTTCAAATTGCAAAAATCTACGCAAAGCCTTATTTCATCGTTCTTCTTTCTAACAGGCACCAGGTTTTCCACCCATTCGGAGTACCTTAGAGGGACAATAGTATTGGCCTGCAATAGCTTCTTTATTTCCCTTTCAATAGTTGGGAGAAGACGGGGGTTGATCTGTCTCAGCTTTTTCTTATGAGGCTTAGCATCCTATTTGAGTAGTAGCTTATGTTGTATAATGTCAATATCAAAAGTATTTAGATCCTGGTATGACCAGGTGAAGACATCCCTATATGACTGAAACAACCTGAGGTATTGATCTTGGTATTCTTCAAGGACCCCTTTTAACAACTTTATCACCTTTGGATCTTCTTCCGTCCTAATGTTCACATCCCTGATAGGTTCGTCGAGGGTAATTTTGCTGGGGTTCATTGGGATATAATTCTTGTCAAACAATCTCTCCAATGGCACAAGGCCCCTAGGGATGACATTTCCCTTTAGTTGCAGAACACGGTCTCTAGCCAATGTCTCTTCCCATTTGGTTTTTGGTTCTTCACTGTCATCTTCCAGGATTGAATCAATCATCATATTTGAGAACTCTCCCACCGTTTCCATAAAACATTGGACCTTCTCTTCATATTTGAATACTTGCCAATGCTTAATGTTATTCGGAATGGAGGGGAAATATCACACTTCAACCTCATATCTGAGCAAAGGATTCCGAGGGGGGCGGAAATTACTAGCATCCATAGCTAGTTAGTCTTCCATTCTGTTCTTTTCCCTCAGCATGAACTGAATCTTAAAAGAAGAATATAAGTTCTCAACTAAATACCATGCCTCATTATTGTAAACTCTGAGCCGCGGGTGTTTATCTTGGCATTGGCTCCTGACTTGCCTCACTACAAGCTATGAATCTCCAAACACATTGAGGTTCTGTATGTTCACTTTCTGCACTGCTTGCAACCCCAACAACAGGGCTTCATATTTAACCACGTTATTTGTGGCTTAGAATTCCAACTTAAAGGATAGGGGAACCAAGCATCATTCTGGTGATATCAAGAGTACCCTAGCCCCGTTTCCTTCCCGTGAGTAAGCTCCATCAAACTGCAAGGTCCATATTTCATTTTCCTCTCTGCTCATATGATTCTCTTGGATTAGAGGACAGATCTTCATTTCCTACAGGAAATTTCATCCTCCTCAAGCATAAGACAAGAGAATTTTCCCTCCTTAGTATCTACTAGAGAATTTGTGGAGCCATTGGCTTTGGTGACCATCTTCACGAATCTGGACTCATGGTATAATCGTCTTTCCTCCCCATCGAATACTAGAATAGTGACATAGGTGAGGTCAAGTTTTATGGATCCTCCAATATTGGTACCCCAGTATCTAGATAGCAACATTCCAAACTGAGTTGGGATATCAGCCACAAAAATGTCCATTACTATGCTTTTGGCCGGACTCTGGGCTAAATTTACTACCAGATATTTTATCATGCCCAAGAATTTCACCCTCTTGGAATCAAAAGAATATAGATCTCTATAAGGCATGGTGATCTGCAACCCAACTGCTCCATGATAGAAAATGGAAATAGATTATGTGAAGCTCCAGAATCTAGCATGCAATTGTGCAATAACAGGTCTTGTATAACTAGAGTCACATAGAATGGAGGACTGGCTGAATCTAACTCTTCTACATGAGGTCCAAAAACTACCATGGGTATTTCTTCTTGGAGATTGAGGTTGTTAGGGAGAGGACCTACACCTTGGGGAATCATGAATTAGGAGACTTGGGCCTTGTATGAGGGTCGTTTTAGAGCTCGATCAAGGGGACTGGTATCTTGACCTTTTATAATTATTTCTGGAGGCTAAAGGTCACGGGAGCTTTTTCTATGATAACTTCTTTGAACTACTCTTTAGGAGGGTCAGGTAGTTTCAAGGGTATAGCTGTGGATCTCTCATATTGGGGAGGATCAGAGCCCTATTTCGAGAATGTGGGCGTAGAGGCTTTATGATGGGAAGAGTCTTCTAAAGGATTTTTCCCCTTACTGGCAGACCTAGAAGGGGTCTGATATCTTAATGTTGACACTTCATCTTGTTCCTGCACTCAGGTTCTCTTCCCGGAGGACCTGAGATCATACTTCCTGTGGAGTTGAGCTTGCATGAAATCCAAAAAATACCTACAGTAATTGTCAATATATCGATCCTCTAGAGGGATTTCCTTCTCTTTTGGCTCTTCTTGCAGGGCAAGTTCACCTTCTTCATCCTCTGAGTAAGCGAGGAATTGATCTTCTTGACTGTCTGTGACATTCTCGGCATGTCCCTCCATTTCCCCTTCCAGGTATAGAGGAGGTTGGATGTGATCTTCTTGTTCTTTCCTTTCTCGTTGCAACAACTGTAGAGGGGGCTTCCGGTACTTGGGACTAAACCCACGGTTTGGAATCATTTGGTTAGGACGAGGAGGGGAATTCTTGGCCTCCACTTCAAGCTTCACCAGCTTATTTGAGAGGTTCTTTATCAACTTATTCATCTCTTCGATTCTATACTCATGTGATTCCCTCTCTTTATTAGAGGTAGAAACCTCCTCCCTACCCCATATTTTGGCTTCATGCTCTGTCTTGCCTTGAATTTACCAATAGAAGCAAAGTTTACTTCTACCTCCAGTGCATCAGTCTAAATCTGATTTAGAGATGCAGACTTTCTTTCCCTTAGGGTGGACTGAAATTCTGGTTCAAAAGCTCCTACAAAAACCACCTTAGCAGCTGCTTGTGGATGCTTTATTTCAATAGGGAGATTATTATAAAGCTTATTGAACCTCTTTATAAAAAATTTTACATCCTCATTGTGTCTCTTCTTGAGAGCATTGAACTCTGTACGAACATATCCATGGTCCCTCTTTTCTCCCCATTTTAGTGTGAAGAAAATCTCTATTTCTTCCCAAGTGGTGACTATGTGATCAACAAGAGATTTGAACCATTTCCCAGCCTCCCCATCCAAGGGTTGGATGAAAAGCCTCAACACCACATCTAGGTGCTCTACGTTTACGTTGTCAGAAAAGGCACAAAATTTTTCTATATGTCTTTGCGCATAAGTACTATCTTCCCCGGTGAACCGAGGCATGAGATTTAGATAATCTTGAGGCATGTCTTTCAATAATTGAGGTAAAGCTAATGGAGAATATTTATTGAGGAGGAAGCCAGGTAAAACCACGAGGGGCAGTGGAGGTAAATTTTAAGGATGAATTGGCTGTGGTATAACAAGTGTGTGTTGAATATAGGTTGCTATATTGGTCTGTAAAAAGCTATGGAGTAATGCAACTTCTCTAATTTATTTGGCCTTAGGAGTAGAGTGCAAGGGAGGCAAAGATATATCAGCAGATTTAGCTTCATTTTTTATGACTAAACCGGCTAAAGCAAAGGCTTCTGGAGAATACTAAAGTACGTCAGTTGTGGTGCCGATGTCAGCATTCTGAGGTGAGGAAGGCGAAGCTTCTAGAGTAAATGAGGGAAGTTCAGCCTGGCTAGGTTGCTTCTCCTTCTAGACTCTCTTAAATATAATCTTTTTAGGATCAGACACAGAAGGGGTTTTCTACTGGAAATTATTTGATCGAGTATGAGGCCTTTTATAAGCCAGGATTATGACTGACTTGAACTTTAATAGTAGTGGAGTCACCAAGTTGAGGGCTATGCAACTCTCAACCCTTCGTTCTCACCTGATTGAAGGGTGAAGAGAATGTCGTATCCCAAGGAAAAGGTTTTCTAATTCGTTTCCCTAGAAATGGCGCCAAAAAGATGTTGTATCTCCTAGAGACAACCTTGAGTTTCAAAATAATAGTGCCTAGGACATCTTAAAATCAGAGGTTAAATGTAGACAGTTGTATAATTTCCTCTGACATAATATGAGTCAAGAGAATAATGGTTTTAGTGGTTCTAGGATGAGAAATACCTCGGATTCGATTCATGTGAATTCCCCAAATAATGAGAGGGCTCAGGATACCGTGAGACTGATGGTGTTTAGATGGGAAAAGTGTAAAACAATGAGAAAGAAGCTTTAAAAAGTATGCAGAGGCATTGAGAAAGAATAGAGAAGGAACTCACAAGGGATAGGCTTACGAGGATTAAGAATCTATCTCTCTGTGAACTCAGATGAAACAGATGTGAAATATATATGGACGAAAATAGAGGTTCATCGAGCATGAATTAAGGGAGGGAAACAAACTTAAAAAATGAGCGTTAACACCTGGACGTTATACAGACACGAATTCATGAATAAAATTGCAGAATACCAGTATCTACATTACATGAACCAATCAAAGTAGCATAGCATGAAAAATGATTACACGTAAAAAGGAGATTACTGATAACAAAAGGAAACAGATACATACTACTCATTGCTCCATTTGGAATCGAAATAACAGCTCTGTATCATATTAATTTTAAACAAATCTCCCAAATATGTATCTTAGAGAACAGGGAGCACAATCATACAAAACTACAACAAAATACTTCCAAATTCCAGAACCCTTCTTTAATCTTGGAACGAGCTACCTATAGAGTTCCCCTCAAGGGTCTCACTACATTAATCATTTATGATCGACCCATACTTATGAAATCAAAACATCCTACCTAACTTGTAGAGCTTACATTGAGAAATTATTTTGTACTTAAAGAATTAAAATAGGAACGGGGTGAAATTGAGATTTCACCAACCAAGTTATCAAAATTAAACCGAAAACAGAAAGGACATGGTCGCCCATTTAGGCCAATAATGGGAGGCTTCAAGATAGTATGGCAAGGAGCGGTTGTAGGTGGGCAGACTAACTATCATTTTATGATTCCATCTATTTCTTACAAACCTCCACTCCCTCAGTCTGGTAATTTCCACTTAATCCATTCTGAAGAGGCATGTAGTACTGCATGCACCTGGTTCTTTAGCGAAGATCTCCTTAGCAGACCGCATAAACCATAACTGCATGTTCTGCCTCAAACGCCCATGCAGTGTTTTTGAATTGCAAAATTAGAACCAGATTTCAAAGGGGGTCTCAAGTGGCAAGCGGTATAGGAGAGGGGGTGCAAAATGATGAGAGGACGACACGTGGAGGAGTGGGCGTTAATGGATACTACCCATTTCGGACCCTCCCCCCCCCTCCATGGTTAAAGTTCGAAAGTTGCGGGGAGTGCGATATGAAACAAGGACCGTCAGATGAGGAGGGGGTGATTGGAGATGGAGGAAAGGTGGAGGGCGATGAGAAGAAGGAAAGGGTGTGGTAGGTAAAGTAGGACCCGAATCGACCCTTTTTAAACAAAACATTGTAAAAACCCCATATATCTAGACTTGAAAATTTGTTGACTTCAGTTTCGGAAGCCGCATCGCATCTGCGCACTTCGCATGTTTTATAGTTTACGTTATAATAAATGGAATCGGCGATGTGATGCGAAGTACAGAGATAAGGTGGCAGATGGTGGGACTGAACCGTAGTCCACAGATCACAAAATTTAAGGTTTAGCCATAAGCAGAGGTGGTAAACACTAAAATAAGCGTAGTGCGAAGTGCGAGGGAGAAGGTAAGTAATGTGGAGGGAAGGTGGGGCCCGACCACATCGCAAGTTAAAAAAAATAGGTTGCGGGCATTTCAAATGGTAAGTTAAAAACTGTGCGATGTGATATCGCACATTGGCAATCACATGTTTTAACGTTTGGCAGAATGGAATAAGTTTTAATTTTGCGAAATGTGGTGGACGATGGGGGAAGGGTGGCGTGTCAAGGATAATGGCCCCACTTTAATCGCAATTGGGGAATGGGGAAAAGAGGAGATGAAACAATGATATAGTAGTGAGAAAGGAAAGTATAAAGATAAAGTGGAACGGCAGAGAAAGGTAAATTTTAAGGCAGAAATAAGATTTTGCATGTAGTTTTGATAATGCGATAAGGTATGGCAGGTCCCGTTTCATCACATCAACCGAAAAACAAGGTTTGGTGCAAGTCTTAAGAGGTAAGGTTAGGAAAATACAGGCTGCGAAGTGTGGGAAATAGGTAAGGTTTATATGCGCACCACAAGTGAACGGGTCCCACCTCATCGCAAATCGCATTTCGCTCATTTTAACATTTACACTTGCACCCATCCTGAAACATTTGCAATCTACGATTGTGATTTGAATCTCCGCCATTGATCATTACTTAGATCCAATGGTCCTCACTGCTCCCTTACTGTGGTTTTCCGACCTTGTCTCTTTGGTTGTGCCAGTCATTTTTTATTTGTTCGTGGAATACTCGCCCCACGTTCACGAATTGACCTACTTTAGCATTCACGACTAGACCCTGAACGCATGCACGAAGTGACCCAATCTAGTTGAGAATCTACCCTTGCTGTTTTTATGTCTTAACTATTTATTTGTTGCCTTTGTCTTCGCTAATGGTATCTGCTTCTTTGCCTTTGCCTTGTGATTTTCCTATAGGGACCACTTCTCCATGTTATGTGCGATCACAGGCCAACAGTGGGAGTGTGAAAACATCACCTAATACAATTTAATTATAGAACACTATATTTATTTGAGGTCTTATAAGGATATTATATTATGATTAACATAGGAATAATATGATGACTTACAGTAGATTTGAAGTTATTTTCATAACATTCTTCAAAGATCACCAAAAGCAATGCTAGAAGGAATGACATGATGACCTACAATACAGTAGAGTTGAAGTAATAGTGTCCATCGACATCACATGCTTCAAAGATACCAAAAGAAAAGGACCACACCTCCTTGCCCTTTATGATCCTCCACAATATTTTCTTTAATGAAACGTTCTTTATGAAAAATATCCCAAATGTTCTTTATGCAAAATATCCTAATGGAATAGCCGCCACCATACACAGTGATGCTAGTGTATGGTTTCTTTGAAGAATACCCACACAACATGAAATTCACATAGAATCTACAAAACATTATAAAAATAGAACTACCACTACTCTAACATCCAATATCAATGACAAATTTCAAGAATTGATCATGGCTCTCATAATTTAGCACTCTTCAATCAGAACTAATAGAAATAACATGGCTTTGGCTTTGAATCAGGGTATCTCTAGGATCAAAATAAAGTGTTGGAAAATGGAGGAATGTTTAATATGTAAACGTCTGTTTGCTTCGCCATAACTCCACACCTTTCAGGGCAAGGGCTTATCACATGTTTCACAATAGGATAATAACACCCAACGTTTTACTCTATTACTAGTCTATGTTGCAATATTGAGAACCTCTTCAATAAGATAGAAAACTTCTTCAATAAGGTATGGATGTGCCATGATTTTGTTAATCCTAAATCATAACCATTCCTAAATCATAATAATTTAATCATAAATCATAACAATTCTCTCATGGGTATGGATGTGCCTATGATTTTTCTAATCATTCTAGTTTTATGATAATATAATCAAATTAGATCTCTCAAATTTGTGCCTATGCTTTCGGTTAATCGTGATGATAATTAGATATATTTGAATTAGAGCACTCAAACTAGAGCTTTCAAACTTGTGCCTATGATTTCTATTTCTATTAATCATTTTGGCTATGATTTCTATTTCTGCTAATCATTGTGCCTATGATTTATGTTAATCATGATGATAATATAATCAAATTAAAGCTCTCAAACTTGTGCTTAATATGATCAAATTAGAGATTTCAAACTTGTGCCCATGATTTATGTTAATCATAACAATTCTATGACTTTTTTTAATCATAACAATTCTAGTTGATTTTTGTTTCTATTAATCATTGTTCCTATTATTTATGTTAATCATGATGATAATATAATCAAATTAGAGCTCTCAAACTTGTGCCTAATATGATCAAATTAGAGCTTTCAAACTTGTGCCTATGATTTCTGTTAATCATAACAATTCTATGATATCTGTTAATCATAACAATTCTAGTTGGATGATAATATAATCAAATTAGAGTTTGATTAACAATTCTAGTTTGATGATAATATGATCAAATTAAAGCTCTCTAATTTGTGCCTATTGTTTAGGTTAATCATAACAATCTATTTTGATAATATGCTCAAGTTAGAACTCTCAAACTTTATTCTTATAAAATATATATCTTTTAAAAAATATAAAACATAATATATATTTATAACATATTTATATTTATAAAAATTTTATATTTTGAATTATAAAACACATATTCCTTTTAATACATTACTCTGAAAAGGAAATGAAAATTAATTTATTGAATGATAGAAAAGCTATTGGTTTTCTTTAGAAATATAAAACACATATTTTGTTAAAAATGAAATTTACTAATTTATTGAATAGAATATAAAACACATATTTTGTTAAAAATGATTTTTATTAATTTATTGAATGAAATATAAAACAAATATTTTGTTAAATTTTTTTTTTTACTAATTTATTGAATGAAATATAAAACACATATTTTGTTAAAAATGAGATTTATTGATTTATTGAATGATAGAAGAGTATATATGAAATTTACTAATTTATTGAATGATAGAAAAGCCATAGATTTTCCTTGAAATATAAAACACATATTTTATTAAAAATGAAATTTACTAATTTATTGAATGATAAGAAAGCCATATGTTTCCTATATCTGTTATGAAAATAATATTTTAAATTTGTGTCATGATTAAATGGGAGGCTCTTCCCAAGGTCTGATGATGGGCTTAGGAAGTGCAGGTTGAACTACTGCATCTGCATGTACATCTGCTCTAGTACAAGGAATTGAATGGGAATCAACTGGAACTTTATTGACTTGCTGCTGATGGGAGTCTTTCACAATCTTCTGAACAGAAACAGGTTCAGAATGGTGACTCTTTTGCTGAAGTTCTTCTTGCTGAAGCTGAGATTCCAACTGCAAAAACTCAATCTTCTCTTGTGCATCTTGCAAACAACTATGAATGTTACAAAGAGCATTCTTGCTCATTCTTATCACATCATCAACATTTGAATGAATGAGGTTATTCAACAACTCTAATGCCTCATTGATTTTAGCCATTTTCAACAACTTAGGCTCAAAAATGAAAGGGTGTCGGCTTCAACCGAAAATGCACCCGTTTACAATGTGATGCAACAAGCAATACAAATGACTCAAAAGAATTTCCAACTATGGAAATCTCAAAGTACAAAAGCTGCTCCTCAAATGATGGAGGGCAATCAACAATGACTTACATCAACAACTCAACTTCACTGATTCCAACTATGAATGAAGAGGCAAATTCACTCACAATGTGAGTTCAATACAAAATCTCTGCAAAATATTTGAATGTGCAGCAAAAACAACTTGTGCAAGAAGCCTTTAAGGCAGCTGAATTTTCTTCTTCAAGGAGTTGTTTTCAATGATGCCAAACTTGTCTTCAAATGTCAATTTCTTCAAAAAAATCACCCTTATGTCAATGCCACAAATCACAATGTAAAATTTGCAATTTTCTTGTCATTTCGTCATTTTCTCATTATGCCATTTCTTCTTCCTTTCTGCTTTTCAAGTCTTCTTCCTCTCTCTCTCCTCTCTCTCTGCTATTTTTTTTTTTTTTTTTTTTAATTAATTGAAAATTAATTTAATGAAAGGGAATTTAAGGGAAATGTTAAAAAGGATTATTTAAAAAGGGATGGGAGGTAATGTATTATATGGAGTTTATTAAATAAAAAAATGGGAAGGGGATTATTGAAATGGGAAGGGGAATTGAATTAATGGAATGGAGTGATAAGGGTAATAAAATAAAAAATCAAATTTAAAAAGGGTGGTATTATATAGTGGGAAGGGAGTTTTAAAAATCGAATTTTTAAAAAGTGTTGGAGAGGGGTATTAATGGATGGAGGGGATTAATTTAAAAGGAGAGCGTAAGGAAAAAAAATACGATGGGCTATATGGGCTATACCAATCGTTACATAGATTAATTCAAACATGGCACGCCCGCCTCCTTCCAGTTCATGGTTAGCCAGCCCTCGATACCGGTTTCAAGGTTACAGTTGGCAGTGGGAGAGGGATTTACGAGGGGGGAGGCGCTATTGCAGAGTGGGTTGAGGGGGCAGTGAGGGTTTGGAAGAGTGAGGGGAGAGCGCGGGTAGGTAGGAGCTGGATACGAGTGAGGGAGCTCGGTTATGAGTTGAAGTGGGTAAGGCGTTCGACGCAGAGGGTAGAGGATAGGCCGCGTGTGAGAGGAGCCGTGGAGTATGAGCAGTAGAGGCGTATTGCAATTGAAAGGAGATGGGGGTATAGCAAATGGGGAGGCGGCATATGTGCAGTGCGTAAAGGGCGGAGGGAAGCATAGGAGAGGACGTGAGATATTGCAGGTGCGTGTTAAGCGATGAGAGCTGGGACAGCCGCGGGAGAAGGGAGCGTTAGGCAGATAGAATGTGGGGGCGTATGGTTTAGTCGAACGCTGTAGTGGGTAGGCCGTGGAGTAATGTGGGAGGAGTAGGAGCGTATACCAGTGAGGCGTAGTGGGTAAGGAGGGGAGAGCGTAGGGAGTATGTGGGATAAAGTGAGGAGGGTAGCAGCGTAGGCGTAGAGTGAGGGCGTATTGTATTGAACTGTGGGATTGATTGTAGAGTTTAGGGAGCGGATAGTTGCAGGGATTTTTTTTTTAATTTTTTTTTATTATATTTTTTTTATATATATAACAGCAGAGAAGAATAGAGAGTCTACATTTTCTTCCACCAGCAGAATTTTCTTCCTTTTAAATATATAGCAGAATGGACAAAATCCAGAAATGAAGGCAACAGTAGAATTTTTTCAGCAGCAGAGAAACCCAGAATTGCAGAATTTTCCAAATTATTTCAACATTAAAACTCAGAAATCTTTCCAATAGCTCAGCAGCAGAAAAACTCAAAATTCTCATAAATTTCCAACAGCTCAAAAATGCAGAGATGACGAATTTTCTAGCAGAAAAAACTCAGATTTCTTTTGCAATAAAAACCAGAAACTTCTTCTTCAAAAACCCTCTTTAAACAGTGTTTTCCAGAAACTCTTCAATGCAGAAATTAATAGAAATTGCAGGAAAAATGAGAATGAAAACCTTCAGATGGGAAGTGCTACTTTTCTTCAAAACCACTGCTGCTCTTCTTCAAAACAAATTCTGAATGCTGCTCTTTCTTCTGAATGCTGCTCCTTCTCCAAAACCACTTTCTGAATGTGGCAAAAAGACTGCTACAAACACTTGAGTGCTGCAAAAAAGCCAACAATTTTTGCAGATATGTATAGGCCATAAACACAAATGTCTCACTCAAAGTGGAGCAGGGCTAGCAATCGCCCGCTCTGATACCATGTTGAAGCACACACATGGTGTATGAGGAAGATGAGTGCACACACACAAGAGACTAAACACACAATGAAAGATAAGCGTGAGACTTTCTTATTTTCCATTATACAAAGATGTACATTTATAATACAATGGTGTGACTCTTGGTTTCACATTCCAAGGTCACTTGGACTCCATTGTGTCTTTTCGCATTCCACACCTACCCATGGAGGATTAGGTGTTCCAACATGATTACTTAAAGCTAATACTGATCTGAATTGTCACTTTTCCTTTACGTATGCTTGTCTGAATTGTCATAGAATTGTGACTTTTCCTTTATGTATGCTTATCTGAATTGTCATAAAAGTGTGTTAATTGATTTTGTTTGAATTGTGACTTTTCCTTTATGTATGCTTGTCTGAATTGTCCTAAAATTGTGTTAATTGATTTTGCTTTAAATTGGCTAGCAGCATCATTTTTGTGTTGGTTATCATAATTTTTAAAGAATTTTATAAAAAAATAAAATAATAATAGTTATATTTATTTATTAGAATTATATTCATTGTAATTGTTTCTTCAAAATTTTCAATAATTTCTAGAACTAAAATATACTTTTATATTTTAATTATTTGAAATAAATACAAAACTCCTTATGTATTTAATATCAAAAGAGTGTGATACATTCAATTAGAAGAGTGATATAATATGAAAAGAGTGTAATACATTCAATTAGAAGAGTAATACATGTAATAGTTTTTTTAACAATTTCTAGAACTAAAATATATTTTTATATTTTAGTCATTTGAAAGAAATTAAAAACTCCCTATGTATTTAATACCAAAAGAGTGTAATATACTCAATTCGAAGAGTGACGAGTGATACATGTAATATTTTTTTCAACTATTTCGAGAACTAAAATATATTTCTATATTTTAATCATTTGAAAGAAATACAAAACTCCTTATGTATTTAATACCAAAAGAGTCTAATACATTTAATTAGAATAGTGATACATTTAATTAGAACAATTGTACATTCCACTATACCAAAAGAGTGTGATACATTTAATTAGAACAGTGATACATTCAATTCAATTATAGATGTAAAGATATTGCATATAATTTTAATACAAAACTCCTTATGTATTTAATATAAAAAGAGTGTAATACATTTAATTAGAACAATGATATATTGAATATATATATTTTTTAAATAGAATAAGAAATTTTATAATCATAAAGACATTTTTAAAACACCATTCATAGTGAATTTAACTCTATTGTTCACAATGGCATGCAATTAACAATCAATATGTATATACAAACAAGGGAAATAAGACTCAAATTATTTCATAGTTTAGTTACATAACTACCACTTTGTTCACATATTTATGTACAAAAAAGCTAAATAAGACTCACATTGCTTCATAGTTTAGTAACACAACTACCATTTTGTTAGAATAGACTAATATGTGAAAGAACTTTGACCTTCACAAATGTTGTAGATAGTAGTACTTGTACTACCCAGCAAATGTGTTATATTTGATTGGAATTTGGGAATGGAAGAAGAGCTCAAAAAAGTGTCTCTAATGTTTTGCAGTGTATCTAGAATGCCCATCATAGTAGGTCTCCCTTGAGGAGATTATTTTGTGCAAAGAAAGCCCACATTTATCAGTGAATTAAGGCAATTGAGATCCTTATCTTCTTCCGTGTGTCTATTAGTCCTCCTCAATAGACTCATGTCCACCACTTCTTGTACTCAGTTTGGAAAACTTCTACCCACCCATTTTTGCAAGTTCATTCCTTCCACAAACATGTCATGGGTGGGCTTCGTTCTAGTGAGCATTTCCAATAGCACTATTCCATAGCTATAAACATCGCCTTTTGTTGTAACTTGTCCTCCTACTCCATATTCTCCATTCATAGATTCTCATCTTAAGTTTTTAAAATTGATTTAAAATGTTAAGTAAACATAAGAAAATCATAACATTGTTTAATATGGTATATAGTTTAAATAATACCTGGTAGAATGTACCCTATAGATCCTTTGAGTGCATTTGTGGAAGTGAATGCCCCATCTTCATTTTTGGAAAACATATAGTGGCAATGCCAAAGTCTATTAAATATGCAGTCATGTCTTCACCCAACAACACATTGTTGGGTGTCAAATCACAATGAATCACTTGCACAAAATAATGGTGATGGAGATATGTCGTGCCTTGGGCAAAGTCTATTGCTATATTCAACCTTTGAATCAAATTCAAACCACTTTGTTCTCTATCATCAGAATGTAACCACTTTTCTAGGCTTCCATTTGGAATTAATGGAAATATAAAAGCTTTGATTTGGAGATCTGGATAACAGGGTATGACTGGAATCAACTTTAGGTGTCTAACACTACTCAAAACTTTGCGTTCTCGATCAAAACTCTTTTGAGCCCCTTCATTTTGTAGATTGAGAAGCTTGATAGCAACCATTATGCCATCATTCAAAACCTCTTTGTATACTTTTCCAAAACTACCAACTCCTAACAAGTTGGCATCACTAAAAGAATTTTTTGCAATGATGAGCTCTGCATAGGAGATTCTTTGATGCCCCACATTTAATGATGGAGCAGTCTTTGTTTGAATATGTCTCTTGCAATTTCATCTCCAAAATATTGCAAGACACAAACATAATACAATGTATCTTAGTTAAACAAATGTCTGTGTGAGGTTAAAGCATGTAAATTGCTTATAAAACATTAAGCATCACATGTAATAGTACTCAGAAAATTTGATGAAGCAATTCACCCCTCCTAGGCTACATCTGCTGGTCCAGCTCCCAATGGCATGTCCCTCATATATTATTGCTAAAAAATGGTAAGTACACGTGAAATAAAGCCTCAAATGGCTGTGATCTCTGTGAAAAAAGCTTCAAAATTCTTGAATTAGCCAAGAATGACTATTCATTTGCAGAAAATAGAGAATGGATGCTCAATACACTGAAAACACCCTAGTGGCCCTAGTGGCTCCTTGAAATCTCCTGAAGATAAACCTACACAAGATGACCTATGATGGCTCTAAAGCCTATGCCAATGTGTTCCAAATGTCGAGAATACCAAAAATTGACTATCCATGCATCAAAATTGGTCGAATATCCAAGGAGTTATGGCCAAAACAGTAAATTGCCCAATATCCCTTAAAAAAATCCACTAAATGTGGAGAACTAGAGATAAATCCAGTTAAGTTGGTCATTCCCCCCAAATATGGCATGGCCACCATAATTTCCACCAACTTAAAAACTAGATTAGATTAATTAAATGCAGATTAATGGGCAGATAAGCATGCTTTTAATGCTAAGCGCATTTTAAGCGCCAATGACATAATTAGTGGGCTAACCACGTATTATGGTTAATTAAACACCATTAAAAAAAAATCTGTCGTTTCTTTAAGCGCTTGGACATAGGGGTTTGGTCGCATGAAGGAGCGGCTAGCCCTTCTCAATCCCCCAAACACACTATCATAAGCATTTAAAATGTATGCGTGGTCCAACAGATAACAAGAACAATCCCATGGAGAGACAGTTGGGCACTACACTATCATGCGGGAGGTCTGCGGTTCAATTCCTGTTAACTCAAAAATATTTTTGATATGCCATTCCTCCTCCGGCCTGGGGCCACATGGCGGCCTCTGGGCCTGCCACATGACAGCCCTTAATTGGCCCAAAAACCTTATATTAAAAATATTTTTTCCAATATATATATATATATATATATAGATTTGAAGAATTTTAGAAAAAGTCCAAAATGGGTCAAAATGTCATTTTTCAGTGTTTTCTGGGCTTTTTCAAACCTTCATAACTTCTGTATACAACCTCTATTTTACGAACCGTTCACGGTGCCAAAATCGCATCGACGAGACCTTTCGAGTCGCTCAAGTTGCAAACATTTTTTATCACTTTGATTTTTGAGCATTTTTGAACTATGGACATGATCTCCTGATCAGTGACTTATTTCTCTATTTTACACTGTTGTTCACTATTGTTTATGCTTGTTTTATGCTTCTAATTCACTAAGAATATCTACAAATCATTAAACAACTCCTTAATCCTTATGCAAACTAATGAACTGATTATGCACACGTTTTTAAAACTAAAAGACACTTAGCACAACAAAACTTATACAGTCATTTCAGATCAGTACAATCAAGTTCTAGTGCATTCAGATGATCAACACAAAACAACTTTTACTACTCCTTGGGGAACCTTCGTGTATGTAAAAATTATCTTTGGATTAATAAATGTTGGTGCCAATTTTCAAAGAGCGATGGATATTGATTTTTCAGAAGAAATCAGTCTTTTCATTGTGATATACCTTGATGATATTACAGTATATACAAAAACTAATGAAGAACATTTGGCCCATTTGAGAAGATTTTTTGAAAAATGCGAAAGGTTCGGTCTATCTCTAAATCCTAAGAAATAATTATTTGGTCTTGAAGAATGAAATCTTCTAGGCCACATCATATTTGAAGAAGGGATCAAGATTGACCCCAGTAGGATTGAGGGAATACTACAAATCAGTATTCCCAGAAACATCAAGGAGCTGCAATCTTTCATTGGAAAGATAAATTTTTTAAGAAGGTTTACACCAAACCTTGCAAAAATCCTGAGGAATATCACTAACATGCTCAAAAGAGACTTAGGAGTCAAGTGGACCAAGGGGGCTAAACAGTCTTTTGAACTGGTAAAGAAAAAACTCACAAAAGCACCAGTTCTAATCAGCCCTGATTTCACCAAGGATTTCATCATTTTTTCCTTTACCTCAGTGCACACATTTGTTGATGTATTGCTACTGAAAAATAAGGACAGACAAGAGCAGCCCATAGCATTTTTTAGCCAAGCTTTGAGAGATGCACCTTTGAAGTACAATATCATGGAAAAGTAGGATTTTTCCTTGATCAAAGCACTGAAGGATTTCAGAGTTTACATTTTACATTCACACATCATTTCATTTGTGCCCAATACAGTTGTTAAAGACATCCTAACACAAGATCTTGATGGAAAAAGAGGCAAGTGGATAGCTGTCATTTTGGAGTATGATTTAAAGATCAAATCCACCAAACTAATACAGGGACAGGGATTGGCCAAATTGATGGCTGAAACCAATTTTCAAGCACTAGATATTAATATGATTCATGCACTGGATGAACAAGAAGAGCTGGCGACTCCACCTATTGAAGAAGGCTTCCTAAATTCTCCCTGGTATGCAGATATATTATATGTTCTATTTAATTTAAATGCTCCTCCTGGTTTTTCCAAAATAAAATATAGATTCTTGAAATTGAAAGCTGTAAAATTCTGCATCCTAGAAAATGTTTTGTACTGGAAAGATTTTGGGGGCCTATTGCTTAAATTTTTGCTTCAAGGAGATGCATATAGGTTTATGCATGAATTTCATGAAGGGGATTTTGGAGGCCATCTCTACTGGAAATGCACTTCTAACAAGATCCTGAGGGTTGGTTTCTATTAGCCTACTCTTTCCCAAATATCCACAAAATGGTAGCTACCTATCATAAATGCCAAATTTTTTAGGGAAAAATAAAGTTGCTTCCTTTGCCCTTACAGCCAATCTCTGTTGAGGCTCCTTTCCAACAGTGGGGTTTATACTTCATCGAAAAAATCCACCCTTCCTCCTCTGCCCAACATAAATGGATCCTTATTGCTATAGACTATTTTACCAAATGGATAGAGGCCATTCCTTCTAGATCTGCTACTAACTCAGTGATTATCAAATTTCTTGAAGCCAACATCTTGTCCAAATTTAGTTTTCCTAGGAAAATCATTACAGATAACGATGCTACTTTTAAATCCAAGAAGATGGTGAATTTTTGCCACAGATATCACATTTCTTTGGGGCATTCAATAGCTTATTACCCTCAAGGTAATGGACTAGTTGAATCCTCCAAGAAGAGACTGGTCATCATCATCAAGAAGTTTTTGGAAGACAATAAGAAATCCTGGCATAAAAAATTGGTCCATGCATTATGGGATGACAGATTGACAACCAAGAAATCAATTGGCATGTCACCATATCAGTTGGTCTATGGGATGGATGAAGTTTTCCCAACATCCTTAGGAGTGTCGGCCATGAAACTCATTCAAGAGGTGCAGGATAAAGAAAATGATGTACAAAGAAGAATGGGCCAGACCATTCAGTTGCAACAGTCCAGAGAATAGGTGTACAATAGAACTCAGGTGGTGCAAGAAAATATGAAAAAGATCTTTGACAAAAGGTCAAAAGAAAATGATTTCAATATCGGAGATAAAGTGTTGAAGTGGGATTCCAGAAGAGAAGATAAAGGTAATCATGGCAAGTTTGACAACCTGTGGAAAGACCCATACATTATTCATTCTTTCAGAGGAGATAATGCATTTTTCTTGCAAGATATGGATGGAACAGAGTTGTTTGGAGGTCTTGTCAATGGCAGGATGCTAAAACATTATTTCTGTTAAAAAATCAGATTAAAATTTCATCATTGCAAATGCCATAGCCTTACAATTTTCAATAATCTGCTGGACAAGGTTGAAGCCCTAAGTGAAGGCCATAAGCCTAGTGTGATAAGAAAATTAAAAAAAAGGGAGAGGGAAGAAAGAGATCGGTCAAAATGTTGCAGAGGAGAGGTATACAAGGCTGTTGGTCTTGGTGTACTTGATACTTCCCTAAACAAATGTGCCATCCCCAGTTGGAGACATTATTAGAGTCCCGCAATTTACAGTATGACAAGGTGACTTTGTACTTCGTCTTTGCAAATTTTTCATATTCTACATAGATTTCAATATTCAAAAGTATTTTCCAAAGAAAGATAAAAAGAAACAAAAGAAGAAGAAAAGAGGGTATTTAAAAAAGGAAAAAGAAAGCCCCACACAAAAGATAAGTATTTCTAAAAGTGTTGCAAACCAAAATGCCACTAATGATTGTACAATTTTGAATTTCTGTTGATACGTTAGAAAATGAAGATTTGCTTAACCATTTAATCTTGGCTTATCGATAGATAGGTAGAAAATGACTTTGGTTCAAAAACCTAATCTTAACCAATAGGAGTAATAAGGGATAGGTGATAGGTTAGAAATTCAAAAATAAAAAAATGATGTAAGGGTATGCAAGTCTAAATGCACCCTAAAAGGAGAAAAAATCTTAGGAATTGTAAATTGGGTAGGTATATTTGTTGAGAAACGAGATATGCAAAGTTCATGCTATAGATATGTAGCCTAAAAACTGCTTGATTGTTTTCCTGTAATCAAACTGAACATAAATCAAACTGAAAAGTTCAAATTTTGCTCTAAAGGTCTGAAAAGGGATGATTTTTGTCAAGTTTGGGACCTTATGGTATGTTTTTATCCTAAGTCCCTGACCACATTGCATATCCTTTTACTCCACCCCTTTTTTTATTCCTCTTTATCCTAAGTTTCATTTCACCCCCCTCAACTCTCATACCCTGACCCCACCTCACATCACCTGTCCTGTCGCATCCACGTTAACCATCCCCACTCACCTCCACATATTAGATGGCCCACAATGCTTTTCACCCCCCCTCGGCCTTTGAACTTTAACAAAGGGGGGGGGGGGGGGTCCGAAATGGTGGTATCCATTAACCACCCATGATGCTACATGGCACGCCCATAATACTATGCACCCCCATTTCTTAATACTGCTCATTGTTGAAGTACCCCTCCTAAATCTGGATGATTTGAATACAAAGTCTATAGAAGCTGAAAAAGAGTTGAAGTTCGGTTGTATGGGCCCAAATCGCAAAATTTTAACAAGTAAGCGTGAAAGGATTATGATAAAATCGTCGAAGTGTGATGTGCGATATGGGTGGGACCCGATCGTAATCGCAAATCTCAAGTTTTGTAGAATATGCACAAATGGTTCGTGATATAATCTCTAAAGTGTGATATGCAACGACGTGGGACCCGATCGTAATCGCAAATCTCAAGTTTTGCAGGATAGACCCAAAGGGTTCGTGATATAATCTCCAAAGTGCGATATGCGATGACGGTGGTACTCGATTGCAATCGCAAATTGTAAGTTTTGCAGTATAGGTGCAAAGAGTTCGTGATATAATCTCTGGAGTGCGATATGCGATGACGATGGGTCTTGATCGCATAGCGCACATCGCAAGTTTCAAAAGATAAGTGCGAAGGGTAAGTGCTAATATCGCTAAAGTGCAATATGCGATGACGGTGGGACTCAATCGCATAGCGCTCATCGCAAGTTTCAAAAGATAAGTGCAAAGGTAACATTAAAAAACTGTGAAATGCGAAGTGCGATGTTGGCGTGGATGCGATGTGGTTCAAGATGAAATCTAAAGGTTTTCAAGTCTGGGCAGATGAGGTTTGTGCGCTATTTTATGAAGAAATAGGCTAAACATGACATGAAGGACTTGTGGTAGAATTAGCCCCGACAAGGAGCGCAAGCGAAGGAGGTCGAGTCGTGAAAATGGCGTTCATTCAGAACTAGTGTAAAATACCGACAAAAGAAGAAACGGAAGTAAACACATCAGTGTTATCACCAATCAATGAAAAGTGGCTAGCACTACACCATATTTAACTACCCAATGCCGGGTTTCTGAAAAGCAGGGCCAGATGTCAGAGCCACCATTCGTTACCTCTTCGTGACCATCACAGTCACCTTCAAACCTAATCTTTTGATCTTACGAAGAGCCATCAAAGTTTTTAAATCCATGAAGAGCTGCACAAAATTAATTCTATAGGAGGTGTTTTGTTAGATATTTTTGCTCGGGCCTTGCATGGCCACACTTGTTTAAATTCAGTTTATTTGTAATTAATGAAGCTTGCCAAAATGGATTAGGGAAACTGACTCAAGTTTTAGTTAAATACTGCTTGAACTTCCATTATGAAGGCTTAGACCTTGTTAGACTCCGCGTTATAAAATATCATTGTATTGGAGCATTATAGTTTTGAGCTGGGCATCAATAATAAAAGACCGTTCACAGGATTCTTGAGCTATGTTAATGGTGATTTTTTTCTTCTGTTTTTTCATGTTGTGCATCAATTTATCTGATTTCAAAACAAAAAATTTAGATTAAGATTTGTTGAGCGAGCACCTTAATTATGTCTGTGTTTTTTATCTTAATGTTTTATTCTGAAGTATAGTTAAAGAATTCTTAGATGCTCTTTAGCTATTTCTGAACCCACTACTTTCTCCCAACTCATATTCACACAACCAGTAAGATCCAGTCTGCATAGTTAGCTTGCCCTGTGAATGCCCTTGAAAAGTTGATGCACAATTCAACATTTTGTGACTCCATAGCCCAATGGATTAAGTTTCACAGCTTTATCTGTCCAACCACCCAATCAATCAAAACAAACAACCTTCATAATTTCTATAACTAGCCTAATATTAGCATTTATAATTATCAAGCTAAATCATAAAAACAGAGAAATCCCTCTTTGAGTCTAGGAAGGCTAGGTCCTGGACTCCCAAGTGGTTTGATGTTGTCCTCTGTCGTTTATTCTTACCAATCTTATAAATTACAAGGCCTCAACAACATCTCTAAATCTATGTTTATCTTTTCGCATTTACCTAGTATAATTATGAAATTGCCATACAAATTATTAAATAACAAATTACACCATATAAATACAAGTGTACATTTTCACATTTACCTAATATAATCAAAATGAAGAAATGTACTAATTCTTAAATACTATAACACAAAAATAAAATGCATCACTAAAATTACATTTATCCATCCAAAATTATATTTATACTTTTTTCAAAAAAATATAAATATACACAATCCTTAAAAATTATATTATTCTTTATATATTAAAATTTTGTGAAAACAATTTTTATTAAATATTTTCAAGCTTACTTGAATATAACACTTACATATACATATATATGGTAGTTGTATAAAAATTATTTGATGAAAGAATTCTATATAATAGATAGTGTATTGGTTAAATGGTCTTTTAAAAATATTATTTCATTGCACACCATTTGCCCAAATATATGACCCAAAATTTTATTGTAAAGGGTTACGAGCATTTCACATCATTTGAAGCCTAGAGAATTTGATAAGAATTTATTTTATATTTTTATTTTTTAATAATTGGTAAATGAAATTTTTGAATTAAATTATAATTTTATTATTATTGATTTAAACTCATTTTAATTTTAAATTTTAGTAGTGTATAGAGGAAGGGTTTTGCATATGAATAAATTTGATTTTTATAGACATTTGCAGATCAAGAATTAAGTTGAATCTAAATTGATTTAATTTATCTTTTTAAATAAACTATTTTCTACATGAATACTATGAGTCCATATCATAAATTCTTAATATCTTACATCAATACCATAAACCACTTTTATTTTATTTTTATAAAATTATTTTCATTATTTTATTTTAATTAATGTGAGTGCGCTCTTCTTTTTCGAAAATTAACCCATCCCCAAGATATCGGAAAAGATTTGATTATCTTCTGCCAAGCCTGCACGTTTTTGGATTTAATTAATGTTAGTGCGCTCTTCTTTTTGGAAAATTAAGCCACCCCCAGATTTGATTCTCTTCTTTTTGGAAAATTAAGCCACCCCCAGATTTGATTCTCTTCTGGCAATGCTGTGTTACACACCACAATATGGTGGGTGGGTGGTGGGCCTTGCATGACAGGAGATGGAAAGACTTTGGAAGAATCTTTATGGGTCGTCTTCAATCACATCTAAAATAGAAATAGAATGGCTATGGAGAATTGGAAGTTTGAGTGGGTGGAGGGCCCAAATGACAAGAAGGCGCGAGGAAATTGTTAAATAACTTTATTGAAATTACTTAATAACTTTAAAGTATTTTTTTATTGGACTTGTTAAATAATTTTATTGAAACTCAATAACTTTAAAGTCTTCATTTATTGGACTTTGAATAACTTTATTGAAACTTAAAGGCCAGATATCAATTTGCTTATACAGAGTTAAACGCCCCATTCATCTCTCAAAGTCTTTGTTTACCAAGTTAAGAAGTCCGGTCGTCTACGGAGGCTCTAAATTTGCCCAGACTGTCAAAAAATAATCTCACAAAAAAAAAAAACAGTGTAATCGGAATGTTTAAATTTATTTTTTCTTTTTATGGTGGAAATAAATTTAGCATTATTAAAAGTTTCACTGATACTTAAAATATAATAAAAATAAACAGTGTAATCTGAAATTATGACAGAAATAGATTTAGCACCAACAAAAACTCCAGTGATACTTAAAATCTTGAAATTTGACAATTGTAATTTAAATTTACAAAAAATCTTGTCAGACATTATTAAAATCTTACCAAATTTTTCATAATTTTCCAAACAAATTTGAAGCTTATATTCAACTTAATAGCTCTTCTTTTCCTTTTTTTCACAATATACTTTATAAAGAATCTATTTTTATCTTTATAGAAAATCTATTTTTATTCAACTCACAGTGTTTGATGGACAAAGGATTTGAACAAAATAAAATGGAGAGCAAAAGAATAAAAATAAAGATAAGCTATACCCCAGTGATTTGGAAAATTTGCCTTAATTATATATGACTCTTCCATAAACACATTATTGGTATAAAAAATTATTAACAATAAATTAAATAAAGTAATTTTATTTTTAATATATATATATATATATATATATATATATATATATATATATATATATTATTTAGTTTATCTATATATATATATATATATATATATATATATATATATATATATATATATATATATTTCTAGAAAGAACCATCGTCTTTTATAATATATTTATTTATATTGTATAAATAAAATGTAAAACTTTTTACAAAAATTTCTCAACAAAACTGTTATCACTGCAATTGGGTAGGATTGGATTCTCCACTCCATAATATAGAATTATAATTAACATAATACCTCAATTTACCAATCAGTAAAACTTAAATTGATTGGATTTTAAACCTTAACACTAATTTGAATTTAGCTATATTTTAACTAAGAGACTAAGATACACAGACTATCCACTATATAGCACTTGTCATTAACATTATCCTTATTGATCAAAATTATATTTATGCTTTGTCTTATTTTAATAAAATGAAAAATAAATGAAAATACACATTTATATGTACCTTTATCATAAATAGATACATTTCTTAAAAACACTGTACTATCCTCTATATAATAGATATTTTTACACAATTTTTATTAAATATTTTCAAGCTTATTTGAATATAACATTCATATAAAATATTATTTGATGAAAGAAGTCTATGGAAGAGATATTGTATTGGTTAAATGTCAATTTAAAAACATTGTTACATTACATTTCATTTAAGGAAATATATGACATGTTTTTATATAGAGGGTTAATTATAAATAATTGTAAAGGGTTATAATCATTTCACATCATTTGAAGCAGAGTTGGTAGAAAATTATTTCATATGTCCACCCCTAAATGAAATTTTACAAACTATTATAGCCATATAAATTAAATTGTAGATAAACATAGATAGTCATCATCTCAGTAAAAATTAAAAATATCATAAAAACTAAATTATAATTTATTTATTATTATTATTAATTATAAAAGATTTCAATGACGATGATGATGATGATGATTAACGTTCGCTAAGACCAATGCGGCCTATCTGACCTCAAAAATGAATCTAAGTTTGAGTCTTCAAAATCTTGTTTCTATGATCAAAGAGAAGGGAAAGAAGTGCTCCAAGATCACTATAGGTGGGTTGGTTTAATCGGTCAAGAAGATTGGAAGTGTGGAAGATGTTAGGGAATTGAGAGCGGATGTAAGTAAGAGTCGGGAAATCTAAACGGAAGTATTTTTCATCTTCCACCTAGTTAGTATCACAAATCTGACAAATTCTATCGTTCCAGGGAGACTTGGGAATAGACCACTGCCCGATCTCACTTCGAAGCTCATGAGAATTAGTTCCTATCCTAGCAATGTTCATTTTTTTCTTAGTGCTAGTTAGCACAGATCATTTTGATTCTCAAGGGTGAGTTTGATCAGTGGGGAAATTTTAAGGATGGACATTTATCTAAAAGTTTAGAAACCTTGGCGAATCTTAGTAGTCCCCAATATGTAAATTGTAAAATTTTTGATGTTATTTTTGTAAAAATATTTATTTTTCTAATAATTTTATATTAGTATATATAAAAATCTTGCAATTTTTAGAGTAAAATAATTTTAACTATAAAATTTGGGCAAATAAATTAAAAAAAAATGGAAATTGGCGAATCTTTCTTTTGGAAAAAAACATGGAAAATTAGCCCACCTGCGAATATTAGCCCCTAAAATTTTCCGAGGAGTTTGATCACTTCCTTATAATATCAAAGCTTCCTTTTACCCTCCAGCTCGTGGTCCTCCTGCAACTTGCCCTTAAACTTGGAGGTAATAGTATTTTTGACACTATATTTTCTTCCCATATTGAGCTCCTCCTTAATTCACCAATGGTTGAGCCAAGACTGGGCATCCTTATGCCACCCGCACTTGATGAGAAGGTGGGGGTTTTGACTAAAGTTAGAGGAAATTTTGGGGAGCCTTTTGGATTCCAAGTTGTAAAGCTTCTTCTTATACATAAGATATCTAAACATAGCCATACTTTCAATGGGGGACAAACTAGCTTCGATCAAGAGGATAGGATAGGGAGTATTTCCCTTGATCTTCAGGTTGTAGGTTATGAACTGTTTTTGAATCATCTCAATATTCCTCCATGACTCTTTGGATATACTGCAACCCTAAACTTCACAACCGTATAAGACAACAAGGGTGTCAAGAGTCTCAAAGTGGAACCTATTTTTACTCCAAATGTAAATATCGACCAACTTACAGTTGTTTTCAAGCTCATAATAAGCTTTCTAGCCTCCAATAATCATTTTCTCGATGTTATAATTCCAATTAAGTTGATGAGGGAAGTCAATGCCCAAATTTTTATAAGAAGAAACCTACTCTAAGCACTGGTTATTATACATGAAACTACCATGGGTGATCTCTTTGGATTTAATGATCATGTCTTTGGTCTTGTCAGTATTAACTATCATACCCATCTTGGAGCAGTAGACATGAAGAGTCTGAAGCTAATTTTCAAGGTCATCATGGATTTTTGCAAGAAGAATGATATCTTTGACATAAAGGAGAAGAGTAATGAGAACACCAACAAGCTCGATGCCCTTGCATCCCGTAGATTCTAGACACTCCTCAATTTTATCGATGTATATGCCAAAAAGGATAGTGGATAGGGGAAACCCTTGCTTAACTTCGATATTGCATTATTTCTTTAAACCACCCCTCGTTGGTCTTAAGCTTGGTAGTGATGGTATCATAGAGAAGGATCACAAAAATCCTCAACTCAAGAGGGACCATGCTCTCTTTAAGTCTCTCCCAAAGCTTATCTCGAGGAAGAGTGTCGAAATATTTTCTAAAGTTCACAAAACAACAGAAGAGATTGGCTTTACTATTGTGACATTCCTCCATAATGATTTTGAGAGTGACAAGATGGTTGATAGTCGAGTGATGTCTCCTAAAACCAAATTTCCTTTTAGCTCTTTTGCTTTGGCTTTCAAGCCAAAGGCTAAGCTTATTTTCCAAAATGAGCCCATAAATCTTAGCTAGGATGTGGTTAATCATAATGGTCTTGAAGTTAGATGGAATTATTTTGTCCTTATTTTTAAAGATAGGCACAATAAGGCTTTGCATCCAAGGCTGAGGGAAGCCATGTGTTACAACCAACTTGAGAAGCCTGTGGAGATGAGGAATGAAGATATATCTTCTCATTTTAAGGATCTTAGCTTGGTATCCTTCAATTTCTTTAGCTTTCCCATTAGCGGGCTTATTAATACCAGACTCAATGTCTTCCAAAGAAAATACATCCTCCTCAATTGGAGTTCTTAAGGTGGTGAACATAGTGTCTGGAGAATCATATAACTTCTTAAGATAGTTCTCCCAGTTTTCTAAGGGGATAGAATGATTATCTTTGGTTTTATGAAGAAGAACATTTAGCCAAAATTTTATGGGCACAGCTTTAAAAAGGTGGAGAAGATAATCTTGTATTTTATTAATATATGATTTTTTCTTCTTCTTGATGATATTTTTGTATAGATTGATATTCTGAAGCTTAATGATTTCATTAGGAGCATCTATGATCACTTTCTTGGAAATTTTACAATGTTTTTGATGCCATGGATTGGAATTTATATTAATTTTCTTAAATGAAGTCTTATTAGAGAACTTGCTAATGGTATTGGAAAGGATAGTAGTGAAATGGTAATAAATTTGATCGATGTTGTTATTATAAGTCATGGATCCTAAATCCCTCTTTAAATCCCTTAAGAAGAGGTCAACTTTACTTCTATTGAAGCGAAAATGTCTTTTACTTTCATTGGTCTCCTGTATGTGGGTGGTATGCATAACAAGATTGAGGGATAGAGATAGAGGTATGTGGTCAGAAACAGGCTCAAATCCATTAAGTAGCTCAAATTTTGTAATACGTTTGAGGACGAGGAAGTACAAAATCACATAATCTATGACACTACTACCCAACCCATGGAAACATGTCATATTACCATAGAGGGGCCACTTGTCAATACCATTACAAATTATTAGGTCGTGTGAACTCCAAAGTTTGAGGAGCTCAGTGCCGAATAAGTTCTCGATTATGTCTTCAAATTTTCTCTTGAATTTATTAGCTAAGTTACTATCTTCATCAAGCCACAAGGGGTCCGGGTTAGAGTCGTTACTTAACTTATTGGCTTGGTTAGTAGTATTTATAGCATTAAAGTCCCCAAGAAAAAGGATATTACCTTTATTCCTCAGGTTGAAGATGTCTTTTTCTAAAGTATTGAAAGGACAATTCTTATCCAAGTTGTTATTCTTATAGGAGGTAGAGTTGATAGGAGCGAAATAGCAGATGGAAAGAAAGATCCTATTGGTGGTAGAAGCAGAGATTTCGATCCAAATGTATTGATTGAAGGGGTCAATTTTATGAAATTGGATGTGAGAGGAAACAATGTTCCTTAAATAGCAGGCTATACCACTGTTTGTCAATTTAATTGTCTTGAATTGATTGCATAAATTATTGACCAGGGCTTGTAAATTGACAAAGTGTAGTGCACTATATGTGCTAGAATTATTTTCTTATTAAAGTTAAATTATATATTAATGTAGATCCTCACACTTCTATATCTCTCTTTCTAAAATAGAAAATTGGCACTCTTAATATAATCCCAAACTTATAAGATATTCTCACACTTACATAATGAAACTAAACAAATCCTCTCACTTGCAAAATGAAATTAAAGCAACTTCTGAAATTAATCTAAATAAATCTTACTTCTACAAGCTAGAACTCATAAAATTTGTAGATGGTTAAGGTTGAACCGTATGATGAAGGGTCAAGCGTTAATGTCATAACACGCAGCCGGCATGGCTACGGGAGGAGCCGAGGAGAAAGTTGTAGCCGAATTCCTATCCGGGGAAAGCGCCGGTTGAGTCTGAAGCTTGGACCTAAAAAAGGAGAAGGAAACCTTTGTCACATCCTATAATGACTTTACAAAGAATGAGGCATCTACTTCCAAGACTCCAATGCACCTAAAAGCGGATGACGAAGTTAAACCATTTCTGCAAGCATGTATGAAGTTATTGTGCAACCAGAAGGCACTGGAAAATATTTAGATACTAATAGATAGCTACATGGAAAGAAATGACCCTCCCATAGAAGTTAAATATGTTCAAAAATTATACAAGCATAAGAAGCACACGGGTCAAGAAATGCGGCTTACTGCGCAGATTGACGACTATGAGATGGATCAGGTCATCTTGAACCTAGGATCGAATGTGAACGTCCTACCTAAGTAGAAATGTCAGTGGATGGGGGAACCTAAGATAGAATGGTCTACCATACAGCTACGCATGGCTAACCAACAGAAGATCATACCATTAGGGAGGCTATCGAAGATTATGGTAGATATCGTAGGAGTTAAGGTATGCACCGACTTTGAAGTAATCCACATTGTGCATGATGCAGATCCTTACCCTGCGCTTCTAGGGCTAGATTGGGCTATAGATATGGGAGGTGTTATCAACATAAAGAAAAGAAGCATGGTGTTTGAGAATGAAGGTACATAGGTGATAGTCCCGCTAGATCCTACGGAAGGAGAGAAGTATATAGAACCAGTGCGCAAAGAGGAGGATGTGGATCACCTCTATAAATTAAACTCTCGGGATGAAGATTGGATCAATCCTATAGCTAATGGTGTGCTTTGTCGGGAAAGGGACAATGAATGTTTCTCTGAATTCGATGGGGAGATATAAAATTGGTAGACTCAGTTACATGATGTCTCTGCGCTGCGATGTCTTAGGATCACAAAGAGCTTCCAGTGCATTTCCTTAGAGGTAAGAGACTTACCCTAATTTTATGGTTCTGGTAGCATTAACGAGTTTCTGCAAACCTTTGAAACTAAATTCCCAAGGGAATGAAGTCTATGGGCCCTTAATCTTGCCATGCATGCAACTCTTGCGAGGTGATGGGACACGCATAAGGGAGCATTCTAGGTTTGGGAAGAATGTCATGACATGATGATCTTATAATTTGAAACTCTAGCTCACCTATGCATAAATACATTCTTGGGGCCAGGCGACCTGCATGAGCACTTGGATGCATGGATGGAAGAATGGGGTGAAAGAACTATAGAGGAATGGTTCCACCTATTCATTCATGCCTTGGGGAAAATCTCAACCGCATGGTACTTAGACACAGAATTACACCAGCGCACCTGCCACTAGGAAACCCTAAAGTATGAGTTTGTAGGGACATTCAGATCGATAGGAGGAACAGAGGCACTCGATGAAGCTCTGCAAGACATTGATGCCTTAGTATTTGATGAATCACGCTCGTGCGCAGCACATGAGGCACCAACATGGGAAACACAGATGCAAGATATTGTCAACTACCACAATTTATCAATTGAAGAGTACGATGACGACCCAAGAAATTTCTCTATCCCAGAGTCGGAGAGAGAGTGCGCAGTTGCTGAACCCCCATTGTAGACTTTCGATGTCACTAAGCCTCTGAAGCTGCGAGAAATCAACATTGGAATGGAGGCGCAACCTAAGTTAGCTAAAATTGGGGAGTACTGGGATGATGATACTATGGGAAAAGTTGCAGAACTCCTCACGGAATACCAGGACTTATTCCTAATGATTTTTTCTCAAGGGGATCACAGGGGACCTAGGAGTCATGCGTATCACTTTAAAACCAAATGTGCGCCCAGTAAAGAAGCACCGTTATTGGTTGAGCCCCAAGTATAAACAAAAATTCAAGGAAGAAATCGACAAAATGGTCACTTCATGTATCATCGAATCCATCGAACAGTCAAATTGGGTGAGTCCTATGGTGGTTCAGGAGAAAAAAACATAGGTAGAGATACAAATATGTGTTGACCTGTGAAAATTGAATGATGCTTGCATACATGATCCCTTTCCTACGCCATTCTTAGATGAAATCCTTGATAGCGTAGGGGGGAAAGAGGCATATTCATTCACTGATGGGTTCTCGAGCTATCATCAGATCAAGATCACACCTGAAGATTGCAAAAAAACCATGTTCGCCACTAAATGGGGTTCGTTTAAGTACACCATTATGCTGTTTGGACTCAAGAATGCCCCTGCCATATTTTCTTGGATGGTGGTTGCAGTATTTAAGGAATTTATCCACAATTTCTTGGAAGTATATTTTGATGATTGGACTGTATTTGTGTTAGTAAAGAGTCATGTCTCGAACCTGCGCACGATGTTGGATGCCTGTAGAAAGCACCAAATCTCCCTAAATATCAAGAAGTACATATTCTATGTACCACTTGGGATCGTATTGGGTCACATAGTTTGTCGACAAGGGCTGATGGTCGACCATGCTAAGGTGGTGGTTATCATCAACTTGGCAGTTCCTACAACTAAGAAGCAACTGTGCTCTATCCTCAGACCCACAGGCTACTATAGGAATTTTATTCAAGGGTATGCACTAATTACAATACCTATGGAAAAATTGCTCAAAAAGGAGGTATCATTCTGTTAGGATGACGAGTGTCAGAAAATATTTGAGTTACTGAAGGAGAAGATGGTCTCTGTGCCTATCCTCATATTTCCTGATTGGGTGAAGGTATTCCATGTCCATGTTGACACCTCAGGGATTTCCCTGGGATCTGTCTTGACTCAGCCAAGAGAAAGGGACATTGACCATCCAGTTGTGTTAGCCAGTAGGAAGCTCTCTAGTGTAGAGCATAACTACTCCACTACTGAGCGCGAAGGGTTAGGCATGGTGTATGCACTACATAAATACCAACATTACTTATTGGGTGGACATTTCAAGATGTTCACCGATCACTCAGCTTTGAAGTACCTAGTGAATAAGCCTGTGTTGGGGGGAAAATATGCCAATGGCTCCTGCTGTTTCAAGAATATGACTTTGAGATCATCACAAAGCTGAGAAAGTCGAATGCTGGGCCAGATCACCTATCCAGGATCAAAAATGGTGAGGAACCGACCAACCTAGAGGAGGGATTGCCGGATGTGAAACTGTTCGCTATTAAGGTTGTGGATGCGCACTTCGCTGACATCATCCACTTCCTCACTACGGGGATGGCACCTGCAGAGTATTCAGTACAGCAGAAGAAGGATTTGATAACTTGCACAGGAGATTTTACCATCATCGCAGGTCATCTGTATAATCTGTGAGCTCACGAAGTGCTATGGAGATATGTTCTAGAGCATGAAACACACGCCATCTTAGCAGAAGCCCACGGGGGCATAGCAGGAGGTCACTACGCAGGAAGGGCGATGACACTGAAGATCTTGAGAGTCGGGCTATGGTGGCCCACTCTGCAACACGAATCTCACAACTATTGTAAAGCCTGTAACACTTTCCAAATAACTGGAAGACCATCACGCGGAGATGAAATGCCTTTACAGCCGCAGATGGCCCTACAAGCATTCAAAAAATGGGCTATAGACTTTGTTGGACTCATCAACCCACCAGGAAAGAAGAAAGGTGCGCACTACATCATCATTGCAACTGATTATGTGATTCAATGGGCTGAAGCACAAGCTGTGAAGGATTTCATTACAGATACCGTTGCACACTTTATTTTTGAACATATTCTAACTAGGTTTGGCCACCCAAAGATCCTGATGAGAGACAGTGGTACACATTTTTTTAATGAAACCATAGAGGCTTTGCCTAAAGAGTTTCAGATCCACCACGCGAAAAGCACCCCGTATCATCCACAAGCGAATGGAGTTGTAGAAGCCTTCAATAAAATCTTGGAGCAGGCGTTGACTAAGCTCTGAAATACTGATCGTAGCGACTGAGACGTGCACGTCCCGTCAGTCCTTTGGGCCTATCGCACCACATGCAAGAAACTGACAGGAAAGACACTATTCTAAATGGTCTATAGAAAGGAAGCCATCATGCCCATGGAGTATGTTGTTCCTAACCAACGTATCATAGCATTTACTAATATGGCAGTGTCGGATATCATGGAATAGCGTTTAGCTCAACTTGTGGCTTTGGAGGAAGATCGATTCATTGCTAATTTCCATCAACAAGTTTAGAAGGCCCGGGAAAAAGCATGGCATGACAGATATATCTGGAAAAAGATGTTTTCGGAGGAAGAGTTGGTCCTCCTCTATGATAGCCAGTTTGTGAAGCACCTAGGGAAGTTTTTTCAGCACTGGCTAGAACCTTATGTGGTAAAAGAAATCACTAATGGCGAAGCTTTCCTGCTAGCTACCCTCGCGGAGGAGATATGGTACTAGAATACGTCAATGGTAGCTAGCTCAAACCATACCGGATCAAATTACTATATGGTCGAGTAGTTGTATGGGATAAAGTACGGTAGGGTTGCCCAGGTTTGGAAGCCTAAGGAAGTACATTGGGAACACAGGGGTGCCGGGGAGGTGGAGGAGGTACGCTGGGAGCGCAAGGGTGCACTGGGCACACTGGAGGTGTGAAAACTAGCCGTTGGAACAACAAAATCGGGTAAAAGGCAAAATTTACCGTTGAAAGGAGCGGGCAGCCGGCATTTAATACGGTGATTTCTGGGGATTTTTTACTGTTTCCTTGATGGTAAGTATGGTAAGTTTCTCATGAGCCTCATCATGAGCCTCATTCACACATTGATTGATCCCCATGGCTATAAAATCAGAAGAATTGATCGTACAAGGGCTCGTATCTCTTGAAAAATTTGTACTTTGTGATTTTGTCCGCAAGTTTGTGCTTTGAGAGTTTCGTGCCTATCGTGTTAGTGAATTTTTTGTTGAAAAAAATCACTTTAGCTACATGACAACAACATTCTAACATCAATTACGGCTGCCAACATCTTTAAATCGCAGTTATTGATCCAAATAATGTCAAATCCAGATCTAAGCATAACAGACATTAAGCAGATAAAGTAAAATATGGCTCCATGCATCCAATAGACAAGACAAGAACAATGTATTTGAAAGAATTTTTGTATTATATTAAAAAGGGGGCACCTGAGAGGAAAACAAGAAAGGTATTTTCCGGTTCTCCTCAATGGGATGGGTTCTTGAAAGTCCTCAGTGTTTCAGATCTAAAATTCCTCTCTCTTATTGCTGTAGAAAACCCAGACAAACATAGAACTCAATGGGAGCTCACAAGGAAAAAATGGAAAATGGTGAACTAAAAGTATAGATCTAGAGTGATCTAATGCAATGAAAGGTGACTAATGAATGGGGAAAACCCCTTCTATTTATAACAAAATATTAGGGCGATCTAGAACTTGGTGCATGAATAAAATATTATTAATCAAATTCTAGAAACACCTTAGGAATATTTTATTATATTTGTCGTGAGGGAAAAGGATTTTTGACTTGGGTCAATTCCTTTATTTATAAATAATAAATAAATAAATGATTTATCTATTATTTTAAGGAAATGGTGGGGATATAATTAAATAAATAATTATTTATTTAATTATTTATAAATGATTTAGTCAAACTTAACTAGGAATATTATTTCAATAAGGATTTAAATAACTTATTCCTAGGAAATAATCAAATAAATAAGGATTTATTTAATTGATTTCTTTGTTTTGGGTTAAGTATGACCATGAAATATAAACAAATATAGATTTGTTTATTATTTCCTTTTGGGGTTTCCTGTTTAGACCATAAACAACTTAATAAAGATGTTTTACTAAGTTATTTTACATAGTGAAAGCAAGCGACATAGGGTAAAATTGGTCTTACTTGGTGTACTTGGGTTCATCTAATGATAATAGGTTAGATGACCGTGGAAATCGCAATTGCCCCCCAACGTACGAGTGTTAGGAGCAAATCGTATGACCAAAGTACATTGTAAGAACTCAATCACTAGACATCAAGAGGGAAGTCAGAGAGAGAAATATAAGGTAGTCGAAAGTGCTAAAGGACTAGACCCTAAGGAGACGAGACTTACATGTGCAACAAGTCTCTAGTTTATGATGTGGTACATGTGCTAAAGGCGGTGGGGGAGGCATACTTATGCCCTCCGATACAAAGTACAAAAGAATAGTATGTCCAGTAAACAAGGAACCGAACTATAAAGTACATGTTGGCATAAATATGAGCCAAAAAAATAGAATGATGAATCCCACATACATGATGTGCCTGGAATAATAGTCAAGACTTATACAATAATGTTTTAGTACATGAGATACAAATACAACCCAAATTCCCCCTATACACGGGGAAGGGCTCGCAAAATTTGACTGATACATGCAAATCGAAAAGGCACTGCAAACGACTGAGGCCGACATCATCAAATGGAAGGAGCTGCATCAAAGGTTGTATTGAAGAAGTCATCCAGGCATGTGGGGGGCTACCTGTAGGGCTACCCCCTCATGAGGGTTGAGACATCTCACACACACCTGGGAATCACCAATAGCTGCTGCTGTATCACTGGACCATCAAGTATACAGATCTTGATCATGCTAAAAAGAGCTCGAACCAAGGTACACCACCCTCTATACTTGGCTTCTGGAGTAAATGAGCCCATAGGTGAGGCAAGAAGGGATCCCCAACTAAGGCACAAGAGAAAATAGTAGAGCAACTAACAGATAGACACTAATGATGATGATGAAATGAGGGATACTGAATAGTGGATGGATGGCTTTCCTTGTTAGAGCATAAAGGGCATGAATGGCTTTGCAGCGACTGACACAATATCATGAGGGATAGGGGAAAATGGTACTGAAGGCCATAATGTGCAACACGAGAGAGGGACTCAGTGACTGATGATGACTCAACTCGGATGCTCTAAACAAGGGTGACTTAATGGTGCTTCCACACAGTAAAGGTCCAATGGGGAACCATAAAATATGAGTACAATAGGGTATCTCATGACGAAAATCAACACGAACAAAGTCAAGTAAGGAGGCAAAGTGGTGCCCCAAGTACAAGTGTTGTAAGTGAAGAAATTCGATTTGGAGGAGAGATGAATAGACCATTCATGGAAAAAATGTGTCTTGGTGAAGTATCAAAACATGAAAAACTAACAGATACCCATTTGGGTGCTCAATGAGAGCTTTCCAACGGTGCAGACGGTGTGTCAAACAAGGCTACGGTTTGGTCACAGCGGGCGAAAGAAAAACAGGGGTTTTCTTCTAATAAGGCATTTTCCCTCTAAAGACATTCATTTGCTTGTGTAGCTATGGTGAATGTGGAGAGGAGAGAAGGCCCTAAATCTTGTGGCGATTGTAGCGTACAAACCGACCGTTGGAATCGAGATCCGTCAGTTGCAGGTAAGAGGCCTAATCCTACTCTCTCTTTTTTATGGATTAAAAGTTCAAATTAGGGTCCTAAATCTCAGTAACAACCCCTACCTCATCATTATGGCTGGGTCACACTTTTTGGGGCCAAAACTGCGACCTGGGACGCAGGTTTGGGCTTGAAAAGTGCGACCTATCCCAGGATTTGGTCAAAAAGTGCAACCTGTCAGATGGAGGTGGTTTTAGTGCTGTTGTGGGCTAAGACTCAGTTTTTGTGTAATTGAATTTAGTTTTACCTATCTGTAGACTGACAAAGATGATGGTTTTGTGCAAATATGGAAGATATATGGATCAAGTGGAGAGAGAGAGACCTAGGTACATTACGGACGGAAATCCAAGCAGATTAGGGTGTCTGTCATGCATTGGCCAGGTTTGGGGTTCTGAAATTTGTGGAGAACCCCTTGATGAGGGCGGGGGAGTCCTTGTTGGCCCAGATTGTCAGTTATTGGGATCCAGACCATGAGGTTTTTATAGTGCAGGGGCACAGGATTGAGTTGACAGTCCAGGATCGGTATTTCCTGACTGGTCTCCCACCATTAGGGATGGTGGTAAATACACAGCCAGTGTTACCACGGGGGCGTAACATCATGGAGTTCGTAGAGTGACATTGTCGACCAGGTGTCCGAGTCAAAGGGACTCAGATATCGATCGGGGATCTAGAGAGGTTGGAGACGCGGGCAGTGGCGGCAGCAGTGTTGCGAATCTTGGGCAGCCAGGCGCTCCATCACATCACTGGAGGGCAGATGATGATTGTAGAGAGTGTATTGAGTGGGACCTACTATGGGTGGGCCCAAATGATGTTGGTGTCATTGAAACAACAACCGTTGCTATGTAAGCAGCAAGTGAACCATGATGGTGCTCCTTCTTTTTTGAGAAGATCCCTATCTTGCGACCTCGTGTACAACTACTTGATGGGGGTCCGAGAGAACCCAGGATGCATCGGTGGGGATGACTACTATGTAGAGGAGGGGGAAGGGCGGTCGGACGGGTGTTCCGACCAAATTTCTTCGGCCATTGGGATCAGATGCCATTGTACATAGACGACTATCCCTATAGTGGGATGAATTATTGGGGAGATTCGGACTTGTCACTTCTGCCTGGTCGAGTATGGGGGCCTGATGGTAAGTGACAAGTAACTAATCTGTTATGTGCATGTTAAAGTTTGTGAATAGTATTTATGGTACTAATCCTTATACTTTTTGGAATGCAAATATAGCTTCGCTGAAACCGGCCGAATATATGGGATGACCTGCAGCAGCTGGAGCTACAGGTGCTAGTGGATTGAGGGTGGCACAAAATGAGGATATGGCCGCTCTTTTGGAGGACATTCGTCGTAGATGTGAGGGGCTGCTAACCGGTGTGTCGGAGCGGGGTTGGCAGGATTTAGACGACCAATACATAGAGTTATGTATTGGGCTACCCTCGGAATGTCGAGGTATCATGCAACGCATGGTGATGGCTGGTCAGACTGTGTGTGATCTACAAGCTACGGGAGCAGAGCCATTGGTTCGGGATCCTCCAGAGAGTGATTAGATGTAGGGCAGGTGGTGCCCCCTAGTGTATATGGAGAGGCAAGTGGTGCCCTCCAGTTTTTGAGTTTTGTTTTTTGTAACATGCTATGGGCATGTCATATGTTTCAGAGTAGATGGACTCTAAAAACATGTTATATGATATATATTATGTATATGCGTTGCGTTGATGGTTTGAAATGTTATTGTCTTGTTTGTGATAAATGCCAGTCTAGAACATGATTTTCAATTCTATCTACGTAGTGATTTTGACTTCTAAGTACATGGTTGAAAGTAATGAATCTAAAGTCACGTATCAAAAGTTTCACTCGTAAATATTGTCTAAACAGGATAGGGTTATGCACACGATAGACGCCATTGAGTTGTAAGACAAGAATTAGGGAATCTAAATGAACGTGCAAATGGAGGATGCGATCAGAGAGGGCATCGACTAAGAGACCACATACTGCATCATATTCGGCCTGATTATTGGTGGCATTACCAATGCAGACCCCATTCGAGAGAATGAGGGTATGCAAGGGAGTAAAGATGGCCCATGCGGCCGAGGCGAGATTCTGGGAATAGCGACTTGCCCCATCGGCATAGCCAATGTAATGTGTGGATGAGAGGTCTGGCGGAATAGTGTCACAAGATGGGAGGAAGGAGAATAATGATGCCAATGTGAGTATAGGGTAGACATCAAACGACAACTATGGGATGGAGTAGTCTGAGTAGGATGGCTAGGGCTCATAGATAAACTAGAGGGTGATGAATGAGAACTATGGGAGGAAAAGCGGGGGCTCATGCTGCGAAGGACATCATAGATACGGATGGTATCATCCTGGTTATGGGAGGAAAGGGAAAGGTCGAGGAAACCACATGAGGCTGCAAAGCTACCTAAATCATCAGCATGGGAAGAGAGGTGCACATACGAGTCATCATAGGGGATGACAGAAGAGCAAGTAAAAATATGGTCAAAGCATGAAGAGCCCAATAATGTTGCTAAAGGGGAATCAAGCAAAACAGATGAAGTGGATTCAGAGGGAATGTACTCCAAGGGTCGCGTGGATGATGATAGGTATAGGAGGGGGGTAGTAGGTTCCGACATCTCAACATAAAGGGATGGAATGTCAATGGTAGCAGGGGGATCCTCGAGTAAACCTGATGCATACTGAGCAAAGATGGGAGAGGTGGATTGATTTTGTTCATCTTTGTACTCGCGAATGACCTCTAAAGAGGCTCGACAATGCGTGAGATGAGGACAATGGTGAGAATAATGGCCATGGACACCACACAGAGCACAGGGTTTGTTGGTGCGAAGAGTCTTTGGGTTCTTGGCTGTGGACGAGGAAGAAACAGAGGTTTCAGGGACCGTAGATTCAGGGAATGCGACTTTAACCATGGGTTAGATACGGGGCAACTCAGGAAAAGTATGGGTGGCATGACCGACACCATCACACAAGGCACAAGGCTTGACGAGTGGATGAGGGGTAGGGGCGGGTGCAGTGGCCTTGTCTTTGGATGCCCCCTTGCAAGCTTTTATTTTCTTTCCCGTAGCTGTCACAGCATGAAGATGGTCTTGCGGAGGGGCTAGGGGCACTGTAGCGATGGAAGGAGTGAAGGGAATCGGATGAACCGGTGTCATAGCAATGTATGGTTTGGGGTGGCTGGGTGGGGTCTCGGCTGGAGGAGTAAGATACCATATCGGTATTCCCAAGGTTAAATTAGGGAGGGAAAGGGTGGCCATGACGGGAACCGAATAGACTCCGGGAGGGGGAGCAAGGAAAGGTATCTAACCGGCAGGGTAATGGCTAGGAGGGACGGCTCCCATATGGAGGAGACCTGGGGGAACCGACTCAGGAGGGTAGGGAGGTTCCTGAGTGGGATTTAGATGGGAAGGTTTAGGTGGAAGAGGTTCGGTCAGCTGAGTTGAAGGGCTAGGAGCAGGTTGCGGTGGGCGAGATTGAGGTTGTTGACTAGCCGAAGCATGCTGTGGAAGGTCAGCCTGAGACGATTGCATCATGCAAACATTCGCTAAGATGGGATCAGAGATAGGAGGAGGGGGAGGACCTTGAAAAGTGCCAAGCAAGGAGGAGTCTTTGTAGACGCCAGGGGAAACATTGGTCAAAGAATCAACAGTTTGCTTATTGGTGACAGCAGAGATGGTGGACTCAGGGGAGGTATGAAATTTTGGTTCATGATATGTCAACTGGTCAATGGTGACAATCTTGCCATTATGAGGGAAAAACATCTTGCGGTGGACTGCGGATGGGACAGAAGACATGGCATAGGTGTAACTACGCCCCAAAAGAATGTTGTAGTCAAGAGGGGCGTCGATAACTTCAACGTCGACACAAACAGTCTTGCCTGCAAGGGTGATAGGACAGTTACGAAATAGGCCAATGGGCTGGGAGGCATGGCCATCCCACGCAAAAAGGGTGATTTTGGAAGGGGCCAGCTCAAGAGATCCGAGTTGTTTCCAAACCGAAGCAGACATCACACAGGTAGATGCCCCCTCATCAATAATACACCGAGCGACGTTGGAATTTCAGATTTTGACTAGGATTTGGAAAGCAACAGAAGCAGGCAGGGGGGGATGGTCTGACTGACGGGCATCGAAAACAATCAATTGGTCATCAGCAGGACCTACAGCGCCCACGGCGGATAGTAGAGCCTTATTTTGAGAAGGACACGACTGGAGGAGTTCCAATGTTGAAATGGCAGTAGGAGATTGTGCCAGATCATCTACTATGCTATATGAATGGGCAGCGTGACTAGAGGCAGCATTTCGGCATAATGGGCCCTTAGGAATCTTGGTATGAACCTCAGCTTTGGGCGGAGGGATTTGCAAGGGACCAATGGGTGTCGACAGAGGCTCTATAGGACTTGAAGATGGGGACTCGGAGACAGACAGAATAAGAGGCGTGGAGTACTAACGAGACCGAGCTTAAAGGTTAAGATCGACGGTGAGAAGTTGGTCGGAGGCCATCATGAGAATCTGGTAATCGGAGGAACCAGAAGGGGAAGGTTGAGTGGTTACGGGGGCATGAGGTGGTTGAGTAGCCATGAATCCTTGTTGAGGGAAAGGATCGGTAAACACAGTTGGTTGAGAAGTAGCTGTCTTGGGAGGGACAGTAGGGGAGGAATGTTGTCCCCACAGGCCTGAGACTCCCACATTTTCCACATTTGTGGTAATAGGGGACAATCGTGAGTGTAATGACCATAAACACCGCAACACAAACAGGGCTTATTGGTGCGAAGCGGCCTGTCCGGCTTGGGCTGAGAGCCCTGTGGCTGGTTGGCAGTGTGAGAATCAATACTTGAAGGATTGGATCCCCGATTACCAGAGGCAGATTTATTTCCTTTTCTCTTTCTTTGAGAAGGAAGAGAATTAGTCATGCCCTGCTACGCAAATACTTTCCCTAGAGGGGGTAGTAAGTGCGGTCGCGGGGGAGGAGGAGGAAAAGGAGTGAGAGGTCCAAATGCTGGAGAAGCTGGGACACCAGGCTGTGGGTAATGATAAGGGTTAGGATGGGCAACATTGGGGTAAGCAAGAGTGTGGGCAAAAGGAGGAGGCATGCCGTATCCTGGATACATGCTACCTGGAGGGGGAAAAGTGTTGGAGGTGCTGGTCCCTCTGGGAGGGAAACCATAGCCCATAAGAGGTTGAGCAGGGGTAGTTGAAAGAGCTCCAATGATACCGTCGGCAGAATGAGATGCCCCTGGGGCATTAGCGCCACTGGGCTTGGGGAGGTCAGGAAGGACGGTATAAACATAACCAGATTGAGCATAGATAAGGTCATATTTCAAGGCTGTTTGGAGGGTGGCTTCTTCGGTTTGAGGGAACTGGGATGCGACATATTTGCTGATGGGAGGTAAGAGAGAGCGAAGGAACCAGTCCATGTAAACCCGATCTTCAAGGGTGGGGGCTCGACATAAGCTCCTTCGTATCCACCATTCTTGGACATGAGCGGAAAGGTGGGTCAAAGAGGATTGACGGAAATAAGTCAAGAGTTCTGTACTAGTGTTGTATTAGAGAGGGAGCTGGAAATAAGATAAAAAGGCTTGGGAAATGGTCGCAAAGGTGGTATGGGAAGAGGCGGCCTGATCAACATACCATTTAGAAGCATCGTCGGTAAGCGTGCGTTGGAACAATCTAAGATGGACGGAGTCATTAGTAATGGAATTGGATGAACACCACATATGGAAAGATCAGATATGGTTGGAGGGATCTTCACTCGCAAGGCCTTCAAACTTAGGAATGTCAGAGGGGAGCTTGGTTGGCATAGCAGGCCAACTAACATCGTGGCGGATAGGATCGTTGATCAACTGATTGAAATCGGGGAGACTGAGACCGGCCATATAAGGGAGAAAAGGGACAGTCGAGGTAGTTCCCATAGTGGTTCCACTGGAAATGGACCTAGCAGTAAAACTGGGATTGCTGCTAGCGCTAGGCCCTGAACTAGACATGGTGAAGGTAACAGGGGGAGAAGCCGTACAATCAGAGGAAGAATCAGAGTGCGGACTCGAGGGAAGACTTACTCGATGATGATGGGAAGGAGGAAGTCGACCAACCGGAAACTGAGGGTGAAGGCCAAGAAGTCTCCGGGATAAACGCCTTAGAGGCGCAATGATGACGGGAAGAAGGAAAACCGACAAGGGCATGTAGGTGCAAAATCAAGTGAGGTCAATGTCAAAACAAGGTCAGAGAGGTGCAGTGTCAATTGATTTTAAAGTCTTTGCCAGGCAGTGATAACCAGGCTCTTCTTCACTTAGGGTCAGTGTGTGGTGTGTGTTAATTTTAATTTTTAAACCTAGACGTTTTGAGAGTAAAAGAAAAAGTGTGTTGTGTAACTGAAAATAAATCTGCAGAGAACAGTAAATAAGATTGAAATAACAAAAAATTTAACAGCTATCAATGCATCAATCTAACCCAAGAAGGTGGGTCTCTCAAAACTAGTCTAGAAGAGGGAAAAAAATCTAATCAAAACACGCTAAAAAGAGTAAAATAGATCTAAGGTCAGGAGAGATAGGGATCTAAAGGAGAAATCTACTGAAAAGAGGTGCAAAGAACAAAAAAGAGGCAGAGGCAAGGTTTCTGCTACAAAGGATATAATCAGCTAAAGGTAGGAGGGACAAGGAGGTGTCCCTAGAGAGAAACCCAAACAAAACTAAATGAGTTGATTTGAAAGGGAGAAGAGTTGATCTAGAGGGATCTGAAAATGAGGTATCAGATCTGAAAAGAAGAAGGCTGAAACTCTCAAAATTCAGACGTCTGAAACAACTAAAAATCGCCCAAAAAAAGTGGAGGGTACTAAAGCCCTAAGGGGCAAGATTCCCACTTAGATGAGTGAAACAGATCAGAAGCAGGTCTAAACAGGCAGAGAAGGAGGCTGGAAAACCTTCACAGAAGCTTCAGACAAACCTAGAAAAGTTGCTGGAAAATTGCAGAAAAAAGTGCAGGTCGCAAGTTCTGACCTGTTTTCAGTCCAGGTCACAGTTTTTGGGCAGGAAAGTGTGCCCTCCAATCTAGGTCACATTTTTTGGCCCAATAAGTGTGACCTGCAGATCCGGGTTGTTAGTCATCAGTATTTTTCACTTGTTAATGATGACTAGATCCATAGCTGAGTTTTCTAGAAACTGATCTCCATATGTCAATTTGTCATCTAGAAAACCCTCATAAAACTTTTTCGCCCTCCTTCTTTTCAGTCCGCCCATGTCAAGGTTAAAACTCATTATCACTATCCTATCTAGCTTTAGCCCTACTGGTCTGCCCATCAGCTCTGAAAGGACAATCCAATGTCTGTTTCAAAAGCCCCCCCTAAGTTAGGAAGTGGCGCTTTAAGGCATTTTACCCTTGGCAACCATCAAAAGGCCAAAAAACCTCCATCTGAGACAGACCAATCATGACATACCTCCCACTCTCCAAATGAAATTGATCATAACCCTAAGTCGCGCCATTTACACACCCCTAAGTCTCAGCACTGCATAGACCACAGTCTCAAGCTGATTATTAGGTGTTTTTCAGTGTTTTATGGATTTTACAAAGACAGAAAATATATCATCATCTCAGGAGAAAATTCTTGAATCCACATTTAGAAGAACAGCTGCTTCCCAATGTTGACATGAGCCTGAGATACATATGCAGGGTAAGGAGTTACTCATCAAGACCTTGCAGCTTCCACTCAGCATGAAATCGCAGTAGAAGAAAGACACCACTGTCAAACAGACTAGTAATTTGTCATGGCCAAGAACCTCCTTCATCTACAAGTAGAGGGTTGAGGCGCCTCTTTCATATACGAGCAGAGGGCAATGGCCAATATTGACTTCAAGGATTGCAAAACTTAATATAAGCACAGGTTTGTTTTTCACTAGACAGTAAAACAGTGACTCTAGGTTTTTGAGTGAAAGTGATGATCAAAATAGGGCTAAGATCTGAAATGTGCAAGACAAAAGAAAACAGAGTTTTTGGTCTTATGTCCTAAGGAAGAGAATCATTTGAAGTTTCAGTCATCATCAGGGCGCACCAAAAAAGGACTCCTTTAATCAATGCTATCATAACAAATATCTCTGCAGGGGTGTTAATATGAATAGCTCCAATCAGTCTTGAGCAGGAAAATACTTCAGTAAAAAGACCCCTGTGTGTTCTTTTGTTTTTGTTGAAATGTGAAATGCAGTCCATGGTTTCTGGATGAACATAAAGAAGAGGCAGGAAAGTAGTACACAGCCCCAGATATAAGACATCTTAATATCAGTCAAAGTGCCAATGTAAGTCCCGCTGTTGCAAGCTACACTCCACCACAAAGACAAGTGTTTTCTTCAGATGCAGCAGGTTGGTGTTTTCAGAGTTTCATTAGGAAGAAGATGGCTAATAAAAGCCTTGGTATCTATGAAATATGCCAGCAGTTATTCCACATCTTTTATACTTGCCTCCTCAACACAAAGGTATAAAAAGGTTATGATTTGAGTTTTTAAAAAAAAAAACTTTGGACAGGCATGCAAAGCTAATCAAGGCATGTCATTATTGAAAGCAACTCCAATCATAGACAGGTGTCTTTTCAAAACTGTTTATCACAGCTGACACAGAAAAATTTGGGTTTATCTCCTCAAAAGGCCTTACAATTGAGACTATTGTTCATAATATGCAAAAGAGGTGTTTTGACATGTCAGTTTTTGGAAAACTTGAGACATATACAGGTTTTCATTAGTTTAAAAGATCAAGAGGCACCATATTGGTATGTTTGAGCAGAGAAAGGTGTTGGAAAGAGCGCCCTTTTAAAAGACAGAGAATGAGTTTAATAGACACCTGGCAGTCAAATCATTTTCACAGTAAGGTCTTGTCACCTTGAAAGCAGCCAGAAGCAGATGCATTAGTTTTTAGGATCAAAGGATAAATCTATCGAATTACTAAAGTTGCCTCATCATCTTTAGTACATTGCTGAGTAGTTGGTCCGGGGTTGAAAATACTATGAAAAGGTCTAACAGTGGCAGAAATCACCTTCCAAAAATATAAGCACTGTGAACATATTGGGTGACCTTTTGAATATGTTTTTAAATAGGTTGATATCTATTAAAGTTGTTTCAAGACACGAAAACCCTTTCGCCAACATCTTTCAAAGAAGTGGGTCCTCTCAACACAGTTAAGCTCACTTTGGGTTTCAAAGAATGGAACAAGACATCATTTCAAAGGGCATACCTTGGGAAAACCTTCACAAGTCCAAACCAAGTGGTCTTTCGACTTGTTGCATTTCAAAAGGACAAGGGCCGCTGCAAATTCATTATTCAAACACCATAGCCCAAGCGAATCATTCATTGGAGGACCGAAGAAAGGATTTCCAAGCAGATATACAGAGTTTTCGGGGGTTAATAGTCGCGCGGCGCGCCTGTAGATGCTCGCGGCGCGCTCAGGCGTGCTTTTTACACTACGACACAAGGCTACGCGGCGCGCCTGTAGCCTTGGGTCCTGTTGCCCCGACAACGACCTGACACCACGGTTTGCGCGACGTTCTTCCTCCTGAAAGTGCCGCGCATGGATCTCAACCTCCAACACGCTTTCAACTTGCCTCCAAAGTAACTTTAACTCACGAAAATATTTCGCATCATGTCTTGAGGTACTTTGCACATTTTTCTCCTTGAATTCATGATTGTTTGATGATGTTTGGGGCCAAAGAAATAAGGTTTGAAACAAGTTATGTTAAGTGACTATGTTCAAAGAGGAATAGGGTTTTTTATTCCAAATCTGAGTTTGAAATAGCTCAGATTCACTAGCAGAGAGCTTATCCACTGTTAAACTGCTACATCACCATACATGAAAAACAGTGCTTTGCTGTGTGAATATCCATTATTTAAAAACTGTGCTGAGTGGTAGATATGCTGATGAGGTCCTCTACAGAGAAAGAGATGTGTTGAACTAGGAGCTGTGTATTTTCACCTTTACTGATCAAAGGACAAGATATCTTATATATTCAAGGCATCAAAGGGCAGGTCACTCCTATAAACCACAGAAAGAGACAGTTTTTCACTATGTATTCTACATTACTGTCTTTTGTTCTTCGAGCTTATTTGATAAGTTGATATTCATATAGAGCAAAGGAATTTTCTACAAAGACAAAGGTGTTACATTGATAAGGGGCCTTGATGATTTGAAAAGTGAAAACTCTTACAGGTTTTGTTGAACTTTTTGAAGCATTTTTCAAAACTCTGTCACCTTGTTACATAAACTGTGGCATTGATTGTATGCTTATACTAAAGGTTGATTGCATGAGATATGAGTTTGTTGAGTGATTGGAATACTAGGTAAGGGCAAGTTTATAATGATTGGAAAGTTCACCATTGGTCAAAGGTAAAAAATAGGTTTTTGAGCTCCAAACATCACAGAGCAAGGCGATTCTGACACTCTAAACAACATTTTCACCTAACAGTCTGTCTCCATTTCACTGCATTATCTCTTGTTAAGAGGTCTGCTGGCTGAGATACATATTAAAGGTGAAAAGACCACTTTTTTAGGGAGAAAGGGTTTTATATTGTGAGGGAACAGTGTGCAGTCATCCAAAGACATTGTTCACTATCAAAATAGTGAATTGACAGATTTCACCTTAAAGAAGGAAGTTTAAGGACAGTGAGGCAGTTTGGTTCTTCAAGAGCTTATTTAGTTTAAAATGCCGCCCAGGCAAGATAGCAGAAGTGGTTTACATAAAAGATATGAGCCAATCTCTACAGAAGAGGTCAATGCTCATCCATCCATCCTCTTCAACTTTCATGAGGTAGGTTGTCTAGATTTCTGCCAGAAGGTACAGGAGGTCAAAAGTTTCTCGCCCTTGACACACCTATTCGCCCTGAGGTTCCAAAGCAAGAATTTCCAGGTAGCAGACCTTGATTTTAAGTTTTCCCCGAGGTCAATTTCTAAAGCCACCAAAATTCCATATCATGGCAAGAAATGGTTCAAACAGACCCATCTAGACTTGGATGACTACAAGCCTTTCATCAAGCCCGAGCATAGAGATACTTGCACTGCTATTTTTCCTTTCTTTTATCTTCTTGACAGCTATGCTCCTCTAATGAAGGTCATAATGAAGTATTTTACTTGTGAAGGGAGATTTACTCGAGTTTATGCCTACCATGTCCGACTATTGATGCATTTCAATAGAACTAGGCAGCTAAATCTCCCTTACTTTTTATACAAGAGCATCAAGAAGATGGCATCCACAGTCCAGAAGAAGACTCCATCTCTTCAAATAGCTTCCCTTTTCCATCATTCTCTGATCAAAATTATCATCCTACACCAGCTAGAGAAGAAATAGGTTCCATGGGATGTTTTCATTAGTCACCCAGACTTCTCCACTGTTCCTCCGGTCCATATATCTCCCACCCCACCTGTTCATCGCCCTGTACCTTTGTCCAGCAGACCTACTCCTAGAAGGCTCAAGTTTCCTACAGAACAGTCAGGACAGCATGAAGAAGAAAGACATGAACAGGTAGAAGAGGAAGAAGGATAAACTTGAAGAAACTGATGAAGATCAGCAGCATGATTTTGATGGTCAAGGGCAGCAGCTTGAGTCACAAAGTGAGCATGAAGTTGAAACACACGAGCAGCTTGATGTTGGTAAACAGGGGCAGCAGTCTGAACAGCAAGAAGAGATGGGTGAAGAGCAGCAAATTGCATATGAAGAGCAGCAGCAGGAGCCAGAGGAAAAGAGTGCTGAATAGCAGCATCTCAGTGAAAATGAACAGCATGGACAAGAGGAAGAGCAGCAGCTTGATATTGAAGGTCATGAACAGCAGTTTGGGCAGGAATTTGAGTAGCAGCTTGAGCCACAAAATGAACAGGAAATCCAAGCACAGCAGCAGCATAAATTTGATGATCAAGGGCAACAAGGATTTGAGGCAGATCAGCATCATAATATTGAGGGGCAGAAGCAACTTAAAGAAGACACACAGCAGCCTCAAGAAGAGCAGTAGTTTCAAGAAGTTGACAAGGGTAAAGCAGTTTTGTCTCCTTCTCCCAAAAGAACAAAGCCCAGCACAGCAAGAAAGACAGGGCCTAAGGCTGCCACTCCAAAAGTGACAAGAGTTGTCCCTAGCAAAATAAAATCGCCAAAAGGGTCTCCCACTAGCATGCCAAGAAGGAAGAGTGCCAGGTTAGCTTTCAAAGGAAAAGGGAAAGGCAAGTTAGGGGAAAGTCAAGAACAAGGAGGTACATTGGATGTCATCCCCATCCAAAGTGATGACAGCGATAATGAAGCCCACATTCTTGAAAACCTACTTATCCATCGAGAGGGTCAAATTGAAGCATTGGAAAATGACCTTCATCGGGCAAAGACCTTCAATCATTTCTTGGAGATTAAAAATAAACAAATGAGTGTCCATATGGTTGTCCATGAGGCACGAGCTATCAAATACAAGAATGAGGTAGTTAAAGCACAAATTAGGATAGAGGAGCTCATCGGTGAGTTTGATGAAGATGAAGAAGAAGACCAGCCTAGGCAGAAGAGGCCTAGAACCATAGGGCTTAAAAGAGCCCTGGAAAAGCAAAGGGAAGAAGAGCAAGCTCATCTTCAAACTTTTCCCCTCACTGCACTACTTTAGCAAGAAATTGAAGAAAATAAGGAGGCATGGCTAGAAAGAGCCAATAAACACTTAGAGATGAAGCTTGAAAAGGCAAACAGAGACCTGGAGCTGCAAAGGAAAATGACACAGCATTATCAAAAGTTGAATCAGTTTGCCCGGCGCAAGCTAAAGGTCGCCCAAGAGAAACTGAAGGAGGCAAAGGGGAAGCGCCCGACACGAAAAGAGAAGAAAGACATATCAGCGCTTGAAATTTTGACTTCAGCTTCAGAGCATGTTGCCAAGGACCCTTGAGGGCCATGCATACCAATTTTGGGCCCATTTTGACAACTTTTGGTTTTTTGGCATTTTTGAGTTTTTGGTCAAAAACTCATAAATTCGCCATTTCATTTTGAAGATTTTTCAAGGGAGGAGAATAGTACCATCAGATGCCATAATTTCATGAGCATGTCCTCAGCGATTTTCAGAGCATTTGGAGACCATTTTCCCCCTCAAAAAGGCGAAAAAGGCTCGCATTTTGCACATTCTGCCCGGTCTATCAGCAGACTTTAATTTTCTGGCTTTTTACACACAGGTGCAGATTTGGAGGACTTCCAGGCATCAGATTGGGGTGATTTCCATTGCGCCAGAAAGTAGACACTCAGAGCTTTCCAACGAGCTATCATGAGCTTCGTTTTGACACCGGGAAGGCTACCAAATGTTTCCAGCAAGTCAGGGGACCTTTTTCTGATATAAATTTGAAGTATTTTTGTAATTTTTGAACCTCTAAAAACTGTTTTTTCCAAATGTGCGTTTAGCTATTTTTGCACATGAAAAATGATGTAAAGTCAATATAATTTCCATTTTTAGCATTTTCTTAGATATTTTATGAGATATTTTGTGCCTTGGGCTTTGCAAAGCCTCAAGGACAAGTTTAGATATTTTGATTAGGCCAATAGGAGAGCAAGTTGAACCATGAGGTTTTCCTCACTTGAGCCTATTTATTCCACAAGCTCTCATTGTAAACAAGGCTGAATTTGAGAAGAGAAGCAATATATGATCATATGAGATTTGGAGAAAATACTTGTGTTATGCTTTTGGATTGCCTCTTGAATGTTCTTGGATGGATGATGAAGGATTGTTGATGGATTCCATGACATGGTAGAATGGTATAGTGTTTCTTGATTTGTTGTTGTCTTCTAGTTTTCATTCATGATACATGCTTCTTGCTTGCTATAGATCAGTAGAGAACAAATTTGAGATATGCCCATGGAGGCACCTCAAATTTCCTGAATCTTCATAGCTTTTATGTTTTCTTCTCCTTTAAGTTGCTTTAAAGAATTCTTAACTGCTCTTTGATAACTTGAGGATATTGTTGCTAGTTTCATTAATAGTTCTATGCATGTTGAGTAGGATGTATGGTGTGCTCTGCTTACCTATGACTGTCCATAGTTCCATCCATGAAACTATCTCTTTGGCTAATTAAGATTACCATTTTGTTTGAACCAAGGAGGCCTAGTCTCGATCTAGCCCTTTGTCTAAAAACTATGCAAATCTTGTTGTTCAAAGTACCCAATAGCTTGAAGTACTGTGTTTAGGCGTTCCAGCATAGTGTTTTGAGTTGTTAGTCCGTCTTATGTGTTTTCTAAAAAGTCTGATAGCCATTTCCCAAAGTTAGAGGGTCTTATACTTCTATGTATGGCTTGAATGTTTGATTTCTATGTATTAATTAGCTCATGGTAACATTTTGCATGATTAATGGTTTACCATATTATGTTTATATCTGCTATCAAACTAGTTATGCTTGAAATCCCTCGTCTTTCACAAACTTGATGTCCATTTACTCCATTTTTCCCAAAGATCCTTTCTACCTTGAAATCAAATCGGCCCTTCAACAGCCTTGTATCGTCATCTAATAGCCTTCTTGACCTTTTGACCCCATAGCCTAGTTAATCTACACCTTGTTATCTATTTTATATCTTTGATCAGTTTCATCCCTCACAACTTAAAAAACAAAAATCAAAAACTTACTTCATAACTAGCTTAAAATCAGAACACAATAAGCGAAAACACCGATATCTTTTACATATAATAGAGAGAGCCCTCTCTGAGTCTAGGAAGGCTAGGTCCTTGGGCTCCAAAGCTTGGTTTGATGTTACACTGTCATTTGGCTTGCCAATCAGCCAAATCACGGGACCCTAACATAATGGCGATCACAGTGGGACTTTGAGTATTAAACAAGCTTAGTTTCCCTAATCTTTAGAGACTTTTGAGAATATTAGCTGGCTGACTTATCCCACCGCTCACTAACATAATGGCGATCACGGTGGGACTCTGAGTATTAAACAAGCTTAGTTTCCCTAATCTTTAGAGACTTTTGAGAATATTAGCTGGCTAACTTATCCCACCGCTCACTAACATAATGGCGATCATGGTGGGACTTTGAGTCAAAACATCCTAGGTATCCCTTAGGAACTCTCAAAATCTCAGTCAAACTTAGAAGAGTAGAATATGGTTGTCTCACCATCCTAGAAAAATGATGAGTCGGTTATAGGAAACTCTTCCAAACCTCAGGACTACATAAAACTCAAAAACCCCAAAAAACTCCCTTAGATTGGTTTTTGTAAGTATTGGTGGTGGACCATACACATATACCTCAAAACAACTAAAAATCCACCTGGCGACTCCACTAACCTCCAGTAGGCCTTACTACTTCACTAAACTCTAGGCTACTATCCAATTGAGCTACCTCATCGCCACCCTAACATAATGGCAATCACGGTGGGACCCTGAGTATTAAACAAACTTAGTTTCCCTAGACCTTAAGAGACCTTAAAAATACTATCTAATTGACTTATCCCACTGCTCACTAATATAGTGACACTCACAGTAGGACCTTCCGAGTTAGTGACAATCTAAGTACACCTTAGTAACTCCTGAAGTCTCAATCAAGTTTAGTAAAATTAGATATTGTCTGAAGAGTAGAAAATAGCTCCTTCACCATCTTAGCAAAATGATGACTCAGCTGTAGGACACTCTTACAAACCTTAGGCTACACATAAAAACTCAAAAACCCCAAAATATTCCCAGATTGGCCTTACCTTAGTTACTGGTGGTGGAACATAGCTGAGCTTTTCAAAAATAACCAATTTCCACCTGGCGACTCCACTAACCTCCAGTAGGTCTAAAAACTCTATAAAAAAACCAAAAAATTCATAAACTATACCTTTCTGCTCACTCAACCTTTCAAAACTCAAGCTTAGGGTGGAAACTCTGTAATCAGTGACAATCTAAGTATAACTTAGCGATTCAGAAAGCCTCACCTAAACATAGGAGGTTAGCAGAAACCTTCTTGCCAAAAAGAACCATTAGCTTGTCCATGCAGCCTAGCAAACTGCAGAAACCAAGTGAATCACTCTTCTTTGCAAGTTTCCATATCAAAGTTTGCGACTAAAACTTTTTCCATAAGCATCTTTAATAGTATTGGTGGTGGACCATAGTTCTCATAAAAATCCACCTGGCGACTCCACTAGTTCATCCTTTTTGGTTTTGATCATCCTTCACATTAGTATAACCTTAGAGAGGACAGTTATCCAGAACCTTCACAAATACCATCCTCTCTAAATTCTAAACCTGAAATCTGGCTTCACGAAGAATCAACACCAGATCTCATCCAGACCCAAATCCCCCTATCATAGTAGATGACCCAGAGAAGATTCTGTGGCAAGCTTCGGAAACTAACCATCTAGCTACTGGTAGACCCATCCGTAAAACAAGATCAGTACCTAAACATCTCACTATCCTACCTGATTCACCTTTTGAATTAGAATCATCAAAAACTCTTTTCAGAAGCAGGTCTCATAGTAGAATAAACTTTGACGATCTTGAAACCCTAGACCAATCACACAGTCATAGTAGAGAAGCCTCACCTTCCACCCCCCCGACTTTCAGCTTCTCTATCACTTTGGCTCCCACCATCCCAGATCTGCTCAAAACCAGATCACTAGTCCAAGTTCATCCACCACACCTGTTCAAACCACCTCATCTCATCCCACTAGTCCTCATCTTGTACATCATCCATTAGCTCCCGTCATGGCAGCCTGGTACGCACCTTTGGTGTTGCCACCACCTTTGGCTCCTCTCCCAAATAAATATCAAGACAAAATCCCACACTTTACCGGAGAAGACACCACCACACCTCAACAACATATAAGTAGGATGATTGATGCTTATGAATACCTGGAGGTACAAGACGAGACCGTCAGAATGAGAATATTCGCCCAAAGCCTGGGTGGTGAACCCAAAACATGGTTCAAAAGCTTGACTCCAAACAGCATCCACAACATCCCAGAACTACATCAAATCTTCAGAAATAGGTGGGAAGTCCGAAGGAACCCTATTCAAATCCTATCAGAATATAACAACCTAAAACGGGAAAATGGGGAAAGTGTCCAAGCTTACTGCACTAGGTTAAACAGTGTATATAACTCCCTCCCACCTCATTTCAAACCCCTACTTGGTTTAGCCTTGGAAAAATTCCCCGAGGGTTTCGATCCGGACATGACATATCATTTGAGAGACAACGATCCCCCTACCTTAGAAGAAATGCAACAAATAGCAATAAAAGCAGATGCCAACTTAGCAGAAAAAAGGGCTAGGACTAGGTCAGAAAGAAAGGTCACATATAAAGACGAGGTCTCCACTTCATCACCTTCCCTAGATCCTAGAATAGATGATTTAGTCAAAACCATGGCCAAAATGTGGGAAAGGATAGATGAAAAGGATCCTGTTAGGGACAACCAACCAAACCCTCCAAACAAAAACTGGAACCAAAACTTTAGGAGGGAACAGCCCCAAAACAGACCAAGGGAAAATGACCAACAAATTAGGCCACCATTCAATGAAAACTATGTGGAAGAGGATGACAGGGATACAGAACCTCTTGATGAACATCATTTAAACCTCATAGGATCTGATAATGAGAGTGAGGTGTACCTCACTGAAGAAGAACAAGCGTTCTTTTCTCCTAATCAAGATGAGACCAACTATGAAGATCTCGACGACCCTGCCATAGATTTTCAAAATGCCATAATAGAAGCTCACCGGCAATATGACCTTAGAAGCAAAAGAAACCAAGATAATTCCAAGAAAGGTAGCTCAGATACTGCTAAAACCCCTGATACCATCCTTAATAAAGCAGTAAGCAGTGACAAAATCAAGGTCGAGAAGAATGACCAAAACAAAGCTAAAGTTACCCAAACTAGTCCTAACTCAGCTGCTCCGAGTACTTCCACAAAAGTTACCGAAGAAACTATGGCAAACAAAATCCCGAAACAAAGCCAACAAACTCAGAACATAGAGAAGGTTGTGGCTGAAAAAGCTAAAACAAACATATCTAAACTTCAGCTGCCTTTTAGCTTTGAAGGCGAAATCGCCAATATCAAGATCACCATGCCTCTTACTGAACTCATTGCCCAAAACTCTTATAAATCCCAAGTGCTAAAGTTCCTAAATCTAGGGAATGATGCAAACACTGTTAATCTGGCTGATGACACTCCTGAAGTGTTGTTTGGTCCGAAGATAGAAGGAAAATTCCAAGAAGGAACTACTCTTCCATTTTACATTAGCCTAAACATCCACGACCAAATCCTCCACAATGCCATGCTAGACTCCGGCGACTCACACAATCTTATGCCAAAGGTAGTAATGGAAAGACTAGGCCTGGAAATCACAAGACCATACAAAGAATTATATTCATTTGATTCAAGTAGAGTCAAATGCCTGGGTTTTGGTCAAAGACCTTTGTTTTAGTCTAGCCCAAATACCTGCGAAACATCTAATCATGAATATAGTAGTGGCAGACATCCCTCCCAAGTACGGGATGCTTCTATCCAGATCTTGGGGAGCCAAACTCCAAGGGAATATTCAACTGGACATGTCATACGCCACCATTCATGTGTTCGATCAGACAAGAATACTCTACCGAGAGTCACACATGAAATACATGATTAGTAGTCAAGAGAGGCCAGACAACATTCCAATGTATTCCTTAAGGTCCAACCTGAACTCTTTCATTATGCATATTGATGAAAACATGGAGGAAGAGTCAGAAGAGACTGAAATAAACTTAGATCCACCACATCAGCTGCCCCTGGTACTCTATGATGAACTAGACACTCAGAACTACCATGATCATGAATAGCTGTGTCATGAAGAAAGTAATTATGTCCCTCCTAAGGTGGGATTAGAGCAAGAAGCGCAAACCCTTATGTACTATCAAGCGAATTACTCTAACCCTAGTCAAACACCAGCAGTAACCTGCGGAAATTTTTTCCGGGTAAAGCCTTTAGAAGACTTACACATCATAAACCTGTTTGGAACCCGGGAACAAGGGAGTTTAATGTTTCTACCATACCTCAAAGATTTACCATCATATGGATCACCCACTGCAAATGAAACTTTGACTATAGCCTCAGCAACTCAAAATCTAGAAAAAATGAATGATAAACTTCTTACGAGCAAGAATGATAGATGCAATCCCAGCATACCTGAGCTACTGAAATTGGCTCATATTCTGTCTTTTCATGAAGAACTCAGAAATGCTAAAATTAGAAATCTCATGCAGAATACCAATATCTACAGGAAAAACAAGGGAAACTGCTGTGATACTTTTTCTTCCTCAAAGAACAACCTTGACAAGATAAAACATAACAATCTGAACCAGACTATAATAATCAAGGATTAAACAGCTGGTCATAGGGTCTGTTTTGATTTCAGAAATACTACCGCATATCCTTATAATAGAAATTCTGTTTTTTCTATCCAAGGCCATGATATACCAATTAAAAATGCTTTTAATCATGTGTTTTCGCAAGATGATGTTTCAGGTCAGGTTCAAAAGATTCCCTTGCAAAGTAGACATCTTAAAGATTATTTTCAGTTTGCGGAAAGTAGATCTAATTTCAAAATCAAAATTGCAAAACCACCCAATATCAGAAATCTGTTCTTAAAGGCCATGTTCTCAGTTTTAAATTTCTACATTTTTGCATACCTTGATGATGTCATTATCTATTTCAAGAATGCCCAAGAGTACATGCATTACTTGAGGAAGATGTACAGTAAGGAAAGGAGTGGAAATCAGATATTCAAAGAGGTACAGCAGGAAGATACCTGTTTGTTCAGAGATTCTTGCATGAATCCCTATGTCATGTTAGAGAGAGAAAACTTTCCAAATTTCTCTTTTCAGGAGTTGAGTGGGCCAAGGGTGAGAGGAGATCCTTACGAGGATAAGATGCTTAAGTTTCGTCATTTCCAAGATTTCTGAGTTTGAAACACTTTCATTCATTGTACATACCACTGTTTGAAATATAAAAAATAGAAAAGTCAAAAACAGTAAAAGATAGAAAAGAGGGCGAGTAAAGATATAACAAAGCCCCATGTTCCAAAAAATAGTCTTTCGGAAAGCGAGCAAGTCTAAATGCCGCTACTAGTACTTCAATGTCTTGTTCAGCTATCTAGCCTAATCATAGCTGAGCATGTTTAAATTTATTTGTTGATAAGTTAGTGAGTGCAAAAGATAGTCAACATTGTGTAAGATTGACTTATCACAGAGATTAGATTAGGGAGATATTCTGGTTCCACATGCCTAAAACAAAACCAAAGAGAGAAGCGAGGGATGAAAAATACATTGTACATCTTAGCCCCGTTTTTTCTAAATTTCCTTTATGCAGAATAATATTTGTGTGCAGCTTGTCTTTATGCCGCAAATGCATGACAAATCAGACTATCTAATCCTGATTTGATCATTTTAAATTTCCTGTTTTAGATTAGAGAACAAAATCCTATCAAACTGCTTAATCTTGACAGTCGATCTAGCATAGGTAGAGTAATGAAGGAGTTCATCAGTTTAATCTGAACTCCTGGCAGATATAAGAGTAGAAATAGATAGGTTCATTTTGCAAAAAGAAAAATATACATTGTCAAAAGGTTGCTAGTTCAAATGCGCCAAAGAGAAGAAAAAATGTTAGGAAAGATAGTGGGGTAGGTAGAAATATCATTGATGTTAACCATGCTATCACTTTTCAGAAATAGCATCAAAGAAGGGTGAAATTTTGCGCCAATGGGTAAGGCACTGGTCTTCATAAGCCAAAGATTTGAATTCTGGACACCTCCTGACAAGGAGCTGCCCTCCCCAAATGGAGCCACTGTTAGTCATCAGTATTTTTCACTTGTTAATGATGACTAGATCCATAGCTGAGTTTTCTAGAAACTGATCTCCATATGTCAATTTGTCATCTAGAAAACCCTCATAAAAAATTTTCGCCCTCCTGCTTTTCAATCCGCCCATGTCAAGGTTAAAACTCATTATCACTATCCTATCTAGCTTTAGCCCTACTAGTCTGCCCATCAGCTCTGAAAGGACAATCCAATGTCTGTTTCAAAAGCCCCCCCTAAGTTAGGAAGTGGCGCTTTAAGGAATTTTACCCTTGGCAACCATCAAAAGGCCAAAAAACCTCCATCTGAGACAGACCAATCATGACAGACCTCCCACTCTGCAAATGAAATTGATCATAACCCTAAGTCACGCCACTTACAGACCCCTAAGTCTCAGCACTGCATAGACCACAGTCTCAAGCTGATTATTAGGTGTTTTTCAGTGTTTTATGGATTTTACAAAGACAGGAAATATATCATCATCTCAGGAGAAAATTCTTGAATCCACATTTAGAAGAACAGCTGCTTCCCAATGTTGACATGAGCCTGAGATACATATGCAGGGTAAGGAGTTACTCATCAAGACCTTGCAGCTTCCACTCAGCATGAAATCACAAGAGAAGAAAGACACCACTGTCAAACAGAATAGTAATTTGTCATGGCCAAGAACCTCCTTCATCTACAAGCAGAGGGTTGAGGCACCTCCTTCATCTACAAGCAGAGGGCGATGGAAAATATTGACTTCAAGGATTGCAAAACTTAATATAAGCACAGGTTTGTTTTTCACTAGACAGTAAAACAGTGACTCTAGTTTTCTAAGTGAAAGTAATGATCAAAACAGGGCTAAGATCTGAAATGTGAAAGACAAAAGAAAACAGAGTTTTTGGTCTTGTGTCTTAAGGAAGAGAATCATTTGAAGTTTCAGTCATCATCAGGGCGCATCAAAAAAGGACTCCTTTAATCAAAGCTATCATAGCAAATATCTCTGCAGGGGTGTTAATATGAATAGCTCCAATCAGTCTTGAGCAGGAAAATACTTCAGTAAAAAGACCCCTGTGTGTTCTTTTGTTTCTGTTGAAATGTGAAATACAGTCCATGGTTTCTGGATGAACATAAAGAAGAGGCAGGAAAGTAGTACACAGCCCCAGATATAAGACATCTTAATATCAGTCAAAGCGCCAATGTAAGTCCAGCTGTTGCAAGCTACACTCCACCACAAAGATAGGTGTTTTCTTCAGATGCAGCAGGTTGGTGTTTTTAGAGTTTCATTAGGAAGAAGATGGCTAATAAAAGCCTTGGTATCTATGAAATATGTCAGCAATTATTCCACATCTTTTATACTTGCCTCCTCAACACAAAGGTATAAAAAGGTTATGATTTGAGTTTTTAAAAAAAAAACTTTGGACAGGCATGCAAAGCTAATCAAGGCATGTCATTATTGAAAGCAACTCCAATCATAGACAGGTGTCTTTTCAAAACTGTTTATCACAGATGACACAGAAAAATTTGGGTTTATCTCCTCAAAAGGCCTTACAATTGAGACTATTGTTCATAATATGCAAAAGAGGTGTTTTGACATGTCAGTTTTTGGAAAAATTGAGACATATACAGGTTTTCATTAGTTTAAAAGATCAAGAGGCACCATATTGGTATGTTTGAGTAGAGAAAGGTGTTGGAAAGAGCGCCCTTTTAAAAGACAGAGAATGAGTTTAATAGACACCTGGCAGTCAAATCATTTTCACAGTAAGGCCTTGTCACCTTGAAAGCAGCCAGAAGCAGACGCATTAGTTTTTAGGATCAAAGGATAAATCTATCGAATTACTAAAGTTGCCTCATCATCTTTAGTACATTGCTGAGTAGTTGGTCCGGGGTTGAAAATACTATGAAAAGGTCTAACAGTGGCAGAAATCACCTTCCAAAAATATAAGCACTGTGAACATATTGGGTGACCTTTTGAATATGTTTTTAAATAGGTTGATATCTATTAAAGTTGTTTCAAGACATGAAAACCCTTTCGCCAACATCTTTCAAAGAAGTGGGTCCTCTCAACATAGTTAAGCTCACTTTGGGTTTCAAAGAACGGAACAAGACATCATTTCAAAGGGCAGACCTTGGGAAAACCCTCACAAGTCCAAACCAAGTGGTCTTTCGACTTGTTGCATTTCAAAAGGACAAGGGCCACTGCAAATTCATTATTCAAACACCACATCCCAAGCGAATCATTCATTGGAGGACCGAAGAAAGGATTTCCAAGCAGATATACAGAGTTTTCGGGGGTTAATAGTCACGCGGCGCGCTCAGGCGTGCTTTTTACACTACGACACAAGGCTGTGCGGCGCGCCTGTAGCCTTGGGTCCTGTCGTCCCGACAGTGACCCGACACCAGGGTTTGCGCAGAGTTCTTCCTCCTGAAAGTGCCGCGCATGGATCTCAACCTCCAACACGCTTTCAAATTTCCTCCAAAGTAACTTCGACTCACGAAAATGTTTCGCATCATGTCTTGAGGTACTCTGCACATTTTTCCCCTTGAATTCATGATTGTTTGATGATGTTTGGGGCCAAAGAAATAAGGTTTGAAACAAGTTATGTTAAGTGACTATGTTCAAAGAGGAATAGGGTTTTTTATTCCAAATCTGAGTTTGAAATAGCTCATATTCACCAGCAGAGAGCTTATCCACTGTTAAATTGCTACATCACCATACATGAAAAATAGTGCTTTGCTGTGTGAATATCCATTATTTAAAAACTGTGATGAGTGGTAGATATGCTAATGAGGTCCTCTACAGAGAAAGAGATGTGTTGAACTAGGAGCTGTGTATTTTCACCTTTACTGATCAAAGGACAAGATATCTTATATATTCAAGGCATCAAAGGGTAGTTCACTCCTATAAACCACAGAAAGAGACAGTTTTTCACTGTGTATTCTACATTACTGTCTTTTGTTCTTCGAGCTTATTTGATAAGTTGATATTCATATAGAGCAAAGGAATTTTCTACAAAGACAAAGGTGTTACATTGATAAGGGGCCTTGATGATTTGAAAAGAGAAAACTCTTACAGGTTTTGTTGAACTTTTTGAAGCATTTTTCAAAACTCTGTCACCTTGTTACATAAACTGTGGCATTGATTGTATGCTTACACTAAAGGTTGATTGCATGGGATATGAGTTTGTTGAGTGATTGGCATACTAGGTAAGGGCAAGTTTGTAATTATTGGAAAGTTCACCATTGGTCAAAGGTACAAAACAAGTTTTTGAGCTCCAAACATCACAGAGCAAGGAGATTCTGACACTCTAAACAGCATTTTCACCTAACAGTCTGTCTCCATTTCACTGCATTATCTCTTGTTAAGAGGTCTGCTGGCTGAGATACATATTAAAGGTGAAAAGACCACTTTTTTAGGGAGAAAGGGTTTTATATTGTGAGGGAACAGTGTGTAATCATCCGAAGACATTGTTCACTATCAAAACAGTGAATTGACAGATTTCACCTTAAAGAAGGCAGTTTAAGGACAGTGAGGCAGTTTGGTTCTTCAAGAGCTTATTTAGCCCAAAATGCTGCCCAGGAAAGATAGCAGAAGTGGTTTACATAAAAGATATGAGCCAATCTCTAAGGAAGAGGTCAATGCTCATCCATCCATCCTCTTCAACTTTCATGAGGTAGGTTGTCTAGATTTCTGCCAGAAGGTACAGGAGGTCAAAAGTTTCTCGCCCTTGACACACCTATGCGCCCTGAGGTTCCAAAGCAAGCATTTCCAGGTAGCAGACCTTGATTTTAAGTTTTCCCCGAGGTCAGTGTCTAAAGCCACCAAAATTCCATATCATGGCGAGAAATGGTTCAAATAGACCCATCTAGACTTGGATGACTACAAGCCTTTCATCAAGCCCGAGCATAGAGATACTTGCACTGCTATTTTTCCTTTCTCTTATCTTCTTGACAGCTATGCTCCTCTAATGAAGGTCATAATGAAGTATTTTACTTGTGAAGGGAGATTTACTCGAGTTTATGCCTACCATGTCCGACTATTGATGCATTTCACTAGAACTAGGCAGCTAAATCTCCCTTACTTTTTATACAAGAGCATCGAGAAGATGGCATCCACAGTCCAGAAGAAGACTCCATCTATGCAAATAGCTTCCCTTTTCCATCATGCTATGATCAAAATTATCATCCTACACCAGCTAGAGAAGAAAGAGGTTCCATGGGATGTTTTCATTAGTCACCCAGACTTCTCCATTGTTCCTCCGGTCCATATATCTCCCACCCCACCTATTCATCGCCTTGTACCTTTGTCCAGCAGGCCTACTCCTAGAAGGCTCAAGTTTCCTACAGAACATTCAGGACAGCATGAAGAAGAAAGATATGAACAGGTAGAAGAGGAAGAGGATGAACATGAAGAAACTGATGAAGACCAGCATCATGATTTTTATGGTCAAGGGCAGCAGCTTGAGTCACAAAGTGAGCATGAAGTTGAAACACACGAGCAGCTTGATGTTGGTAAACAGGGGCAGCAGTCTGAACAGCAAGAAGAGATTGGTGAAGAGCAGCAAATTTCATATGAAGAGTAGCAGCAGGAGCAAGAGGAAAAGAGTGTTGAACAACAGCATCTCAGTGAAAATGAACCGCAGGGACAAGAGGAAGAGCAACAACTTGATATTGAAGGTCATGAATAGCAGTTTGGGCAGGAATTTGAGCAGCAGCTTGAGCCACAAAATGAACAGGAAATCCAAGCACAGCAGCAGCATAAAGTTGATGATCAAGGGCAACAAGGATTTGAGGCAGATCAACATCATAATATTGAGGGGCAGAAGCAACTTAAAGAAGACACACAGCAGCCTCAAGAAGAGCAGCAGTTTCAAGAAGTTGACAAGGGTAAAGAAGTTGTGTCTCCTTCTCCCAAAAGAACAAAGCCCAGCACAGCAAGAAAGACAGGGCCTAAGGCTGCCACTCCAAAAGTGACAAGAGTTGTCCCTAGCAAAAGAAAATCGCCAAAAGGGTCTCCCACTAGCATGCCAAGAAGGAAGAGTGCCAGGTTAGCTTTCAAAGGCAAAGGGAAAGGCAAGTTAGGGGAAAGTCAAGAACAAGGAGGTACATTGGCTGTCATTCCCATCCAAAGTGATGACAGCGATAATGAAGCCCGCATTCTTGAAAACCTTCTAATCCATCGAGAGGGTCAAATTGAAGCATTGGAAAATGACCTTCATCGGGCAAAGACCTTCAATCATTTCTTGGAAATCCAAAATAAACAAATGAATGTCCATTTGGCTGTCCATGAGGCACGAGCAATCAAATACAAGAATGAGGCAGCTAAAGCACAAATAAGGATAGAGGAGCTCATCGGTGAGTTTGATGAAGATGAAGAAGAAGACCAGCCTAGGCGGAAGAGGCCTAGAACCATAGGGCTTAAAAGAGCCCTGGAAAAGCAAAGGGAAGAAGAACAGGCCCATCTTCAAGCCTTTCCCCTCACTGCACTACTTGAGCAAGAAATTGAAGAAAATAAGGAGGCATGGCTAGAAAGAGCCAATAAAAACTTGGAGATGAAGCTTGAAAAGGCAAACAGAGACCTAGAGCTGCAAAGGAAGATGACACAGCACTATCAAAAGTTAAATCAGTTTGCCCGGCACAAGCTAAAGGCCACCCAAGAGAAACTGAAGGAAGAAAAGAGGAAGCGCCCGGCACGGAAAGAGAAGAAAGGCATATCAACGCTTGACATTTTGGCTTCAGCTTCGGAGCATGTTGCCAAGGACCCTTGAGGGCCATGCACACCAATTTTGGGCCCATTTTGACAACTTTTGGTTTTTTGGCATTTTTGAGTTTTTGATCAAAAACTCATAAATTCGCCATTTCATTTTGAGGATTCATCAAGGGAGGAGAATGGTATCATCAGATGCCATAATTTCATGAGCATGTCCTCAGCGATTTTTAGAGCATTTGGAGATCATCTGCCCCCTCAAAATGGCGAAAAAGGCTCGCATTTTGCACACTCTGCCCGGTCTATCAGCAGACTGTAATTTTCTGGCTTTTTACACACAGGTGAAGATTTGGAGGACTTCTGGGCATCGGATTGGAGAAATTTCAGTTGTGCCAGAAATTAGACACTCAGATATTTCCAACGAGCTATCATGAGCCTCATTTCGACATCAGGAAGGCTACCAAATGTTTCTGGAAAATCAGGGGACCTTTTTCTGATGTAAATTTGAAATATTTTTGTAATTTTTGAACCTCCAAAATCTGCTTTTTCCAAATGTGCGTTTAGCTATTTTTGCACTTGGAAAATGATGCAAAGTCAATTAAATTCCCTTTTTTAGCAATTTTTAGATATTTTATGAGATATTTTTGTGCCTTGGGCTTTGCAAAGCCTCAAGGACAAGTTTAGATATTTTGATTAGGCCAATAGGAGAGCAAGTTGAACCATGAGGTTTTCCTCACTTGAGCCTATTTATTCCACAAGCTCTCATTGTAAACAAGGCTGAATTTGAGAAGAGAAGCAATAAATGATCATATGAGCTTTGGAGAAAATACTTGTGTTATGCTTTTAGATTGCCTCTTGAAGGTTCTTGGATGAATGATGGAGGATTGTTGATGGATTCCATGACATGGTAGAATGGTATAGTGTTTCTTGCTTTGTTGTTGTCTTCCAGTTTTCATCCATGATACATGTTTCTTGCTTGCTATAGATTAGTAGAGAAAAAAATTGAGATATGCCCATGGAGGTACCTCAAATTTCCTGAATCTTCATAGTTTTTATGTTTTCTTCTTCCTTAGTTGCATTAAAGAATTCTTAACTGCTCTTTAATAACTTGAGGATATTGCTGCTAGTTTCATTAATAGTTCTATGCATATTGAGTAGGATGTATGGTGTGCCCTGCTTACCTATGAATGTCCATAGTTCCATCCATGAAACTATCTCTTTGGCTGATTAAGGTTATCATTTTGTTTGAACCAAGGAGGCCTAGTACCGATCTAGCCCTTTGCCTAAAAGTATGCAAATATTGCTGTTCAAAGTGCCCAATAACTTGAAGTACTGTGTTTAGGCGTTCCAGCATAGTGTTTTAAGTTGTTAGTCCGTCTTATGTATTTTCCCAAGATTCTGATAGCCATTTCCCAAAGTTAGAGGGTCTTATACTTCTATGTATGGCTTGAATGTTTGATTTCTATGTATTAATTAGCTCATAGTTACATCTTGCATGATTAATGGTTTTCCATACCATGTTTATGTCTACTATCAAACTAGTTATTCTTGAAATCCCTCGTCTTTCACAAACTTGATGTCCATTTACTCCAGTTTGCCCAAATATCCTTTCTACCTTGAATCAAATCGGCCCTTCAACAGCCTTGCATCGTCATCTAATATCTTTCTTGACCTTTTGACCCCATATCCCAGTTAATCTACACCTTGTTATCTATTTTATATCTTTGATCAGTTTCATCCCTCACAACTTAAAAAACAAAAATCAAAAACTTACTTCATAACTAGCCTAAAATCAGAACACAATAAGCGAAAACACCGATATCTTTTACATATAATAGAAAGAGCCCTCTCTGAGTCCAGGAAGGCTAGGTCCTCGGGCTCCAAATCTTTGTTTGATGTTACACTGTCATTTGGCTTGCCACTCAGCCAAATCACGGGACCCTAACACGGGTCTCTCCGCGGCAGATTTCAGAAAAAGTTGTCGTCTCAGCTGCGGCTGATGTCTGTCACCTGCGCAATAGAGCCAGAAACACACGGAAGTTAAAAATTTGAATTTTTGGGGGTTTTAGAGGTGAAAAGCACCATAAAAATAGGAAAAACAGAAAAATGAAGAGAAACCCTAGGGTATGAAATAGCTGGATATGCAAGAATGTATAAAATGACAGCGGTCACAAAAGAAAACTCGTGTGGAGTCGCCAATTGTTAGTATGAAGCTTTCGTCGAAAAATACCACTTTAGCTACGCATAAAAAATAGCCCTAACATCAATTACGACTGCCAAAATCTTTAAATCTGCAGTTAGTTGATCCAAATAATGCTGCACAAATCCAGATCTAAGCATAAAATACATTAAGCAGTAAAAGTAAAATATGGCTCCATGCATCCAATAGACAAAACAAGAACAATGTATTTGAAATAATTTTGTATATTAAAAGGGGGCACCTGAGAGGAAAAAAAGAAAGGTGCTTTCCGGTTCTCCTCAATGGGATGGGTTCTTGAAAGTCCTCAGCATTTCAGATCTAAAATTTCTCTCTCTTGTTGGTGTAGAAAACCCATACAAACATAGAACTCAAAGGGAGCTCAAAAAGAAAAAATGGAGAATGTGACCAAAAGTATAGATCTAGAGTGATCTAATGCAATGAAAGGTGACTAATGAATGGGGAAAACCCTTCTATTTATAACAAAATATTAGGGCGATCTAGAACTTGGTGCATGAATAAAATATTATTAATCAAATTCTAGAAACACCTTTTAGGAATATTTTATTATATTTGTTAGAGGGAAAAGGATTTTTGACTTGGGTCAATTCCTTTATTTATAAATAATAAATAAATAAATGATTTATCTATTATTTTAAGGAAATGGTGGGGATATAATTAAATAAATAATGATTTATTTAATTATTTATAAATGATTTAGTCAAATTTAACTAGGAATATTATTTAAATAAGGATTTAAATAACTTATTCCTAGGAAATAACTAAATAAATAAGGATTTATTTAATTAATTTCCTTGTTTTGGGTTAAATATGACCAGGAAATATAAAAAAATATAGATTTTTTTATTATTTCCTTTTGGGGTTTCCTGTTTAGACCATAAACAACTTAATAAAGGTGTTTTACTAAGTTATTTCACATAGTGAAAGCAATTTTACATAGGGTAAAATTGGTCTTACCTGGTGTACTTGGGTTCATCTAATGATAATAGGTTAGATGACCAAAAAATGGTGTAACATATTGCGTTCCGTTCATGTCTGAGCATCCTACACCCTTTGACAGTAGCAACCCTGAGTTAATTTTCCGTGCCAGAATGACGGCCACCAATCTTGTTGAATCCTCATAGCCTGTAACTTTGACATAGCGAGAATATGAGGAAGTACTAGAAGTCCACCCTGAAGTGGAGGAGGTTTTTTCCACGCCCAGCAAGGAAAAGCAGAAGGGGAAAGAAAAAGTGTAAGGATTGGGGAAACCCATGAAATGGGCTGGGATTAAGCCTCACACCTTTCCCTGAAATTTGAAGTCCCCTCAAGCGGCGAGCTAGGCAAGCTCGCTTGGGCTAGTAAAGAGACCTCTGTCTGCTCACGAAAAGGCCCAGATGGCTGAACCAATCAATTGGCTACTGCCCTTTGTTCGGCCTCGCAGGCTCTCGACATGCACACTGAATAATATCGATGGCCTGCGCACCTATTTGCAGATGCAACTGACTCTGGGTGAGGTCCCCGTCATTGGAGAACCCTTTGGCAAGCTCCATGAGGTAAAATTCGATGACCATGACCTAGCCAATTTGGAGGCCTTCCTCGAGCTATCACCCGAGCTATACCTCGAAAGGATATTGGAAGACGACGGGATAAAGATCATCCCATGCGCTGGGTGCGTGGGTTGTCTGGTTCCAGGCTCTTGAACCTACTGAGGATGCTGCATTTTGGCCATTACAATATTACAGACCAACTTGTGAACTAACTGCTTGCCTTGGTCCATGATGGTAGCTTTTGGATCCAGGATCACATCCCTATTGTTGTCGTGCTTATTCACCGGATTACTAGCCTCCCCATGGAAAAACCAAACCCTATGTTGTACGTGGGCAAGAAGTACGAGTAGAAGATCACCGAAAAAGTGCGTGAGGATTATCATGTGTAACAGAACACTCAGGGGTTCATGATCAGTGTCGTCAGTGACCCTGCAATGCATATTAGTAAATTGTTGCTGGCTTTCAATCTGATGTGAAAATGCTAGGCTGCCACTATCCCCGCGTATGAAATTTAGCTGGCAGCCCAGTGTGAAAAGGGGGTTTGCTTCAATTGGGCCCAGAACATGTGCAACAAATTCCTGGAAAATTTCCGTGAAGCCCAGGATCAGGGGCGCGAATTTTGCTACTCCTGGCTGCTGCTTCTCATTGCATTGGTCACATGGGAAGCCCTGGAATATTTGGTCCTCCTCGAGCTCATGCCCGATATGTGGGAAGGGGAACAATATGCGAACTTGTGGGACTCCAAGGACACATAGCGTATTGAGGACAATCAAGTCTTTTGGGTCCTCTTTCAGAGTGGACTGGCCGCAACAATCAATTCCTGGCCGTGTTTGTCACCCGCAGTGTATGACAGATATAAGAGCATCATGATGTTTCACATAACTATGCATAACGTCCAAGTCAGAGGTCGCAAAAAATCCAGCATGGGTCTCACTCCCATATATGGCTGTGAATGAGGACATTGATAATCTAATCGTGACATGGCCTCCACGATGGAAGATTGGGTTCAAATCAGGTGTGATGTGAACCGCAGGGATGAGCACTACAAAGGTCACCCCGCCTGACACCACCAAAGAAATCGGAGGACAGAGCATGGGTACTAGGACGGAAGTGGACCCGGGATCACAGAGGGGTTTTCAACTTGGTAAGAACACCGGGAAAGTAATAGAACCAACCTCAGAGAAGGATTTGCAGCAGGACCAAGTGCAAAGGGTCTGGATGCGGGAGGTACTCACTCCCCTCGGGGCACAAAAGGGACTGGTGACCCTATTAAGGGACCACGAAAGAAGCAACGAGCCATCTAACTGGAACGTGGCACAGGAGTTACGCTGACAGAAGATGACCTAGAGCAGATCGCAGATGCGGTCACCTTGGCTGTAGAAGACGAATGGCTAGATTTGGAAGAGCAACAGAAAGCCATGGTCAATGCAATCCATGCTAAGCTCCGAGCTCTGCAGCTCAAAATAGATACCTTTCAAACTAGCATCATCTAGGCAAGGTTCACCCCAGAAACAAGAAATGCAGTAATCAGTACACCAAAAATCCGCCTTTGCCCTCTCTCGAGCGCAACCTTCATACTGAGTCCACCCGACTTAGGAGCGCAAGTCCAGACCTGCACAGAGGTACAGTTGGATCTAGCCCACCTGTCGCATGAACCATTGCAGGTCCTTCACGCATCCCTATTCTAAGAGATCCAACATAGAGACCATCAAGTACACCAATAGCTCAGTACAGCCGAGTATATTATTGAAGAAAAAAATGTTGAGGTATCCTAGGTACAGGCTGCATGTACCCTTGTCGCTGCACAACAGACAGAGTTGGAGAACCTCATCAGTAGGCTTTGCACGAACGTCACCGAAGATATTCCAGCTTTTGCCACCCCCCAGGCCAAGATTGAAGGGTTGGTTGTGGTGCTAAAGGCTTCAAGGACTGAGATCCAGGTAGTCCAAACAGACATGGAATAGCAGATTACGGCCTTACATGCCTGTTGATGGGAAAATCTGTCCGGCCAACAGCAGGGGATCTCCCCAGTAAAAACTCCCAACTAGACTCTAAACTGTTTGGAATGGGGATCCCGTCTGGGGTGTGGGTCCGGCTACTGCTTAGTTTCTTTTCCTTTGGTCTCGGGAGAACTCTGTGAACCTGCAGACACACGCTTATTCAAATGATACAAAACACATGACTGATGAAGTAAATGAACATATAACACTATGCGTAGCAAGATGAGTTAAAAATCATGGCACCGAAAGGAGATGTTGTTAACAACACGTCATTAGGGTCATACTTGTAAAAAAAAAAAACTGTCCTAACCACGGAAGAAATAGTTCTTCATGGCAGGATACCCTTCATTTCCTTGAATGATTAAGTTGGTAATATAATGTTAGTAAACAAAGTTATTAACATTTATTGAAGCAGACATAGAACTTAAACACCATTAACACATGTCTAGAAAACTATAATGCATAATGATGTAATCAAAGAGACAGTTTCATTAACCAAAAGATATTAGAAACTGAAAAATAGAATACTCATAGTGTTGGAACATTAGCCTACATTAGATCCAAAAATGGGTTTTACAAGTGTTCGTATTCATAATCAAAATGTGCAGTCCTTCTATACAATGTTATTATCTTTGAGTCACCCCAAAAGAAAGTCCCTTTACAATCTCCTGAAGGAGGAATTTATAGGAAAAAACTTGCCCTTTGGGGCTTCCTTGACCTTTCGCCTTCTTGACCGTTGGGTTGCCTTGCGACTTAGTAGATTTGCGACCTGCGACCCCACTGGGTTTTGCGACTTGCGACCTCAAGCAATTTGCGACCTGTGACCTTTGGGAATTTGCGACCTGCAGCCTGGTGTTTTATCCCTTTAATATTTCTCTTTTGGAGATACCAGAACCTTGTTCTCCAGAGGATAGCCTTAGCCCTCGCCATGTGAAACAACAACTTCCCACTGCTGTTGATGTCATTGCCATGCTAAGGGAATTTGTATGAGTTGATAAGTGGGAAAGTGGTGTTTCTATTTCGAGCGAGAAACCGAGCATCCACATAACACGAGGTTTTGAGGTTGATTTGAAGCCCAGCTCTGCATCCTCTGGAGAGAGCTAGTAGTTCTCTTAATTTGGGTGGACATTAATGTCTCCTTATGTTACCTGCAAGACAAAAGAGTAAATCAACATCTTCTTATATTACTTGCAGATAAGCGAATTTAAATCAGCCATACTTATATATATATATATACACGTTAGGGAATCAATATACAAAATGCGATAATTTTATCAAAGCCAAAACCAGCTGGACCCCTGTGTGGTCAAGTGTTGTGCTCTTCACGTGAGATGTGACCTCAACGGGTCGCAGGGTCGCCACTACCACCAAGTCGAATTTGTTATTTTTTCCATAGATCTACGACTTAGCAACTCAAAGGGGTCGCACGACTTTGTCCTTCACATGAGATGCGACCTCAAGCGAGTTACAGGGTCGCCGCTACCACCAAGTTGCATTTGTTGTTTTCTCCATGGATCTGTGACTCAACGACTCAGAGGGTTTGCGCGACTATGTTCTTCCCGTGAGACGCGACCTCAAACAGGTCGCAGGGTCGCCACTACCACCAAATCACACTTTTATTTGCCTTACTAGTTTCACGACCTAGCGACCCATTGCGTCCTTGATGCAGTTGCGTTTTGATGATGAAAAGAGGACCTAGATTGCGACCTATTGAGGAGTGTGGCCGCACGCCTTTACGGGCCTCTAGCGGACATAGATTGCAAGATGAGGATTAAAATTTAATGCAACCGCAACCTCAGAGCAGTCACAACAAACCCCATTACATGCCCATGTTTTCCCGACTGTGCTTCCTCGAGCTGCCAATACAGTGCGTGTTTTATGAGATACAGGTCTATGTTTGTGCCGAGTCATGGATCCTTTTTGGAACGAGCGACTGTGCGATGTAAACCAACTCTGGCATGAGTTCAATTCGTAATTCCTCCGATGCATTGGGGTCATAGTTTGAAGCGTTTTGGGCTTACGAGGCATGAAGACTGTGCTAGAAGCAGTGTATTGCAAAGGATGCTAATTATTTCGGAGGTTTTATTGGCTACGTTAACACAACCCAGAATCGAAGGGATTCAACCTTCTTCCCGCATTAAAAACCAACCATGCTGAATATTATCATTGCGATTCAGACTCAAGCAGCTCAAATGGGCCATCAGATCCTTGTATGTCGGGCGTACTGATAGTGCAGAATCCTCGAAAAGCTGTGTATTATCGACCTCCTTGATCAAAAGCTTTTTGTTTACACGTAGTAACATAAATATCATTCGTGCATGGTAGCATGCATTAGGCAACCTGCGTTCCATGTGATGCAGCATGAAAAGTGGGGACTCGTGCTATCTAGCTCACCTTGTTGGATTTTCCATTCTTGTGGGTCGTGACTTTGATGCCTTATATCTTCATTTGGGAGCCGTCTCTGATAGCTCAGTTCAAGTAGCCCTTTCCCTCGTAACAACGTGATTTATGCTCCTTTGATACGTAGCCAAACAAGGCCTGGAAGGACACAACGATAGTGTGAGCCAAGGTTTTATTGAATGAGTTTATAAATAGCTCGAAAAAGCCATCCTCCTTCCTAAGGGGTATATAAGGATTTATATGAAAAACTATAACACGATATCTTGAAGCATATCACATTGGCCATTCAAATGCTTAAAATGAGAAACCATCAAAAGGTTTGGCAGTTTTTATGAGTTTATTGATTTCATATGGTTATCATTAGAGGATGATGTTCCTCAATTTAAAAAATAATAATAATAATAATAATTAACAAGCAAACACCATCTTTATAAAGAGCCCCAATAGAGCGCCTAAAAATCCATGGTGAAGGACTTCTAGCGGGTATACTTAATGCGCAGAGAAATACATGTAAGTGATTGGTGTTAGCACACCATCTCTAATAACCATACAAGTGCCCAGCAAAGCTACAACCAGCAACGCAGACCGAAGGCTTCTACGCTTTTTAGGAATCTGCCTTATTCTCGACCTTTTCCTCGTGTGGGGAGGAGGTTTCATTTTATATGTCGAATGTTCCTCATCAGCAGTTCGGGTGTTTTGTCAGAAGACCAACTTAGGCGTGTCTGCATAACAAAGAATACAATGCAAAAGCTCCACCTTCGCCTTTGTCACCAGCTTTCGACACTATAAAGACGTACTTGAATAAAGGCACCAAAGTTAATGTCCGAAAGACAAAGGGAAATGCTCCAAGTATCTCTTCACTTTTTTCGAAGTGTTGAATGTCTTCAGCACAAGTAATTTTGAAAACATAAAGCAGGGAGATACTTGAGTTGCCATGGACAACACCAATGCTATGATATGCCGATGCCAGAACACCCCTCCAGGATTCTTATATTTCGCAAAAAAATGAGTCTAGGTATCTGAGGTGCATCAGTGAATAATTTGTTGCATCGGTCAACCATGAACAATTTTTCTTTTGATATTTTATCTAAATGAACACACACCACATCATCCTCCATCTGAAAATAATGTTAACTTGCTCGTCCTTCGCACTTGTGGGCGCATCCTTGTCATTTTCCTTAACAATGGTCTTCCATGGTAGCCTTAAGTCTCATTCCCACCTGGGTGGGGGCATGTGGATGAGAGTGTCCTGTTTCATAGTTGTGACCTTGTTGTTTAGCTTCAGTGCATTTCCCTCGGTGTAGTGATGACATTTATGAGTATATCATCCATGGGATTGACCTGCATGAAATATTATAACATTAATTAGTTCATAGTTACCCTTTAAAGAACGGTGCCCCCAAATAATTAACATCAGATTATGATCTTGGTGAAGCACCCAAACCAAGTGCCTAAAAAATCTAAGGTGCAAGAGATTTTAATGTAAATACACAAAAAGTTTCCATTCGAATGCTTGCATGGCGATCCCTTCATACATGGCGCGGCTGCGGTAAGAGTATCTCGTCATGATTGTTAGAAGGCTCACGAGGGGCTTGGGACAAGTTATGAGGATGTCATTGTCTACAGGGTAGGTCAAAACCTTAACTTCTAAGAAAGTAGAGGGGGGGACCCGAAATTTTAAATATACCCAAAATTTTGGGTGTTGTTGTAGCGGCTACAACAAGGCCAAATTGCAACCAAAAACGCTATCGGAGGTAAGAGCCCAGCGAGCTGTGCTAGTTACAGAGGCTACTAATGTCATCACCAGTTAGATCGCTTAGGACGTGCAACTATTGGACACAACAATGCAGTTATGGACCAAAGTGTAGCGTGATCCTCTCCTGCGTGAGATCAATCAGGAGTTGCAGCAGAAGGAAGAACAGTTTGAGCAGCTAGAAGCCACGATGCCTACCCTGATCCCTGCACAACAATTGGCACGACTGCATACCAACTAGACCTTGAGAGATGAAATTGAAGAGCTCCACCAGAAAAATAAGACTCTCAGTGACCACCTTAAGCCTTAGGCTGATGAAGCCCTCAAGCTCTCCCAGGATGTCGATATCGCAGTAAAGCAACTGAATTAGACTTTGGAGAGTGTCACTACTGCTATAGAAGGCCCAACTTCATAGAAGTTGGTGGATATTTCTCAAAATGTTGCTGCACAGAGTAAAGGAGTGCTACTTGAGCTGGTGGATGCGATCAAGCTGCTGCAAGCAAAGGTGGAGAGCCCACAACCACAGTGACTCGGGATGAGTCACAAGATTGTGTTGGGGGCCTGTTGGAGCAGGGCTCCCTAAGCTGTGAATATTGTAAATTTTGGTATTATTCAGTCTTGTGTAGGGTTTTTGCGCAGGTCAAAGCCCCCAAGGTTTTGTAAATGGGTCAAAGGGTAGACCTAGGGTCCGCAAACCACGGTTTGCAGACCATAGGATTACTAGGCCATGTTGATATAAATATATGAATAAATTAGAGTCTAAAGGTAGGCATGAATGTGAATCAAGGCTACGTGTGAATTTCTAGATTTGTTTTGGGTTGGTTTTGGGTAAGGACCCCTGCTGGCTGTGTGCATGGAGATCCTCAATCCTGCTGTGTGCGGACCCTGCTGGCTGTGTGCGTAAGAAGTATTTTGGGTTGTAACTGGGTTTTTGGATGTGAATATATGCGGATATAGTTGAAGTATCTCTGTGTTATCCATTGTGTTACTGTTGATACGAATACATTATGTTTGTTAAGCTACGTATGCATCTGTGTTATTGATTTGAGCTGCGAAAGTATCTGTGATATTGCTTTAAGTTGTGAAGGTATCTGTGTTTCTGGCATAGGTTTATCTATGATCTGTTATTGGCTACGATTACAGTGCTCTGTGGTGATATTTGGTAGCATGCACGTGGATGCGAAGGTATTAATTATATCTAATAATTGTGCTAAGGTTTTATGATGAATAGACTGTTAAAAGCCTGTGAATAGCTTGACTTTGTTTAGATCTGATAATTGCAAACACCAATATGCCTTCATTACCTACTCTCTCCCAAGGTGTGGAAACCTGGTTCTAGCACCCACCCATACTACTTCGGGTGAGACCTTCGCCTGCAAACACAGGTCATTGCCGAAAGGGCCAGTAGTATAGGGGTTTGTTGGCAAAACTTAACCTCTGAACCTGGGTCAGGACCCCTCAAATCAACACCACCCATGACATGTTTGTGGAAGGAATGAACTTGCAAAAATGGGTGGGTAGTAGTTTTCCAAATTAGAGTACAAGAAGTGGTGGACATAAGTCTATTGAGGAGGACAAATAGATACACCGAAGAAAATAAGGATCTCAATTGTCTTAATTCATTCATAAATGTGGGCTTGCTTTGCACAAATGAATCTCCTCAAGGATGACCTACTATGATGGGCATTCTAGGCACACTACAAAACATTAGAGACACTTTTTTGAGCTCTACTTCCATTCCCAAATTCCAATCAAATCTAACACAATTTTTGGGTAGTACAAGTACTACTATCAAAAACATTTGTGAAGGCCAAAGTTCTTCGACATCTCAGTCTATTCTAAGAAAATGATAGTTGTGTTACTAAACCATGAAGTAATGTGAGTCGTATTTCCCTTGTTTGTACATAAATATTTAAACAAAGTGGTAATTATGTAACTAAACTATGAAGTCCTTCGATTCTTATTTCCCTTATTTGTATATAAATTTTGGTTGCTAATTACATGCAAATGTGAACAATAGAGTTAAATTCACTATGAATGGTGTTTTAAAAATGCCTTTATAATTATAAAATTTCTTATTCTATTTTTTAAAAACTATGTTCAATATCTTTACATCTATATTTCTTTGAAATGATTAAAATATAAAAATATATTTTAGTTCTAGGATTTATTAAAAAAACTATGACAATGAATATAATTTTAATAGATAAATATAACTATTTTTTTAGAACTCTTTCTTTAAAGAATGTCATAACCTACAGACAAAATAATACTACTCGCAGCAATGCCAATTAACACACTTCTATGACAAACTATTATAATGAATATAATTTTAATAGATGAATATAACTACTTTTTTATAACTCTTTCTTGTCATAACCTACCCAAAAAATAATGCTACTAACAACAATGTCAATTAACACACTTCTATGACAATTCAGACCAGCATAAGTAAAGGAAAAATCACAATTCATACCAGTACTAACTTTGTGTAATCATAGCTCACAAATTATATCATGCACATCTTTAAAATATTATTTTCATAACAGATACGAGGAAAACATAAATTAGTATTAGTAAATTTCATTTTTACCAAAATATTTATTTTATATTTTAAGGAAAATATATAGCTTTTCTATCAGTCAATAAGTTAGTAAATTTCATTTCAGTAAATTACTAAATTTCATTTCCTTTTACTCTTTTAAAATTAAGGCATTAAAGGTATTAAAAGGAATGTGGGTTTTGTATTTCAAATGTTACAAATATATTTTATATTTATATTTTTAAAAAGTTATTTATTTTACAAAAATAAAGTTTAAGAGTAAGGTATTAAAAGGAATACGTGTTTTATATTTCAAAATATAAAAATAAATATTATATATATATATATATATATATATATATATATATATATATATATATATATATATATATATTTATTTATTTATTTTGAGAGCTCTTAGCATATTATCAAATTAGATTATTATGATTAACTGAAATTATAGGCACAAGTTAGAAAGCCTTAATTTGATTATATTATTACGAACCTAGAATTATTATCATTAAAGAGAATTGTTATGATAAACTAGAATTATTATCATCAAACTAGAATTGTTATGATTAACATAAATTAGAATTGTTATGATTAATAGAAATTAGAGAGCTCTAATTTGATTATATTATTATCAAATTAGAATTATTATCATCAAACATAATTGTTATGATAAGCTAGAATTATTATCATCAAACTAGAATTGTAGAATTGGTATGATTAGCAGAAATTATAGGCACAAGTTTGAGAGCTCTAAGCTCTAATATAATTATTGTACAATTGTTATGATTAACAGAAATTATAGGCACAATGTCATCAAATCAAAACATATGGCATAAATTCTCCTGATAATATATATGGAAATTCCAATGTCCAATATAAAATAGGGTAGATACTAGAAGCGTAGATGGAAAAATCTCAAAATCCATTTTTTGTCCTCCTCATGTCAAAATCATCAAGATCACTGCTATAGTTATTGATTTCTAATCCATCCTCGCCCTCTTCTCCCCTCCCCCGCACTATATCTTACCAATGCTTGCATCTAGTGATGTGGAGAATGACACCTCAAGAGGATTGTCCTCATTAAAAGTGACTGGTTGTAGCATTAGTTCATTGAGATCCAATTTGGCTCATGTTAACTCAATGTTGTTGTAGAAACCCATATTGTTAGGAAATACATCCCACATATGTTTCTTTACCTTCAACTCAACTCACATCTTGCATTGGTATGCCCATCTTGTTGCATTGAACATGCATGCAAGGACATAAAAATATTCCATGTTAATTGTTGTAGTAGTAGCATGGATGACAACACATGAAGTTTCTTTGAGCGAAAAATTTTAGCGAGTTCATAATTTTTTTTGTTTTTAGGGGCTTACTAGAGACATCTAAGTAGAGGCAAGGATGCACTGAAACATGTTTCTTGAAACATTTGTTGGTGCTGGCTTGTTCACCAATCTCTGGGCTTATAAGAAGCCAAGTGGTGGGGATAGTTGCAATAGTACTTCCATTGATTCATGAGGTGTGAAGGTCAGAAAGCTCATTCCCTTTACCGTGAGGCGTGAAGGTCAGAAAGCTCATTCCCTTTACCGTGGCATTGGGCGCCACATAAAATGACATCGATGTTGCAACTTTTCATGTCGCACAAAGAGAAAATCCTTCCACATTTCCCTACTCCTTTCGGCATTCCTTTGCACCTCCGATGCAATTGCTAATTTTATTTATTTAAAGGTGTGGGATTTTTTTTCAATTTATTTTGTAAATAATGTTTTAAATAATATTTACTTTAATGTTTTAGGTAATATTTGACTTTTAATTGATTTTATGAGTCACCAATTTTTTTTCACACAATCTACTCGTTGGGGAGTGCAAATGCTGTATTCCTTCCCTTAATTTAAGGGAAAGTAAAGATTTTTTAATGGTTAGTTTAATTTAATTTAATTTAATTTTCTTTACACGTGGGTGGCCTTGCAAATACTAATTTTACGCCAAGGGTATGCAACTAATGCTTTGTGATTAATTTTATAAAAATGTGATATTCATTTCTTACTTCCCTGGAAAGGTGAGTATTTACCATCATGGTTTAAAATGTCAAATTATCGCTTATTCAAACAGGAAATCAAGTGTTTTGGAAAATGAAGGGACCATATCTCGAAAAGATCGTTAGTGCGATATTCTTATGTGAATGTTGCGATATAGGTAGAAAAAGAAACTCCATTTTCTCATCACATCTTTAATCCACTCAGAGATGTAGATTTTATGTTTTATCGTGTGTGTATTACAGAAAAACCACAATATGGTGGGTGGTGGGCCTTGCATGAGATGGAAAAACTTTGGAAGAATCTTTATGGATCATCTTCAATCACATCTAAAGGTGCGGGGAAATTGTTAAATAAATTTATTGAAGCTTTTTTTTTTTGAAAGTCTTCTTTTATTGAATACGTAGCCAAAGAAACTCCATTTTTTCACCTATCTTGAATTAATTAAGAGAGGCAGATTTTCTGTTTTCTCATGTGTATTACCACAATATGATATGGTGGCTCTTAAATCACATCTAAATTTTGGTACAACATTTATGGGTCTTCTTCAATCACGTCTAAAATATAATTGGAAGTTTGAGTGGGTGGGGGCGCCCTGATGACAGGAAGGCGCCGGGAAATTGTTAAATAACTTTATTCAAATTACTTGATCGCATCAATGTTTTAATTTTAAGTTTATTGAAATTAATTAATCACGTAATTGTTAAATAACTTTATTGAATTTTTTACTTTAATTTATTAGTGCGGTTTCTGTTTCTCTCAATTTCTCTTCATATAGAAAACAGGTGGAAATTAACCGACCTGAAGATATCGGAAAATTTTTGATTCCCTTCACTCAATGTAGCTATATAGCTCATTACCAAACTCCATTTTCTCATCCACAATGTTAGAATTTAGTTCCAACTACCCGCACAACATAGCCGGTCCCATCTGCCAGCACAGCACAACATGGATAAATCAAAGGCCGATCACTTTACCGCAACTTCACAACATTGCATATCGTCAATTGCACCACTGCAAGGTTTTTCGTTTCAACTGCGATGCGATATGCCGACATCGCAACATCACACATCCTCTCTACCAGAGGCTCAGCACTCCACCACGATGTGATATGGCCCACATCACACATCGCTCATCGCTCCTTCTCCACACCATCAAGTCCCATCGTCTCACTTGCGATGCGATATCGCACATCGCATATCGCATGCACCAAAAGTCTAAGCCGTCTGCAATATTGATGCCATCAATGTGATCTTCAAGCGGTGTTTTTTGTTGGTATGTCAATCAATGACATTCAATGGTATTAGGTTTGTAATAAATTCCTACAGTCGGTTAGTGAATTTATATAGATTGAATTGCACTATGCATTGTGTGTGAAATATATAATTGATTTTTCCCAAAGGCTGAGAACAGAGAGACAAAGAGTAATATTGCAGCATTGTGTGTGTAGCAGCCAAATAAATTGTGGATCTAGAATTGTATTCTGAAGACAGAATTTTCATTCTGTAATAGTTTTTCATATTAATGAAACAATTTTTTTTACGCATCTCTGTCTGTACATTTTTTGAGTTAAAATCTCTGTGTTGTAAAAGAGGAATATTTTTCTTTCCTCTGTGTGTTGTTAAGGAATTTTTCCAGAAAATTCCAACATGGTATCGGAGCTAGTCTAGTTGCTCGGTGAACGTAGCAGAGTTTGATCTTCACTGCAAAAGCTGTAAGAAGCTAGTTGAAGCAGATTTCTTCAGCAAAGAAAGCTTATGTTTGTTTTGTTTGCACAGTCATGAAGGCTGTAGCAGGAACCAGTTTGACGAATCCCCAAGTTCCACAGTTTAATGGGAATAATCATGATTATTGGTCTATCACTATGAGAGCCTTGTTTGCTTCACAGGACATATGGGAGCTAGTTGAGAATGGCTACCCAGAACCAACAGATGCAGCAGCGTTGGCTGCTTTGATAGCAACAGAAAGAGATTTGTTAAAATATATTAGGAAGAAGGACTCCAAAGCCCTCTTCTATCTTTTTCAATTTGTACATGAGAGTATTTTCCCAATGATTGCAGCAACAACAAAGTTTAAGGAGGCATGGGATATTCTCAAAACCGCCTATCAGGGCATGGAGAAGGTGAAGACAACAAAGTTGCAAATGCTGAGGAGAGATTTTGAAACTCTCTGTATGAAAGAGTCTAAAAATATAGACTCATTTTTTACTCATGTTATTGGCTTGGTTACCCAGATAAGGTCTCATGGAGAGACGCTTGAAGAAATAATAATTGTGGAGAAAATCTTGAGAAGTATACCCTCAAGATTTGATGCCATAGTAGTGGCAATAGAAGAGACAAAGGATCTCTCACAATTTACAGTGGATGAGCTGAGTGCATCCCTGATGTATCATGAACACAGACTGGACAAAAGAATAAATTCCACATTGGAACAAGCTTTTAAGACTCAAATATCTTTTGGCTGAAGCAGAGGTCAAGGGAGAGTAAACAACAGAGGAAGAGACAGAAGCCAAAACAGAGGGAGAAACAGCCCTGCAAGTTCGAGTGGAAGAAGCAGCAATCAGAACCAAAATAAAGGCTCAAGCCAACATCAAGCTCATGGACAAAGGTATGATAAATCCCAAGTCCAATGTCATTATTGCAAGAAATATGGGCACTATGCCAATGAATGTAGGAAAAAGAAAAATGACATGAATAATAGGCAAAATGTTAATTTTGCAAAAGAAAATAAGAACCAGAGTAATGTGTTGTTAACATGTAATGTAGCACAAGATAGACAAGATGATGTATGGTTCTTAGACTCAGGTTGTAGCAACCACATGACTGGAAACATAGCAATGTTTGCCAATCTGGATGAAAATGTTAAATCTGAAGTAACAACAGGAACTGATAGTAATATCTCTATCAAAGGAAAATGCAGAGTCAGTATCCTAGCAAGAAATGGAGAAAAAAATTTTGTGCCAAATGTATATTATTTACTTGGCTTGAAACGTAATCTTTTGAGCATTGGACAGCTCATTGACAAGGGCTACAATGTATTTTTTAAAGATGATGTGTGCACAATCATGGACATACCTCAAGCAAGAAAGTCATTGTAGAGGTGCAGATGACAAGTAATAGGATGTTTCCTCTCAAGCTCAAAGCATACTTGAAGGAAAGGAAAAATGTAGCAGCTGTTATACAAGAACTCTTTCAAAAGGAAGTGAAAGATGAAAACTAGTTATGGCACTTGAGATTTGGACATCTTAATTTCGGAGGCCTGAAATTGTTGCACATAAAGGGAATGGTAAAGGGATTACCATTGATTGAGAAACTGGACAGCCTTTTTGAAGGTTGCATCTTGGGCAAACAACACAGAGAAAGCTTTCCAGTAGGGAAGAGTATAAGGGCAAAATCACCCTTAGAGATTGTCCACTCTAATTTGTGTGGACCAATGCAAACACCATCTTTAGCTGGCAACAAATATGTTTTGACATTCATAGATGACTACACCAGAAAGACATGGGTGTATTTATTGAAACAGAAGAGTGAAGTGTTTGAACAGTTTTGCTACTTCAAATCTCATGTTGAGAAGTAGAGTGGGCACTACATCAAAGTGCTCAGAACTGATAGAGGTGGAGAATACATCTCTAAAGAGTTTCTTCTCTTTTGTAGAGAGAATGACATACATAAGAAATTTACCACAAGGTACACACCTCAGCAAAACGGTGTTGCAGAAAGGAAGAATAGGACCATCATGGACATGATCAGAAGTATGTTGAAGGTAAAACATTTTCCAAATGAATATTGGTTGAAGTTGTTAATTGTTCAGCATACATTTTGAATAGATGCTCAACTAAACCTGTCATGAATATAATTCCTGAAGAAGCGTGGAGCGGCAGAAAATAGTTCGTCACCCATATGAAAGTATTTAGTTGTGTGGCATATGCATATGTCCCAGATCAGCTGAGAAATAATCTTGACAGTAAGGGGGATAAATGTATCTCTATTGGATATAGTGATGATTCCAAGGCATACAAGCTCTATAATCCATCCACCAAGAAAGTTATAATCAGTAGATATGTGCAATTTATAGAATAAGAAGCTTGGGATGGAAGTTTAGAGAAAACAGTGAACGTGAAGACAAGTGTGTCTCATGAAGAAGAAGAGGAAGGGACAGTAGCAAATAATCCTTCCTTGGTGGCTCCTCCTCCACCACCGCAAGCACAACAAACCACACCACAAGCTGGAAATAGAATAGCCTTGAGAAATCAAGGAAGTGCTTCTTCAAGCACAGCTCAGGGAACAGAAATTCCCTCGAGTTCAAGTGGAACTCCAAGTACACCAAGAAGACTGACATTCAGAAATCTGAGTGAGATTTATAAACAAGGAGAAGTAAATGACAATGTCGGTCTGAACTCTTTATTTGCTTTATATTGTAATTTTGATGACCCAATTCATTTTGAAGATGTTGTAAAAGAAGAAAAATGGATTGAAGTAATGAATGAAGAGATTGGTGCAATAGAAAAAAGTAATACATGGGAGTTAGTGGACCTTCCTAAAGGTAAAGAAGTTAGTGGAGTTAAATGGGTCTATAAGACCAAAAGCAATGCTGAAGGCAAGATTGAAAGGCACAAGGCCAGACTTGTTGTCAAAGGCTACAAGCAGCAACAAGGAATAGATTATGAGGAAACTTTTGCACCGGTTGCAAGAATGGAAACAGTGAGATCAGTGTTGTCCATAGCAGCACAACAGAAATGGAAGGTTTACCAAATGGATGTGAAATTTGCATTCCTGAATGGAGTGTTGAAAGAAGAGGTATATGTTGAACAACCTCCAAGCTATGAAATTGAAGGTCGAGAGCAGAAAGTATGCAAGTTAAAGAAAGCTCTTTATGGGCTGAAGCAAGCACCAAGAGCATGGTACAGCATAATAGATGCTTACCTGATTGAAAATGGATTTGAAAAATTTGATGGAGAACCCACACTCTACATAAAAGAAAATTATGGTAAGATTCTTATTGTTGTTTTATATGTAGATGATTTAATATTTACTGGCAATGAAGTTTCTCTCATTGCTGATTTTAAAGCAGTCATGAAGAGTGAATTTGAAATGACTAATTTGGGGTTTTTAAGATATTTTCTTGGAATTGAAGTAGAGAAAAATGAAAATGGTATTTTAATTTCCCAAGAAAAATATGTTGAAGAAGTGTTGAAAAGATTCAACATGCAGAACAACAAGGCAGTTGTAACTCCAACTGTCATGCGGTTAAAATTGAGCAAAGAAGACAGCAGTAAGGATTTTAATCCAAAATTGTATAAAAGCATAGTTGGCAGCTTCATGTATTTGACTGCAACTAGGCTGGATTTAATGCATGTTGTAAGCTTAATCTCCAGATTTATGGAAAGGCCGAAATAAACTCATTGGCAAGCAACCAAGAGGATTCTAAGGTATGTAAATGGAACGAAGGGGTATGGTATTTTCTACTCCTCATCTGAAAATTTTGAATTAATTGGTTATACTGACATTGATTAGGCTGGAAGTATAGATGATAGGAAGAGCACATCTGGATATATGTTTCATTTGGGATCGGGAGCCATTTCATGGGCTTCCAAGAAGAAACCAGTAGTTGCTTTATCAACAGCAGAGGCAGAATATGTGGCAGCAATAGTAGCAGCATGCCAAGCAGTATGGATGAGAAGAATACTCAGAGATTTATGTCATGAACAGGCAAAAGGCACAACCATTTACTGTGACAATAGCTCAGCTATAGCATTGTCAAAGAATTTTGTGTTTCATAAAAGAATGAAACACATTGATACCAAGTTTCACTACATCAGGGAGCTAGTGAACAATGGAGAAATAATTTTGAAACATTGCAGAACTTAAGAACAATTTGCAGACATTTTAACAAAACCATTAGCACAGAAAAGTTTTGATTACTTCAGAAAATGCCTGGGCATGCAGGAAAACCCAACAGCTGTAATTAAGGGGGAGTGTTGGAATTTAATTCCAACTACCCGCACAACATAGCCGGTCCCATCTGCCAGCACAGCGCAACGTGGATAAATCAAAGTCCGATCACTTTATCGCAACTTTGCAACATTGCATATCACCGATCGCACCACCACAAGGTTCGTCATTTCAACTGCGATGTGATATGTCGACATCGCAACATCGCACATCCGATCTACCACAGGCTCGGTGCTCCATCGTGATGCGATATGGCCCACATCACACATCGCTCATCGCTCCTTCTCCGCACCATCAAGTCCTGCCGTCTCGCTTGCGATGCGATATCGCACATCGCATATCGCATGCACCAAAGGTCTAAGCCATCTACAGCATTGATGTCATCAATGTGATCTTCAAGCAATGTTTCTTGTTGGTATGTCAATCAATGGCATTCAATGGTATTAGGTTTGTAATAAATTCCTATAGTCAGTTAGTGAATTTATTTAGGTTTAATTGCACTATGCATTGTGCGTGAAATATATAATTGATTTTGCCCGAAGGATAAGAACAGAGAGACAGAGAGTAATATTGTAGCATTGTGTGTGTAGCAGCCAAATAAATTGTGAATTCATAATTGTATCATGAAGATAGAATTTTCATTCTGTAATATTTTTTCATATTAATGAAACAAATTTTTTTACGCATCTCTGTCTGTACATTTTTTGAGTTAAAATCTCTGTGTTGTAAAAGAGGAATAGTTTTATTTCCTCTATGTATTGTTAAGGAATTTGTCCAGAAAATTCCAACACACAAACCAATTATGTCATGGAAGAGATGCATATTACCACAATGCTTCTCCTTCTCTTTCTCAATCCATTTTTGTTTTCCACACTTGCCCATTCATCTCACACTCACAATCCTCGTCTCACCAATGCTTCCAATCAATACGCTATGATTGCATTCAATTCTTCCATCACATATGATCCCTACCAGTCCTTAGCCTCTACTTGGTTGCCAAATGTTTCATTCTGCGAATGGAAGGGTATCATATGTAGCAGTCATAGGCAGAGAGTCGTTTCTCTCAATGTTTCAGGCATGGGATTACAAGGTACAATCTCTCCCTTTCTCTCTAATCTCTCCCTTTTGCAATAATTGTTTCCATGATCGCAATAATCTCTCTCTAATCTCTCACTTAAAGACGCTTCGCCTCTCTCAGAATCAACTCCAAGGTTCCATTCCACCCAGTTTGGGTAGTTGCCGCAACTTGCGAAACTTGACTCTCTCCTATAAGAATCTCACAGGAAACATTCCCCCACAACTATGTGTTCTCCCCAACCTAATTACCATAGTCTTGGGAGTTAACAATTTGATGGGAACAATCCCCAACTGCTTGGGTATTGCGTGGCAACAACCTTCACGACAGTTTTCTTTCCGAATTGGGTATGTTAAGCTAGCTCAAAGTTCTTGAACTAGCGGATAACCATCTAATGGGATGCATTCCGTCTTCATTGTCTAATTGCACAAATAATGAAAAATTGATAATAGCTTATAACCAATTAGTTGGCCACATTCCGTTGAAGTTGTGCAGTGAAAAGACCACCCACTTAAATTATCTTTATCTGGGTGGTAATCTGCTGAGCGGCAACATTCCTTCTTCCCTCTTCAATTGTACGAAGCTTCAAGTGATTGCATTAGCAAGTAACCAGCTCAGCGGAATAGTGCCTATGGAGCTAGATATATTGACACATCTTCGGACGATTTTCATTGCCGAAAACTACCTGATTAGCGGAAGCACCAAGAGAGGCCTCATTCTTAATGCTTGATGCATGGATTTTGGGTTAAATCAGATCCTTTCATATAAAACAATGAACACTTCTTTCTTTTCTTAAATACTTAATAAAATTCATCAAAACTCCATTTGCTTCAACATCAAATATACATAACCAAAAGAGAGCTTATACAAAAAAAATATAGATGTATAATAGCATAAGAAATACTCGGCCAATTATTGCAATGGAGAGCCTCTCCTGGCTCTTGTCCCTTTATAAAAGCTCTCAAATAATTCCTCACTTCTCACTCCCTGTTTACACCCTCATACAACCCTCTTATTTATACCAAAATAGGAATTTATTCCATTCCATAAAATCCTCCACATTAAACTCAACTATATTTAAATTAGATTTATTCTAGTTTTGGTCTCAAAAAAATCCCGTATATAGAATTACTACTCCCTAGATGATCTACCTAATCCCATTCTACTCATATCCTTTAATTATTAAAGAATATTTACAAAAATCCTCACATTTATAATTTCTCTCCTAATTTATTAAAAATAATCAATTTAATGAATAAAATAATTAAAATGTCTCACCCCCCTTATTACATAATTAAATAATGAAAATTGAGCTTGATGCTCCTGCATCAGACTCCCAAGGTTGAAATTAACCATGATCGCCTGATCATGTGTTTCAGATCTTTGTGTTCCTGGATCCCATATCTTGTGTTGCAATTCTCCATTTGCTACTACTTTTGTTTGTTGTTTTTCTCTATGTTTCCATACTTTATGTTGCATTGCCCCACTAGCTATGCTTTCACAGTCTTCTGTTGTCTTCCTCTTGCTGCTTCTTCTTTGTTTTACTGTCACTGGCTTCTTCTGGGACACTTTCATCATTATCCTCCTTATCAGTTCAATTTCTATGTTCAATAGATCTTCTCCAGCATCTGCAATAAAACCTGTACTCACAAAACAATTATTAAAATAAAAAACATAAGAACTCAGTGCCTCTTTCTCCTCTGGAAACATTTCAGTATGCTGCTCGGAAATTTCTTCTTCCATCAGCACATCAGTATGCTGATTTAAATCCTCCACGAGACTGTGAGCTAGTCCCTCCTCCATATCATATGTTTCAAGAATGTCTCTCTGTTCTGGTTCACAAAAATGAACTTCTTCGATTTGTTGAATCATTCCTACATCCTTATCTTCTGTTTCCTGATTATTATTCAGGACAATTTCTTTGTCTTTCTCTTTCAGCAACTCACCCTGAGTATAGATCCTCTACTTTTCCAACTCTCTTCTCTGAAGATCTAAATTTCTATATAACTCAACAATATCAATTGGGGTAGAACTTGGAAAATTTACACAACTTTGCATACCTTCACTTGCTTTTGACCAATCATTAGATGGCCCTTCTTCCTCTGCTTCAATATTCTACTGAATATTTCCATAAGACTCCTCTGTCTTCATTTCTTTCTGAGATCTTGCTATCTCAGCATCATTCTGAACAGATTTCATATTCAACTTCTTCTCCTTAACAAACTTCAAAGTTTGTTCAACATCCTTTGATGTACCTGAAATCACACACAAATCGTTAGTCTTAAAAACATAAGACCTTGTGGTCTCATTTGATGCTTCAGTCATCATATCTCCTTGCTGCTCTGATTCCTTCATTTGATTTAGTTCCTCTATAGATTTCTCTTCTGCCACATCATTACTTTCAGAAAGTAATGGACCATATTCCAGCTCACACATCAAATATCCCTTTAAACTGAGTAAATCTTCCTTCAACTGAACATTTACTCTATGCTCCCACTTCACTTGTAATCCATGCCATGTGACTTTCCTTTTCATACTCCATCCACATCTATGGTCTACTTTACTTCTTCATAACATTTCCATCAACAATTCAAGATGGAAAATTATCTCAGCTCTCTCTCTGTCAATCTGCTCTTGACTCATTCTCATGCCATTTGACTTGACATCTTCCTTCTCCTTTCTTCTGCTATGGTCTTCTTCAGAACCTCTGCGATGACCTTCAGTATTCATATTTGTCTCTATCTTCATGATTTCATCACTCATTCACCATGAGCTATACTTAAAGCCTCTGCAACAGTAAGTCCTCCCTGCTACCACTTACCTCACCAATCCTCTCTCTGGACTTTCTCTTTTGACAAGCACTGGTTCTCTATTCTCTAGAACCTCTTTGAGCATCCTCTTTGCTCCCTCTAGGCTTCAACTCATTTGCACTTTTTAAGAACACAATTGTCCTTTTGTCCAATCTCCATTGGAATTTTTTAGGGTTCTATTCCACACTTTTCTTTCCTTCAGAAACTATTACTAGTTTCTTTCATCACTACTTTTAAAACTGTGATCTTTGTTTTCTGAGATCTTCACCTGTATGCAACCGGAATTATGAAAATATCATCCTCAAACCAGAGTTAAAATAAAACATATCAGCTCACCTTCAAGATCTCTGTGTGATCTTGTTCCATCTGTCATCTGCACTGTGTCTCTATGTGCTATCATCTTTCAGACTCAAAGTATGATCTCCTTTTAATTTCTTCATCAAACATGCATTCTCTGCAATTCTCATTTAATTAAAAAAACCTAAGTCTTCAAAAAGAGCTATTGCCAAATACAAGCCTTGATTCAAATTGACACAACCAAGACTGCTAAGAATTCACACTATGCATAATAAACCCTCTCACATAAAAGTTCATGTTCCCCTCTATATTACCCAAGATTAGCGCATTCTCGCTTTCCATTCATTTAAGCGAAACTTAAATTTATTTAAAACTACTATGGTGATAAAACCTTATACCTCCGTATTTGCAGCATGTTGACTTAAATCATCTCCGCAAAATACTTATTTTTAAGTTCAATTAAGAAAACCCCAAAATGTCAACACATAACATGCTTATTCATACCTTTGCCCTTGACTCATAATTCAGCTGTGCCACTCCGATTCATATTTTCCGGCTCTTCATACAAATCATTGATCTGGAAGAAAATGTTGCATTGTTTTTGAAGCTGTCAAGTCAAATCCACTCAATGCTCTAATACAACTCAATGATGTAGATCTACAACAACTTCTGCTTCCAAAGATTCTTTGGATAAACAATTTCAATTGTTTGCTTCTACCAAGGCCCAAACTTAGTCTTGTTTCAACATAAAATTGATTTAAATTGCCAATTTAACATTGCAAGTTCAACAAAAACATTTTCTCAATACTATGGTTATTAGATCCTCAAGGGATTGTTACAACTATGCACCACCATATAATTTCATTTTAAACCCATACCTCACTTGCATTGCAAATGGACATTTTCCCATACAAATTTCATGTTGATTTCATTGTGACAAACCAAACAAACCCTTCATACTTACACATGCATTGCATAAGTGGCGTTATGCTTTGGCACTGATGTAACCCCTCACGCACGCATCTCATGACACTGTATTATGCTTTTGCATAAGGCAATCTATTATAGTTGTTGCCAAGACTTCAACGTTATTGCCATAATCCATGCAAATGGTAATGCCTCCACACTAGTATGATTGGCACGGTATGACCCACCGTAGCATTGGACAGAGGATAGTGTGAGCACGGTAGTGCCTTCTATGCTGGAGGTCTGATCAAAACTAAATGCAGCCTTTGATAATTCACAACAATGGCAATGTTTCCATTCGACAGTCTGTCCATCGGGTTTAATGTTGGTTGTAACTCAGTCTCAGGATGTATCAAATTCATGCGAATTCCTTTGCTGTTGAAGCCATCGCCTTTCCAAATCGTTACATCCGCATGAAAGTTCGATGTATGGCATGAGAGATGGTCCAGTTCTGCAATTCCTTCATATTTCACCAATGGAAGTGACTCCAAATGCCACAGAACTTCACAACATTTCACTCGTAGTTGCGAGTTGTTTGCTGTCGTGGGTTTGAATTCAAAATGTTCAAAAAATGCGATTTCAACCAAGCACCATGGCCTTGAGTTCGGTTTGTCAAACAATGTAATTACATTCAACTTCCATGGCATCCACACATATCAATGCGCTCTTTTCCACCACAAATTTAACTTCAACCCTGGCTTTGGGATGACCGTCTTCTGTGCTTCGATGGCAGTCTTCTGTGCTTCACACACTCCAACAAATATACACACAAAAATATATATAAATTGCAGATTCAAACAAAACGTAGAACAAGCATCTTTCAAGCTCTGATACCAAATGATGCAGGGATTCTGGGTTAAATCAGATCCTTGCATATAAAATAATGAAAACGTATTTCTTTTCTTAAATACTTAAGAAAATTCATCAAAACTCCATTTTATTCAACATCAAATATACATAACCAAAAGAGAGCTTATACAAAAAATACAGATGTATACTAACATAAGAAATCCTAGGCCAATTATTGCAATGGAGAGCTTCTCCCGACTCTTGGCCCTTTACAAAAGCTCTCAAATCATTCCTCACTCTCTCTGAATTCCTCACTTCTCACTTCCTGTTTACACCCTCATACAACCCTCTTATTTATACAAAAATAGGAACTAATTCCATTCCATAAAATCCCCCACATTAATCTCAACTAAATTTAAATTAGATTTATTCTAGTTTTGGACTCAACAAAATCCCGTATATAGAATTCCTATTCCCTAGATTATCTACCTAATCCCATTCTACTCATATCCTTTAATTATTAAAGAATATTTACAAAAATACTCACATTTATAATTTCTCTCCTAATTTATTAAAAATAAGCAACTTAATTAATAAAATAATTAAAATGTCTCTCCCCCCTTATTACATAATTAAATAATGAAAATTGAGCTTGATGCTCCTGCATCAATGTTCTTAGTAACTATTCCAATCTACAATTAGTAGACTTATTCTATAATAATCTCACAGGACAACTTCCCTTTTCCTTTTCTATCGGCCACCTCTTTACAAAACTCTACTACTTAGACCTGGGTGTCAATGAATTATCAGGAGAAATGCTTAAACATATTGGAAATCTAACTATATTAACATTGCTCAGTTTAGAAGCTAATTATTTTACAGGGTCAATCCCTTCTTCAATTAATATGCTTAAAAAATTGGAGATATTATATATAGATACTAACAATTTTCAAGGAAATATCTCTATGGAAATTGGTCAGCTAAAAAGCTTAGGGCTCTTATATCTCTCTGGAAATAATCTCTCAAGAAGAATCCCTGATTTTTTAACCAACCTCGAGCAATTAAGATATTTAGATCTTAATCATAACCAGTTATCTAGAAATATACCTACAAATTTAGGGAAATGTGTGAACTTACTACAACTAAATCTATCCTACAATAAGCTTAGTGGGCGCATACGTCCAGAGGTTGCAGGCCTTGAAAATTTAGCCTTCTAGTTCAACTTGTCAAAAAATTTATTACATGGCCATGTTCGTTTAGATCTAAGAAAGTTCAATAAGCTTCAAGCTATATATATTTCTGCAAATCAATTAACTGGCTACATTCCAAGTGCACTTGGAAGCTGCAAAGAAATAGTATATCTAAATCTTTCTTGCAACAAACTTGAAGGCTCGATTCCAGTGTCACTCGGTGAACTTCAGAGTCTACAGGACCTGGATCTCTCTTCTAATAATTTGCTGGGTGGAATACCCATATCACTAGAAAATCTCACAATGCTCAATCACTTGAATTTTTCTTTTAACAAGTTGTGTGGAGAAGTCCCTAAAGAGGGTGTTTTCAAAAATATTGGCACCACGACATTTCTGGGAAACCTTAGTCTATGTGGACCTTGGGTAGGTCTATCATGATGCTATTCTCACAAACATAGAACTATTTTGAATCTAAAAAGAGTTATCATTCTTGTTATTTCTATTGCAACAATTGTTGTATTATGTTTGTGTCTTGCAATCTTGTGGAGACGAAATTGCAAGAGACATATTCAGATAGAGACTGGTCCATAATTAAATGTGGGGCATTGAAGAATCTCCTATTCAGAGCTTTTCATTGCAACAAATGAATTCAGTGATGCCAACTTGTTAGGGGTTGGTAGTTTTGGAAAAGTGTACAAAGGAGTTTTGAATGATGGCACAATAATCACTATCAAGCTTCTCAATCTAGAAAATGAAGGGGCTCAAAAGTGTTTTGATAGAGAGTGCAAAGTTTTGGGTAAAGTTAGACACTGAAAGTTTTGGGTAAAGGTCATAACTTGTTATTCAGATCTCCAAATCAAAGCTTTGATATTTCCTTTAATGCCAAATGGAAGCCTATAAAAATGGTTATATCCTGATGATGGAGAACAAAGTGATTTGAATTTGATTCAAAGGTTGAATATATCAATAGAAATTGAACAAGGCATGGCATATCTCCATCACCATTGTTTTGTTCAAGTGATTCATTGTGATTTGAAACCCAACAATGTGTTGTTGGGTGAAGATATGACTACATATTTAATAGACTTTGGCATTGCTATGATATGTTTTCCAAATAATGAAGCCGAAGCTCTCACTTCCACAAATGCACTCAAAGGATCTATAGGGTACATTCCTCCAGGTATTATTTAAACTATATACCATATTAAGCAATGTTATGATTTTCTTATGTTTACTTAACATTTCAAATCAAATTTAGAAACTTAAGATGAGAATCTGTGAATGTAGAATATGGAGTAGTAGGACAAGTTACAACAAAAGGCGATGTTTATAGCTATGGAATAGTGCTATTGGAAATGTTCACTAGAAAGAAGCCCACCCACAACATGTTTGTGGACGGAATGGATTTGCAAAAATGGGTGGGTAGCAGTTTTCTAGAACAAGTACAAGAAGTGGTGGACATGGGTTTATTGAGGAGGACTAATAGATGCAACGAAGAAGATAAGGATCTCAGTTGATCTGGATTTATGCAGGAACACAACAGAATAAACATGTAATCATAAATACAAAGATGCAGCGGAAATAACACTTCATTTCATTAATATCAAAGAACTGAAATTTGCTTACAGACATAATGGAAATAAAACTAGCTAGGGCGATGGTAGCTATCTCTGAGAAGAGATGTGGCAGCTACAGGCCTCTGAAATGAGTTACAATGAGGCTCGAGGGCCTATTTATTGTTTAGAAGTAATGGGAAATCCTAAACAGCCAAAACCCTAACCCTAGGAGATGAAGCGCCAAAACTATGGGCCCCGTTTGGGTAAATTGGTGTTTCAACTTCCCAGGGGCGTAACTTTGGCATACGATCTCCGTTTGACGCATACCATACCTCGTTAGAAAGATCTATCCGAGGACTACAAATTTGGAACGGGCAACATCGGTCCATGGACCCATGTTGCCCTCCGTTTTCCAAAAAAACGTCGTTTAGGGCCTCAAAACGGCTCCGGAAGTTTAGGACCCGAAAAACTGCTAAAAATAGTAAACTGTGCCGAAACTGAAAAACTGAAATAGAAAATGGTGGAGCCCCAAATGGAATAGGCGGGTGACCACCAATATCCACCTGGATCATTCCTCCCCCCTTAGGAAGCAACGGTCCCCATTGCGTTAAGTTCCTCCATGAGATGAGGAAACTTCTGCTGAACTTGGTCCCTGGTGAACCACTTTCCTTGGTGCAGGAGTTGGCCAGCTTTGACAACCCGATATAGTTGGATCTTCTGCTGGCGAGTGTTCTTGATTTGCATGTCCATGATGCAATCTGTGGTGGCCTGTTCCATGCAGTCTGGATTTAACTCGGTTGGTGTGAGTTGTTCTGCAATGTCCGAGGTGTCCAGTAGAGGTGGGAAGTAAGGACGAAGGCGATCCACATTGAAGACTGGGTGCAGACTAAGGAATGGTGGAATACTGAGCTCGAATGCATTGTTCCCTACAGCCTTGGTGATGGTGTACGGCCCGTATCGGAGCGGGCGAAGCTTGCGGTGGGGTCCAGTGAGGCGCTCCTTCTGCAAATGTAGCCATACTTTGTCACCCACCTGGAAGTTGTGTGGCACCCGGTGTTGATCATGGTGTTTCTTGTACTTGGCATTGGCTCTGTCCAATATATCATGAACCTGTTGGCGGATGTGTTGAATGCGCTCGATGAAGCTACTTGCTTTGTCAACTTCAGACTGGACATGAGCTGAATCGGCCTGAGCAGCTGCAAATGGCATGGCTACGTCAATGGGACATAGTGGCTGGAATCCCAAGCCCACCTGGAAGGGGCTATGGCCAATTGAACTGTGGAGAGCCCGGTTATAACTATGTTGTACATAAGGGAGGCTCTCGTCCCATGTGCGTGGATGCTTTGAATTGTACATGCGCAGAATGTGTACAATCATTCTGTTGACGACCTCTGTCTGGCCATCCGTTTGGGGATGGAAAGCTGTGGACTTGGTGAGCTTGGTATCCAACATCGACCAGAGGCTGGACCAAAATGTGCTGAGGAACCTGCTATCCCGATCTGATATGATAGACTGTGGGATCCAAAAGTGCACCCACACTCGTTCAAAGAAGAGTTTAGCAGTGGCTTCTGCTGTGATATTCTTCTTGCAGGCCACCATAATGGCCATCTTCGAGAATCTGTCGACAACCACAAAAACACAGTCATTTCCCTGCTTAGTAGAAGGCAAGCCCGACATGTAATCCATGGAGATGGATTCCCAAGGTCGACTAGGGGTAGGTAGAGGAGTATATAGGCGTTGCTTCTTGATGGTCGGTTTGGCAATGGCACAAGCAGTGCAGGATCTGATGTGCTTCTCGACATCCTTTCGAAGGTTCGGCCAATAGAAATACTTCTATAGTATTGCTACTGTTTTCTCGACCCCGAAATGCCCAGCGACTCGACTGTAGTGTGCTTCCCATATCATCTTGGCACGCTCGCTTGAAGGAACACAAAGGTGTCCTAGGTGACATAAAAGTGCATCTTGGAGGTGAAAATTTGGAACTTGCGTGCCCCCCAAGAGTGCCTTGTAAGTGTGGTCGAATTCTGGGTCACTCTCATAGAGAAGCGACCAATCAGAAGTCTCGTGCCCACAAGAGTTGAGCACGGTGGTGAGCGCCACGATCGGTGGTCGGCTGAGGCAGTCTGCAACATTATTGGTGCTACCCTTATTGTACTTGATGTTCAAATGAAACTGTTGCAGATATGTGGACCACTTCTGATGGCGATCATTCTGCAACTTCCCTTGTGTCTGTATGAACTGCAGGGGCCGGTGGTCTGTGTGGATGATTGTTTCCTTCCCCAAAATGTAATGCTTCCATTGTCGACAAGTTTGCACAATGGAATACATTTCTTTGTCATAAGTGGGATACTTGCGAACTGTGTCAGACAATGTCTCACTGTGAAATGCCACTGGATGTCCCTGTTGAGTAAGAACTGCCCCAATAGCATAGTCAGAGGCATCTGTCTCGATCTCAAATGGCTGTTGCAAGTCTGGTAAAGTGAGCACTGGGGCAGAACAGAGGCGATTTTTCAATTTTGTGAACGCCTTCTGTTGAGGTTCCGACCAAAAGAATTTTGCTCTCGCTCCTCCCTTGGTGACTTGACTCAAGGGCCATGTGATATGAGAGAATCCCAACATGAATCTATGGTAGAAATTAGCAAGACCCAGAAAGTTGCGAAGCTCTGTTATAGTGGTTGGGGCTGGCCAATCCCGAATGACTTGGATCTTGGCTGGATCCACATGCACCCCCCTTTCATCAATAATGTATCCCAGATATTGAACCTGGGTCATGCTAAAAGTGCACTTCTCCAAATTGGCACACAACTTGTGTTGCCGCAGTGTTTGGAGGACTTGTCGGATGTGGTGAAGGTGCTCTTCCCAAGTCTGGCTGAAGATCAGAATGTCATCCAAGTACACCACTACAAATGAGCTGGTGAATGGCCGCAAGATGTCGTCCATCATCCTCATGAAGGTTGCGGGAGCATTCGTCAACCCGAAAGGCATGACCAGCCATTCGAAAAGGCCTTCCTTGGATTTGAAGGCAGTCTTCCACACATCGGAGGGTTCAATTGGTACTTGGTGATATCTAGACTTCAGGTCGATCTTGCTGAAATATTTTGCACCTTTTATTTGGTCCAGAAGGTCATCAATTCGTGGGATCGGGTACCTATTCCGGACAGTGATCTTCTTCAGCGCCCGATAGTCAATACAGAGTCTCCACATCCCATCCTTCTTCTGTACCAACACGATTAGGCTCCCACGGGGTGATGAACTTGGTCGGATGTGACCTTTCTACAGAAGCTCCTGAATCTGCCTCTTGATTTCATTGTTCTCTAGAATCGAGTGCCAATAGATCAGTCCACTGGGTAGCGACGCACCTGGGGTGAGATCAATCGGGTGCTTGACCTGACAGTGCAGAGGAACCCCTATGGGTGAGGTGAAGATGTCCCCGTATTCCTCCACAACCTTATCCATTTGTTGTTGTCGTGCAGAGGAGCCATATCTGGAGGTCGTGGCCACAGTCTTCTTCTTGCCCTCGGGGCGGATCATTAGGAAAACAAATTTCCTGGTTTGGGAAATGAGCTTACTGCATTGTTTTGTAGTAACCAAAGAGGCAGCAGCAGGAGGTGGTACCTCTGGTATCCTGTACAACTTATTTCCCAAAGTAACAATAACAGCGCGAGGCCGAGACTCATACACAGCATGACGCTTCCACAAGTATGGTTGTCCTAATAATACATCAGAAACATCAATAGGAGCAACGTCACATAATACCTCATCTGTGAAGGGCTTGATGCTATAGGGAAGGTGGCACTACTGGCTGACACGGAGATCTCGTCCTTGGTGAAGCCACCCGATGGTGTATCGATGTGGGTGAGCTATGGTCAATAAGCCTAACCGCTTCATGATGTCTACTGAAATGAGGTTCTTTTGGCTCCCATTTTCGACAATGAACCATACTGGGGAGCCCTTTACCCACATCTGGGAGTGGAAGAGACGTTCCTCCTCCTCTGGATCTTCTGGTTCCTCCTTCTGGATCTTCATAGTGGCAACAATGGCATTGGGCTCTGCATCAATAATATTTTTCCCTTTGTCATTCCCCTTGTCAGGTTCTAATTCAGAGTTGAAGCATACATCTTACTCAGAAGCCCTCATCTTGGCCACCAACGATTGCTTGGCCCGACACTCACTTGTGTTGTGAGTGGAGCTCTTATGGAACTCACACCACTTTCCCGTGTCCTTCTTGGCTTTGCGGTGTTGTTCTTTGCTTGTGGCTTCGATAGGTTGTCTTGAGTCACCATTCCTTGGCTCTATCCTTTTTTCTGCAGTTTGGGAGCACCCTTCCCTTGCTTTTGATTCGCAGATCCAAAGTCTCGCTTCTTCTGCTTGAATTTCTGCTCAATCTTAGCAGCATACCGGTATGTTGTACCAAGCGAGGAGATGTCGAGGAACTCTATTTCCTCCTGAATGTATCTATGCAGAAAACTACAATACTTTAGCACCAGATGTTTCTCTGAATCTTTGATACCCAACTTGGTGCGCAGGGTATGGAACAGATTCGTTAGCTCATGCACATCTTGATCCCTTTGTTGTCGCAGCGTGGTCCATTGTATGTACTTGCCCTCATAGCTCCCCACGGGATAGTATTGTTCCTTGATGGTGTCTCAGAAAGAATTCCAAGTGCGTATGATCGAGAATAGAGAGGGTTCTATCTCGTCCTTTTTCTCACAGTGGGTTTCCCACCAATCCTTGACATGGGGGGCAGCTTTGAGGAGTGCAAAAATAATCTTCTCCCTGTCGAAAAAGTCATGAACCGAGAAATATCCTTCTAATAGATTCAACCATCTATCTACAACATCTGCATCTATTTGACCCTCAAATATGGGGATGTCAAAATTTACTTGTAGCTTAAAAGGAGTCGCACCTCCAGAGTGGCTTTTGGATGCAGATGCGCCGCCGGTGGGCAGCCGTTGAAGGATCTGGGCAAATTTATCCATCATCGCGTTCCTTTGTTTTTTGAGGGCCTCCTAGAGCAATATTTTGATAGGATCTCCTACTCCCTCATCTTTCTTTTCGTCCCCCATGGGCGTCCATTGGGGTTTGCAAGGCTGATCTTGCAAAGGCTCCACCAGATCGAGCCCTAACTCCTTATACCCCGACCTTATTGGGGACATGCAAAGAAAGATCAAGAAAATGCAGACCGCTCTGATACCACTGATCCGAATTTATGTAGGAACACAACAGAATAAAAATATAATCATAAATACAAAGATTCAGTGGAAATAACACTTCATTTCATTAATATCAAAGAACTGAAATTTTCTTACAGACAGAATGGAAATAAAACTAGCTAGGGCGCTGGTAGTTATCTCTGAGAAGAGATGTGGCGGCTACAGGCCTCTGAACTGAGTTACAATGAGGCTCGAGGGCCTATTTATTATTTATAAACAATGGGAAATCCTAAACAGCCAAAACCCTAACCCTAGGAGATGAAGCGCCAAAACTATGGGCCTCGTTTGGGTAAATTGGTGTTTCAACTTCCTAGTGGTGTAACTTTGGCATACGATCTCCGTTTGACGCATACCATACCTCGTTAGAAATATCTATCCGAGGACTACAAATTTTGAACAAGCTATATCAATCCATGGATCCATGTTGCTCTCCGTTTTCGCAAAAAACGTCGTTTAGGGCCTCAAAACGGCTCCGGAAGTTCAGGACCCGAAAAACTGCTAAAAATTGTAAGTTGTGCCGAAACTGAAAAACTGAAAGGGAAAATGGTGGGGCCCCAAGTGGAATAGGTGGGTGACCACCAATATCCACTTGGATCATCAGTTGCCTCAGATCACTGATAAATGTGGGTATGCTTTACACAGATGAATCTCCTCAAGGGCGAACTACTATGATGGGCATTTTGGGCACATTGCAAAACATCAAAGACACTTTTTTGAGGCATACTTCCATTCCCAAATTCCAATTCAATCTAACACATTTGTTGGGTAGTACAAGTACTACTATCAACAACATTTTTGAAGGCCAAAGTTCTTCCACATCTTAGTCTATTCTAACAAAATGGTAGTTGTGCTACTCAACCATGAAGCAATGTGAGTTTTATTTCCCTTGTTTGTACATAAACATTTGAACAAAGTGGCACTTATGTAACTAAACTATGAAATAATTTGAGTCTTATTTCCCTTTTTAGTATATAAATATTGGTTGTTAATTGCATGTAAATGTGAACAATAGAGTTATAAATATTGGTTGTTAATTGCATCCCAATGTGAATAATATAGTTAGATTCACTATGAATAGTGTTTTAAAAATGCCTTTATGATTATAAAATTTCCTATTCTATCTTTAAAAAAATTATATTCAATATCTTTATATCTATAATTGAATGTATCACAATCTTCAAATCGAATTTATCACATTTTTTGGTATTAAATACACAACAAGGAGTTTTGTATTTCTTTCAAATGATTAAAATATAGAAATTTATTTTAGTTCCAGAAATTATTGAAAAAACTATAACAATAAATATAATTCTTATAAAGTCTTTGGGGTCTTGGTTAAACGGTGATGAGGCGGGCTGTTATAGCACTCATCACATAATTCTGATAAATAAATAGACAATTTAAGTACAGGAATAGTTACAATTCAGAGCAGTAAAGCAGTATCATAGCTCACAAAATACTTCATGTCACACCTTTAAAATATTATTTTCATAACATATACCAGGAAAACATATGGCTTTCCTATCATTCGTAATTACTAATTTCATTTTTTAATGAAATGTGTTTTATATTTCAAGGAAAACATAGGGCTTCTCTATTAAATAAATTTAATTTCCAAGAGTAAAGTGTTAAAAGAAATATATGTTTTTATTTTTCAAAATATAAATATTTTATAAATATGTTATAAATATATAATATATTTTATGTTATATATTTTTAAAAAGATACATATTTTATAAGACTAAAGTTTGAGAGCTTTAATTTCATAATATTATCAAATTAGATTGTTATTAGATTGTTATGATTAAAGTAAATCATAGGTACAAGTTTAAGATAGATTATTATGATTAACGGAAATCATAGGCACAAGTTTGAGATCTCTAATTTGATCATATTATCATTAAATAGAATAAAATGATTAGAGAGCGCTAATCACACTGTTATGATTAATGGAAATCATAGGCATAAGTTTGAGATCTTTATTTGATTAAATAGAATAGAATTATTAGAGAGCGCTAATTGCATTGTTATGATTAACGGAAATCATAGGCACAAGTTTGAGATCTCTATTTGATTAGAGAGTGCTAATGTTATCTCTATTTGATTAAAGAGCACTAATCACATTGTTTTATTATTAACGGAAATTATAAGCACAAGTTTGAGATCTCTAATTTGATCATATTATCATCAAATAGAATGATTAGAAAAATCATAGGCACATCCATACCCATGAGAGAATTGTTATAATCTATCATTAAAGATATCTAATTTGAATATATTATGATCAAATACAATTTTTATGATTTATGAGTAAAGATCTTATATTATGATCAAATAAAATGATTATCGAAATCATAGGCACATCCATACCCATGAGAGAATTGTTATGATTTATGATTAAATTATTATGATTTAGGATTTGTTATAGTTTAGGATTAACAAAATCATATGCACATACATACCCTATTGAAGAGGTTCTCTATCTTGCAACATAGAAGAGGTTGTTTATCATCCATATTGTCTATCGTCCATACCCTATTGAAGTGGTTGTCTATCATCCATACCCTACTGAAGAGGTTGTCTATATTATTGAAAAGGTTCTCTATCTTGCAACATAGACTAGTAATAGAGTAATACCCTATTGAAGAAGGTGTGGAGTTATGCAGCAACAAACAAATGTTTACATATTAAACATTCCTCCTTTTTCCAACACTCTATTTTGATCCTAGAAATACCTTGATTCTAAGACAGGTTAGTTCCTCTTTTTGATCCTATAAATACCCCGATTCAAAGCCACGTTAGTTTTTGTTAGTTCTGATTGAGGATTACTAAATTATCAATTCTTGAAAATTGTCATTGATATTGGATGTTAGAGTAGTGGTAGTTCTATTTGTAAATTCTATGTGAATATCATGTTGAGTGGGTGTGGGTATTCTTGAAAATAACCAATGTTTTATAGATTCATGTTGTGTGGGTATTCTTCAAAGAAACCATACAATGGCATCACTATGTATGGTGGCAGCTATTCCATTGGCATATTATGCATAAAGAACGTTTCAGTGAAGAAAAGATTGTGGAAGATCATAAAGAAGATGTGGTCCTAATAAAATTGCTTTTGGTACCTTTGAAGCATGACATGATGATGATGCACACTATAACTTCAAATCTACTATATTGTAAGTCACCATGTCATTCCTTGTAACATTGCTTCTGGTGATCTTTGAAACATGTGATGACGATGGACACTATAACCTCAACATCATATTATTCCTTTAACTTTTCTGTAAGTCATCATATTATTCCGATGGGAATATCATGTTTGGAGGTGATAGGTTTGTAGTTTATTTGTTGTGCAAGTTTGGTATAACTGAAAATTTAGATTGTATATTAAATTCTGCATGGCGAAAACTTACCTGAAACCCCACATTTCAATCACTAAGAAAAGTTGGAAGGTGAGAAAGACAAATTTCAGCTGCCATATTCCATGCATCTATGTATAGGAAAATACAATAATAACCTCATTCAACAAACCATTTAGACATGAAAAATATCCTCAATCAACAAACCATTTAGACATGAATGTTGAATATTTTTTAATTTCAACTCCTACCCTGCACAGAGAATGAAAAGTACAGCAGGGGGAGGAAAAAATTTTGTGTTGACTGTACTCCACTTTGTATTTAACACTGTTATTAAAAGCCTGCAAGGTGTTTTCTTTTGGGTTAATGGCCGTAGCCATTTGACTGTGTTTTGCATTTAAAATTCGTGGTTCACACACCATGCAATCGAGTTTAAAACCTGCCATGTCGTGCCTTCATAACTCCTCACCAACCAACTGTTTTTTCCGCCAAAGTTTTTTTTTGAATGAGCCAAGTCAACAATAGTGGGCTCCACCAGCAGCCAATCAAATGGCTATGGCATAGTTTTGATGCCAACGTTACCAGTCCTTTACTGACGCAAAGAACCAGACCCACTCCCAAGTCACAGAATGTGTGGACCAATCAAATGCCTATCGCGCAGTTTTGAGGGTGACGTCACAAGACCCATTTGGTACGTGATAATTTCATAAAATAGAGTTTACGTTTGGTTTGAAATATGGTAGGTCCCATCTCTGACCAATGGGAGAGAAATCACGTGGAAATGAAGCCCTACGTCATCAAGGCCATTTGGTATGCGATATAGTTATGAAACCCAGTTTAATGTCCAGTTTGAATTCTGCGATGAAGGTTGAAACTTTGGTTTAAAGTTTTATGTGCGGAAAATGTATTAAGGTTTTTAAACCTTGTCATAACATTTTTTTTATATATCTTTTAAATGCCACGATGAAAATTTTTAATATGTATAAGGTTAATATACATATATATTATAAACTTCCAAAGTTTATTATATATATATAGTTCAATATTTCTTTTGTGAGTAAGATATATAAAAGGCCCGAAGGCAAAACAAAAGAATGTGTTGACTGTGTGTAATGTTTTTAAAATAGCCAGAAGGAAGAGAAGAAATATAGCACTGTGTGTGCGTTTTTGAAAAATAGATAGAGAGAAAATTTTGTTGAAGAACACTGCGTGTGAAGCAGTTTCCATTTTTTGTAATCCCTCAGGAAGAGGAAGAGTCTGTGTCTGTAATAGAATTTTTAATGAAATAGAAGTTGTTTGTGTACCATATCTGTCCAGCAAATTTTAATGAGTTCTCTATGTTAGAAGGAGAGATTTTGTTCTCTCTGTGTGTTTGGAATCATTCAGAAATTCCAACATGGTATCGGAGCTAGTCCAGGCTCTTTGAAGTTTGTCAAAGAAGCTGAAGGAAGGAGTTGTTGAAGCAGTTCTCCAGCAGTGTGAAGGCTTAGCAAAATTCTAGGTATTAGCAAAAACAGAGTTTTTGTTTTGTGTTTAAAAAGTGCAGTCCAGAGAAGTCCTTTTGAAGACAGAGTTTGTCTCTTAAGCAGTGAGACAATTTATTTAAAATCACAGTCAAGTTTAAAGCATAGTTAAGTGAGCTATCCATGGAAGGAGCCAACACAAGCACGAGTATTTTAAATACTCAACTCCCACAGTTCAATGGGAAGAACTATGACTATTGGGCAGTCACAATGAGAGTCATGTTTGCCTCTCAATATTTATGGGAGCTTGTTGAAGATGGTTTTGAAGAATCAACAAATTAAAATGCATTTAATGCCTTAACACAGGCAGAGAAGGGTTTGTTGAAGAGCAATAGGAAGAAGGACTCAAAAGCCATTTTCTATCTCTATCAAGTAGTGAATGAAAGTGTGTTTCCAAGGATTTCAGCAGCAAAGAGGTCGAAGGATGCATGGGATACCCTCCAGACTGCCTATCAAAGCTACAATTTTTGAGGAGATACTTTGAAACTCTCTGTATGAAAGGGTCTGATAACATAGACTCATTCTTCACACATGTGATTAGGTTGGTTACCCAGATAAGGTCTCATGGAGAGACACTTGAAGAAAGAAGAATAGTGGAGAAAGTGTTGAGGAGGTTACCCTCAAGATTTGATGTGATATTCACAACCATTAAAGAGACAAAGGATCTCTCAAAGTTTACAGTTAATGAGCTTCATGCATCATTGATGACACATGAACAAAGATTGGGTAGAACAATAGACTCATCTTTGGAGCATGCCTCTAAGACCCAAATTTCCTTCGGAAGAGGCAAAGGTCAAGGCAGAGGAAACTACAGAGGAAAAGGAAGAGGCAGAAGCCAAAACAGAGGAGGAAGGAAAAACCCAGAAAATACAAGTGGAAGGGGCAGCAATCAAAATCAGAACCAAGGCAAAGGCAGCAACCAGCAAGGTGGAAAAAATCAAGCACATGGACAAAGGTATGATAAATCCCAAGTCCAATGTCATTACTGTAAGAAGTATGGACATTATGCCAATGAATGTAGGAAGAAATAGAGTGACATAGGTAATAGTTCCAGTGCTAATTTAACTAAAGAAAATATCAGTCAAGAGAATTTGTTTTTAGAATGTAATATGACTGAAGAAAAGAATGAAGATATATGGTTTCTAGATTCAGGATGTAGCATTTCCATGTTTTCCATGTTAGATGAAAATGTAAAGTCTCAAATAACATTGGGGACAGACAGTAAGGTCTTTGTCATGGGAAAAGGCAGAGTAAGTGTTTTGAAAAAGAAAGGAGAAGGAAGATCCATATCAGATGTATACTATGTGCCTGGTATGAAGTGTAACCTCTTGAGCATTGAACAACTCATTCAAAATGGGTACAATGTTTTCTTTGAAGATGATGTATGCACCATCATGGATAAACCACCAAGCAAGAAATGCATTGCACAAGTGAATATGACAAGGAACAGAATGTTCCCTCTCAAAATGAAAGCAGATTTGAAGAAAGGAGCTGAAATTGCAGCAGTGACACAAGAGACATTCCAAAGAGAAGAAAATGATGAAAATTGGTTATGGAATTTGAGATTTGGACATCTCAACTTTGGAGGTCTGAATTTGTTGCATAGAAAAGGAATGGTAAAGGGATTACCATTGATTGAGAAATCGGACAGCCTGTGTGAAGGTTGCATCTTGGGCAAACAACACAGAGAAATATTTCCATCAGGAAAGAGCATAAGGGTAAAGGCACCGTTAGAAATTGTCCATTTAGATTTGTGTGGACCAATGCAAACACCATCACTAGCAAGCAGCCACTATATGTTGACCTTCATTGATGATTTCACAAGAAAAACTTGGGTTTATTTCTTGAAATATAAGAGTGAAGTGTTTGAGAAATTCTGCCACTTTAAGGCTCTTGTTGAGAACCAAAGTGGGCAGCATATTAAGGTCTTAAGAACTGATAGAGGAGGTGAGTATACCTCCAAAGAATTTTTGCGTTTTTGCAAAGAAAATGGCATACACAATAAATTTACAGCAAGGTATACACCGCAACAAAATGGAGTTGCTGAAAGGAAAAATAGAACCATCGTGGACATGGTAAGAAGTATGCTGAAGGCAAAACATTTTCCAAATGAATATTGGGCTGAAGCTATACATTGTGTAGCATACATCTTGAATAGATGCCCAACCAAATTTGTAATGAATATATTTCCGAAAGAAGCACGGAGCGGCATAAAACAAGGTGTCACCCACATGAAAGTTTTTGGTTGTGTGGTTTATGCACACATTCCAGATCAGTTGAGGAAGAAGTTGGACAGTAAGGGGGAGAAGTACATATTTATTGGATAAAGTGAAGAATCCAAGGCATACAGGTTGTATAACCCATCCACCAAGAAGTTTGTTATAAGCAGAGATGTGAAGTTCATTGAAGAAGAAGCTTGGGATGGAAGCATTGAGAAAATAGTCAATGTGAAGAGTTGTTTGTCTCATGATGATAATGAGGAAGAGATGCCTGAAATACATCCCTCATTAACAGCACCACCTCCACCAACACAAAGACAACAAGGGACACCACAAGCAGGTATGAGAACACCCTTGAGAAGTGATAGCAGTGCTTCTCCAAGCACACCAAAAGGAGCATATTTGAGTGCTTCTACAAGCACAAGTTCAACAAGTGAAAGAGGAAAAAGATTCAGAAGTCTGAATGATATTTATGAGAAAGAGGCAGCAAATTAAGGTATGGAATATTTATTTGCATTGTACTGTTATGTAAATGATCCTATTCATTTTGAATAAGCTATAAAAGATAAGAAATGGATAGATGCTATGGATGAAGAAATAAATTCCATAGAGAAAAATAAGACATGATAATTAATTGATTTTCCAAAAGGCAAGGAAGTCATTGGAGTGAAATGGGTCTACAAGATCAAAAGCAATGCTGAAGGTAAGATTGAAAGGCACAAGGCCAGACTTGTTGTCAAAGGCTACAAGCAACAACATGGAATAGATTATGAAGAAACTTTTGCACCGGTTGCAAGAATGGAAACAGTAAGAGCAGTGCTATCCATAAAAACACAACACAAGTGGAAGGTTTACCAAATGGATGTGAAATCAACATTCCTAAATGGAGTATTGATGGAAGAGGTTTATGTTGAACAACCTCTGGGCTATGAGAAAGAAGGCCAAGAGAAAAAAGTTTGTAGATCGAAGAAATCTCTTTATGGGCTGAAACAAGCACCAAGAGCATGGTACAGTAGGATATGTTGGCCACCTATAAAATTGGTTCTATCGAAAGGTGGCCAAAACATTGTTCAGTCTTCAAGAAACACTTTCCTAGCCAAAATGTTATCTCTTGAAGCCTGCAGATGATCTCATGCTCATGTCTAAAAGGCCTTCACTGTTGATTCCCCTCAGAGCTCAGAAATTCTGCTAAAAAATTCCATGAGAAGACTGCTGCAACATCCTCCTTCTCTTCCCTTCTTCCTCTCAGAGACTAACCTTCATATTTTCCATCATTTTCCTTTGTTTTCCATTTTCCTCATCTTCCTTTCATAAAAGTTGCCTTTGTCGAGCTTAAACTCCTTTTTTGAAACTCTGTCGAAACTCTCCCAATCCTTGGAAATCCATTGAAAATCTATGAAAAAACCCCATTCTTGCATTAAGGGTTTAAGCCCCTTAGGCCAAGTCTCAACCACTTCCCCACCATACTCTTTGGGGCTGGAACCACATGCTAAAAGGTTAAGGCGCTTATCGCATCTCAAAAATCCAAAGTGCGCAAGTCTGTTTTCATTGTGTTGACAAAAAAGTTCCGATGCGATTAAGCCTTACGGTCATAACCTCCAATAATATCGGTATTTCATGTAACCCTTTGCGCCCGCAATCGGGCGCTAAACCTCGTGAATAATCCTTTCCCGATCCGTTATTTTCCCTGTAAAATCCAAAAACCCATTTATCCAAAGTTTAGATCTAAAAACCAAAATCACGTGCTAAATACTTCAATGGGTTGATCAAAAAGACCCGCATCAAAGTTCCGATGCGATTGGGTCATATATATAACCCCGCCCCTTCGCTGTTATTCCATACGACTTACACCCCGGGACCAAGTGTTGAAGTCCCGAAGCGCTTAATCGCATCGCAAGTTTCGAATGGGTTGATTGAAATACCGGGCCCAAAAGCTCTGATTACGATTATCCCTTGTAATATAAAGCCCCAGGCCCATGGTATTTCATATATCCGACGGCCCCGCAATCGGGCGCCAATCATGTTATACATAAATATGTCGCTCTGATCCACCAAAAACTATGTGTTATCCAAAATATTTGGGTTTTTTAAAGTGTTAAAAGGTTTTTTCGCTGATGCATAATCCACCGTCGATCCTAAACCGATCGAACGCACAGCGCTAAATCGCATCGCAAAGTTTCAATCGCATGCATTTTTTTTTGTCCCCCTGATCGCCTATCCCTCCGATTCATTCCCTACCGTTGATCTGGTCCTCAGATCAACGGCTAGCACTCAATCGCAAGTTTCAATCGCATCCCCTCTTCCGCGCTCCCCGATTGTGATTGCTCAAATTTGATCCCGTTCGTCCGTTTCCCCGCTGATCCAACGGTCATCGCTTGATCGCACTAGTCTCCCCGATCGCGCAATCGCATCTACATTTTCCAATCGCACCCTTTGTTTCTCCCCGCCGATTGCAATCCTCTGATTAGATCTGGGCCATCCACGTGTCCAGATCGAACGGTCTCAGATCGCTCCCGCGTTATTTAATCGCCCTCCGCCTCTACCAAAAGGTTTTCAAAACCAATCTCCACCGTTGATTATTGCGCGATCAACGGTTCCGTTTAAATTCTTCCTCTCGCTCCGTTTTCAATCTCCTTTTGACTAATCTCCACCGTTGGATGATGCCATCCAATGGCTCTGCTCCGATTCCCCGCCTCTGAAGCAGTAAACCCAAGAAACGCAGGATTTTATAACATATTTGTTTGTGTTTTGCAGGAATTTTTAATGGTTTTTTATTGAATAATGAAGGAAAGCCGAGAGCCAGGAAAGACGTTTCCTGCGCCTTCGGGCTACTAAAAAGAACCATTCGCGGGCTCTATTCCATTTGTTTTATCAACGATTCATGAGCGTTGATATCATAAAGAGCCCTGCGTGGCCTGCAGATCAACAAGACACAACAATACATTGAAGAAACAAAGAGTATCAGTGTTGAAGACAGAGCACACCAGAAACAGGAAATTTGAAGACCTAAACACAGTTCTCAAGTAAATTAAAGGTGTTTTGAGAACGACAAAGACATCTGTCGAGCTGAGAAAACCTCCACCGCCATAAACAGAGGCTAATTGAATCCTCTACAGCCCCTAAAGACACCTGCAACCTCGCAGAGATTAAAGATCTTCGAACAATTAATGCAAATCAAAGAATCTTATCTCTTATTGTCAGCAAAACCATGTTCGAAGATGAAGAACAATTCAGAAGCAAATATGTTCGATCATTAGACCTCAGGAAACAACAACAGAGTTACTTCAAACGTGACACCGAGCCTTCAAAGGACAACAAAGCTCCCACCGAGCTTAATTCTAAGTGTGAATCAATTAATGCAGATAAACGCCTGTTATTTTCTTCATCAAAGCCCTCGAAGGCCGAAGAGTCATCAATCTGTATCAATTGACCTGGCAGATCTTTTATCAAATTCTACCGACTCATTCTTCTATAAATACCTCCGTAGAAGATGAGAAAATGTTGGTCTCTGGACATCTAAATGTATGTAAGAGTTATTCTAAAGCTACTGATGCCCTGTATGCAATTTGAAGATACATAAGCTGATATGAAAAGATTGAAGTTGTAGAGACCCACCGGACTTGCTGATTGTAACTGGTTTGAACATCAAATACAAGCTGCCGATTTATGAGATTCATGATTTGTGTCAATGGTGATGTGTTCCTCACTGTCTATTGTTATTTTCCTTAATGTTTTCACTCTGTTCACTTTCTCTGATAAAGAGCAGCAAACATAGAGCTAGGATTTACTTTCAATAGTACCTTACTCTCACTGAAAGCTTTATCTTCTATGTTTTCTTCATTTGAACGTTCCCTTTGAAGAGTATATTAAATCAGGTTAGTTTAAAAGCACTTGCCTGATCTAGATTTCTCCTTCAAATGAATGTTTTCTGTGTTTTCCTTAGAGTTTATTAAAGCAGGTTAGTTTAAAATCACTTGCCTGATCTAGATTGCTCTCTCTGATCATCATATGTGTTTTTCTTATTTGAATATGCTGAAAGCAGGATAGTTTAAAAGCACTTACCTTATCTTAAGCTTTTCAAACTATTTTTGAATGTTTTCCGGACTGAAAGTACTTCAATGCAGTCTAGTTTAAAAGTACTTCCCTGATCTTAGAATACTTTCATGTTTTTCCTTAAGTACAGGTCGAAGCAAGATAGTTTAAAAGTACTTACTTGATCTCAGACTTTGCACTTTTCTTCATTTGTTTGATTCTACACTTCCTCTCTGTTTCATCCCATAAAATCACTCTAAAGATCCTTTGACGTAAGTAACTTGCCTCATGGATCCTTCTTGAATCTTGCTGTCCAATTAAAATCCTCCTATGATTCCATAGCCCAATGGGTTAATACTGTCTTTGACTATTCTGTCAGCCGAATCATTCCTTCACTTGCAGACATCTTCACCCTTTCTTTGAACTGCTTTCATCTTCATTATGTTTGTGCCCAACCAAAAAACAAACAAATCAAACCCATGCTCTTCATAACTAGCCTAATATCACAATTTCAGCCTTTGAAGATCACATCTTTTAACTCATTTATATAGAGATCCCTCTCTGGATTCAGGAGGGCTAGATCCTTGAATCCCAAAGTGGTATGATGTTACCTCTGCAATTGGACTTTTGCCAATCTTGCTAATTATAGGGTGCTAACATAATGGCGACTCCACTCGGGACACTCTGAGTATTTCTTAGTTTTGAAAGCAATCATAAGATACCAGTAATCCCTTGATTTACGAATATTTTATGTGTAATTGTTTTCAAGAACTACCAAATAGTAAAACTTGTGTTGAGTCAGTGACAAACTAGGTGAAGCCTAAGATTCTCATAAGTCTCATTTAACCTTGAAAAACCAGCTGCCTCAGCCACAAGAGTAGACTATCTTTGTCTCATAACCGTAGCTAAGTTTTGAAACAAAGTTAGCACATCCTCCAAAACCACACAACTGAAAAATAACTCAGAAAAACTAAAAATATTTCAGATTGGTGTCTAATAAACATGGTAGTGGACCGTAAAACCTTTTGCCTCTGAAAAGGAGCTAAAAATTCCACTTGGCGACTCCACAATTCTGAACAGACCTTAAGACTCCACTGGGAAGAACCCTTATCATAATAACATCATTTAACACTCAGTTAGAAGACTGTAGAATTAAAACTTGTATAAATAGATTAGTTAACCTCTCAAAGATTGTCATACCCGGTTAAACTTTTTTGTTTATTTGGGTCTTGAAAACACAACATAGTGGCTTCCAAAAGGATTCACACTAGAGCCCATCCTGACCCTGATCCACCTGAGATAGTTGATGATCTAGAAAGTATCCTTAGGAGACCTCCTGAATCTTCAACCATTTTCAGATCACCCTTGAGAACTAATTTAGTCCCTGAAAATCTTTCAGCTCAGCGACAATCACAAGCTAACTTAGTAAATCCTTTTAGAACTAGGTCTCTTGGTGATTTAGATCAGTTAGATTATGAGTCTTCACTTTCTTCTCCTGAAACAAGTACACATCCTGGTAGTAGAGAAACCACACCTCCTGTTTTGCATTTCCTTTACAATCTAGGTGTCTCTCATCCGAGGTCAGCTCAACAATCTATCCCTGGTCCATCCACATCTGTTCACCCTACATCCACTGTTCAAACCACTCCACTCCAGCCCACCTTCACTCTTATAAATCCACCTCCACCTCCAATCATGGCTGCATGGTATGCTCCCTTGGTACTTCCTGTACATTTGGTCAACCTTCCACAGGACTATCAGTCCAAAATTCCATTATATGATGATAGTAGTGCTACTACTGCATCACAACATGTGGATAAGATGAATGACTACTTTGACAGAAATGAAATTGATAATGATTCTGTCAAGCTTAGACTATTTTCTCAAAGTCTAGGTGGAGAAGTAAGAAAATGGTTCAAAGGCTTAGCCCCTCATAGTATTAATGATCTCCAAGGTTTCCATCAATCATTCTTAAACAAATGGGAAGTGAGGAAGAATCCTCTCCAAGTTCTTGCTGACTACAACAATCTCCATAGGAACCCAGGGGAAAGTGTACAAGCTTATTGCACCAGATTTAATAGTGTGTATAATGCACTTTCACCAGAACTAAAACCCCCTCAGGGCTCGGCTTTAAACAAATTTCCTGAAGGGTTTGACTCTGATACGACCTATTCGTTAAGAGAAAGGGATTTTTCAACTCTTGAAGATATGCAAAGGGGTGCTCTTTCTGTGGAAGTCAACTTAATGGAGAAGAGAGAAAGAATGAAAGTTGAAAAGAGAGTATCTTTTAGAGAGGAATCCACACCTTCCACTTCAAACTCAAAGATGGAAAGAATGATGGAAGAGATGATGAAAGAAATGAGCATAATTAAGAGAGCGCAAGCAAGCCTAAACCAAACTGCTCCTCAGAATAGAAACCAGAACCAGAACCAAAATTTAAGAAGAAACCAACCTCCAAACAGACCCAGGGAAGATGATCAACAAATCACTCCTCCTTTTCATCAAAACTATATAAGTGAGGCAGAGGAAACAGATGAGATAACAGAGGAAAATAATGTCAACATGCTGGGGGTAGATAACGATGACTTTGAGATTCTTTATGAAAAGAAACAAGGTATATACACACCTTATGATGACAAAAGGGATGATGATGAAGATTGTTATCAAGGTATGGAAAATGTCATCATAGAACCTCACAGAGAATATGACCTTAGAAGTAAAACCAGTCAACAAACTCCCAATACTAAAGCCTCTAAAAAATCTTCACAAAACAGCACTACAACCAAAACTGAAGCTGTCAAACAAAGGGATAAAACAGTGGCTATTGATTCTGGTAAAGGTAAAGATAAAGACACTCAAAATCTTGAAAAGCAGAGTATAGACCTTAGTAGTACTAACACTCCAGCTAGTACTCCTATCAAAACTATTTCACCAAATGTAAATAAAACAAATCAGCAAGCTGATGTTGCTGATAGACTAGCAGCTAGTAAGGCTGAGACAAGTTCTTCAAAGAACCAAATTCCCTTTAGCCTTGAGCAGGAAATTTCAAAGATCAAAATCTATGTTCCCCTGACTGAGTTAGCTGCCCAGAATGTGTATAGGACCCAAATTTTGAAGGCTTTAAACATAGAAGACCATAATGAAACAATAAATTTTAACGATGACCAGCCAGAGCTCATTTTTGGGCCTAAAATTGAGGGGAAATTTCAAGAAGGGACAATACCTCCATTCTATGTCAGCTTTAATATCCATGAAAAAATCCTGCATAATGCTATGCATGATTCTGGAGCCTCACAAAATCTGATGCCAAAGGTGATAATGGAAAGACTAGGACTAGAAATAACCAGACCTTACAAGGATTTATATTCCTTTGACTCAAGCAGAGTCAAATGTCTTGGTCTAATTAAGGACCTCTGTGTAAATTTGACTCAAATCCCAGCCAAGTGCATGGTTATGGATGTTGTGGTGGCTGATGTCCCTCCTAAGTATGGCATGTTGTTGTCAAGATCATGGGGTGCCAAACTGCAAGGTACAATGCAGATGGATGGGACATATGCCACTATCCCTATTTTTACCCAGCCTAGAAGACTATACAGAGAGGCACACATGAAATTCATGGTCAGTAGTTCAGAAAAGCCTGAAAATTCCCCCATATACTCTGTCCATACTGACCTAGACTCGTTTATCCTTTATAATAATGAATCCAAAAACGAGTCAGTGTCAGAAAACAGCAATGCAGATAACCAGTTAGAGGCCCCTAGTTTGGAAATGATGGCAGTTCTAGACATGGAAGAAAACGAGAGAAAAAATATTCAACAGTGCACTGAAACAACATACCAAAGTGAACAAAGTCAAGATGTCAAACACCACACTACCCAGGATGAAACCGAAAATACCACTCTTTGGAGTATGTACTTTGATGGGTCATGCACTAGGAACAATGCTGGTGCAGGGGTCTGGATCACTAACACTGAAAACAACCACTCAGAAACCATTTCCTGCAAATTAAACTTTCAGTGTTCTAACAACATTGCCGAGTATGAGGCTCTTATCTTAGGCTTGCATCTGTTGAAAAAATTAGGATCCAAAAGAATCAATGTGCATGGGGATTCAGAGTTAGTCATTAGAAAAGTCAATGGGGAGTATAACACAAACCATCCCAGACTTAGACCTACCGAAATGATGTCATAGCCCTTTTGAAAGATTTTGAAGAGTTCAAATTGATTTTTGTCCCAAGAAAACAAAACATCACTGCCCACAATCTAGCCTTTGCAGTTAGAACATGCTTAACACCATATGAAACCAAAGACTGCACAACTCAAATAAAATTTAGACCAGTTGTGCCTGATAATAAAAAATATTGGCAGGTCTTTGAGGGTGACAAACAGATAGAGGATTTTCTGCTTGGCAGAAACGAATTTGAAACATTCGATTCAGATTCTAAATCTGACCAAGATTGTCTAAACGAAGAACCCCCTGAAGAGGAAAAACCATCCAGTCCCATGAGAATCAACACATTAATGAATGAACTTGAAACTCATACTAAAGAGTACGAGGGCACAGAAAACGAAAACATTGAGGTTCTGTCTTCAAAAGACAAGAACATACCTAGGGGGCTAGCACCGGTCGAAGACCTGTTTGATTTTAATGACGTAGCTAAGAAGCCCACTGTGGAATATACAGAGTCTGAGGTTGAAGAATGCAACATAGGCACCAAGGATCAACCTAAAATGATTAAATTAGCTAGGTCCTTGCCACCAGATATGAAAAAGAAATACATTGACTTGTTTAAAGAGTTTTTCGATGTATTTTCCTGGAGCTATGAAGACTTAAAGGCCTATGATACAGAAATTATCCAGCACAAGATTCCTTTGAAAGAAAACCAAAAACCCTTTAAGCAAAAACTACATCGAATTAATCCAATACAACTGCCTCTAGTGGAAAAGGAAATCAAGAAAATGTATGAGGCAGGAATCATTGTGCCTGTGAGGTTTTTAGATTGGGTTTCTAACCTTGTAGTTGTGAGGAAAAATACAGGAGAAATCAGACTATGCATTGATTTCAGAAACCTTAACAGAGATTCCCTAAAGGACAATTACCCTTTACCCAAAATGGAGCATATCCTATAGAGGGTAGTTGGTTCAAAGAGGATTTCTCTGTTAGATGGTTTTTCAGGATATAACCAAGTTTTACTACTCCCAGAAGATCAACTCAAGACAGCTTTCACCACCCCTTGGGGCACTTTCGTGTATGTGAAGATGCCTTTTGGACTAATGAATTTTGGGGCCACTTTTCAAAGGGCCATGGACATTACATTTTCAGAAGAAATAGGACACTTCATTGTAATTTACCTTGATGATATAACAGTTTATTCCAAATCTGATGAAGAACACCTTAAGCATTTAAGAAAGGTCTTTGAAAAATGCAGAAGATTTGGGCTATCTTTAAATCCCAAAAAGACAGTATTTTGCCTACAAGAGGGTAAACTCCTTGGCCATATTATATCATAAGAGGGGATTAGAATAGATCCAAAAAGAGTTGAGGGAATACTACAGATTAGCCACCCAAGGAACATAAAAGAACTGCAGTCCTTTATTGGAAAGATTAACTTCTTGAGGAGGTTTATTCCCAACTTAGCAGAGCTCCTTAGAAACATGACTGATATGCTCAAAAAAGAAGTAGGAGTGAAATGGACTGTAGAAGCCAAAAAATCCTTTGAGTTGGTAAAACATGCACTCACCCGGGCACCGGTCTTGATCAGCCCAGACTTTTCAAAAGATTTCCTTATTTTCTCCTTTGCCTCAGAACATACTGTGGCTGCTATCCTACTACAAAAAAACCCAGAGGGACAGGAACAACCTATTTCTTTTTTCAACAAGGCTTTAAGAGATGCACCCTTGAAATATAACATAATGGAAAAACAAGCCTATTCTTTGGTAAAGGCCTTAAAGGACTTCACGGTGTATATTCTTCATTCCCACGCTATTGCTTATGTGCCTAACATAGTGGTAAAAGACATCATGTCTCAAGACCCAAATGGAAAGAGGGGAAAATGGATTGTTGCAATCCTAGAATATGATTTGGAGATCAAACCCACCAAACTCATTAAGGGTCAGGGCTTGGCTCAATTAATGGCTGAATCTAATCTACAAGCCCTTGACGTTAACATGGTAGATGCCTTGGATGAACAGGAAGAATTACCTGCTCCCACTGTGGAAGAGCAGCTCCAAAACTCCCTTTGGTATGCTGACATCTTGTATGTACTTACAAATATTAATGCTCCTCCTGATTTATCAAAAACAAAGGCAAGGTTTTTAAAGTTGAAAGCTAGGAATTATTGCATTTTGAATGAATGTTTATATTGGAAGAATGTTAATGGTTTATTGCTTAAATGTTTGCCTAAAGTTGATGCAGAGAAGATCAAACATGAATTCCATGAAGGAGAGTGTGGAGGTCATATCTATTGGAAAACCACATCCAATAAAATCCTTAGAGTTGGCTATTACTGGCCCACCCTCTTCCAAGATGTCCATAAAATGATAGTTGCCTGTCACAAGTGTCAAATTTTTTAGGGCAAAAGAAAACTCCTTCCCTTACCATTACAACCTATCATTGTTGAAGCTCCTTTTCAACAATGGGGTCTAGATTTCATAGGAGAAATCCATCCTACTTCATCTGCCAAGCATAAATGGATTCTCACAGCCACTGACTACTTCACAAAGTGGATAGAGGCCATCCCTTCTAGGAATGCCACAGATTTTGTCATTATAAAATTTCTTGAAGACCATATCCTGTCTAGATTTGGATGCCCTAGGAAAATTATTACTGATAATGCTGCTGCTTTTGGTTCCAAAAATATGGTTGATTTTTGTCACAAGTATCAGATTACACTTGGTCATTCTACTTCTTATTACCCACAAGGTAATGGGCTAGCTGAATCATCAAATAAAATTTTGGTGACCATCATCAAGAAGTTTCTTGAAGAGAATAAAAAATCATGGCATAACAAGCTGGTGCATGCATTGTGGGCAGACAGGTTGACCACAAAAAATCCATTGGAACCTCCCCTTACCAACTTGTTTATGGAGCAGATGCAGTATTTCCTACCAGCCTAGGTGTACCAGTGATAAAATTAGTCCAATAAATTCAGTCAGAAGAGGACAATATGATAAGGAGGATTAATCAAACAATACATCTCCAGCAGACAAGGGAAGAAGTTTACAACAGAGCTCAAAAAGTGCAAGAGAACATAAAGAAGTTGTTTGACAAGAGAACAAAGGCTTGTGATTTCAACATTGGAGACAAGGTACTTAAATGGGATTCCAGAAGAGAGGATAAGGGTAAACATGCCAAATTTGACTGTTTATGGCAAGGTCCTTACATAGTTCAGTCCACAATTGGTCCAAATGCCTATTTTCTGCAAGAGCTAAATGGTACAGATCTGTTTGGGGGTCCTGTCAATGGCAGGGTCCTTAAGCATTACTACTGCTGAGTTCAATTTTGAAGTTTTCATTTCCATTGTAAATATCATTGCTTTATTCAGTTTCACAAAAAAGAAAAAATACAAAAACAAAGAAAAGAATGAAAAGAGGGCAGATTGTAAAAACAATAAAGGCAGAGCCCCATGCCAAAAAAGAGAAACAATTCTGAAAGTGTACAAGCTCAAATGCCACTCCTGTAAAACACCATCCTAGTTAGTCAAACAGTTTAATCTTGACTAACTAGTTTTAAATTTACTGCTGATAGGATAGTGAATTTGATTTGCCAAACTGTTTAATCTTGGCTTATCAGTAGATAGGTTAGGATAGAAATCGAAGGTTCAAACATGCTCAAAACCTGAACCTAAGCTTCCAAGAAGAATGACTCAAATATGTTTCGAATTCTGAATCAAAGAAGATGCAAATCTGGTTCTAATCAACTCAAAATCTAAACCAGAGAAAAAGAAAGGACAGCTCAAACAGAATTCAAAACAGAGCTGTAAAAAGATGGAGGAACTGCTTTGAAATTTCAGATCTTAAAACCTTCAGTTTTTGTTTAAAATCCTGCAAAATAATGTCTATGTGCAGTTTGTTTTCTATGCCATAGATCACAGCAATTCAAACAGTTTAATCTTGACTTGACTGTTTTTTCAATTTCTGTTTTAGAATTTAGAGAATGAGATCTGTTGGACAGTTTAATCCCAACATATAGTAGATTAGGTAGAGAATTATATGGACTCAACTGTTTAATCTGAGTCCATGGAGAAATAAGGAGTAGAATTAGAATAGATTTCCTACTTTCAAAAGAATAAAATGTTGTAAAAGAGTTTGCCAGTCCAAGTGCACTCTAAATGAAGAAAAAAATGTTATATCAATAGGATTGGGTAGGTAGAAAGCTTGTTGATGAAGATCCATTGTTTTCCTGGCTGCTAATATGTTGTTAGAGCAGAGTAAGATCATCCCAGCAGAAGAAAGCAGCCCAATGGATGAGACACAGGTCAGCCTCCCAGAGAATGTTGGGCTGAAGTTCTTGATGCCTTCAAGAAGGCACCATCCCCAAGTGGAGCCACTGTTGGCCACCTATAAAATTTGTTCTATCAAAAGCTGGCAAAAACATTGTTCAGTCTTCAAGAAACACTTTCCTGGCCAAAATGTTATCTCTTGAAGCCTGCAGATGATCTCATGCTCATGTCTAAAAGGCCTTCACTGCTGATTCCCCTCGGAGCTCAGAAATTCTGCTAAAAAATTCCATGAGAAGACTGCTGCAACATCCTCCTTCTCTTCCCTTCTTCCTCTTAGAGACTAACCTTCATATTTTCCATCATTTTCCTTTGTTTTCCATTTTCCTCATCTTCCTTTCATAAAAGCTGCCTTTGTCGAGCTTAAACTCCTTTTTTGAAACTCTGTCGAAACTCTCCCAATCCTTGGAAATCCATTGAAAATCTATGAAAAAACCCCATTCTTGCATTAAGGGTTTAAGCCCCTTAGGGCCAAGTCTCAACCATTTCCCCACCATACACTTTGGGGCTGGAACCACATGCTAAAAGGTTAAGGCGCTTATTGCATCGCAAAAATCCAAAGTGCGCAAGTCTGTTTTCATTGTATTGACAAAAAAGTTCCGATGCGATTAAGCCTTACGGTCATAACCTCCAATAATATCGTTATTTCATGTAACCCTTTGCGCCCGCAATCGGGCGCTAAACCTCGTGAATAATCCTTTCCCGATCCGTTATTTTCCATGTAAAATCCAAAAACCCATTTATCCAAAGTTTAGATCTAAAAACCAAAATCACGTGCTAAATACTTCAATGGGTTGATAAAAAAGACCCGCATCAAAGTTCCGATGCGATTGGGTCATATATATAACCCCGCCCCTTCACTGTTATTCCATACGACTTACACTCCGGGACCAAGTGTTGAAGTCCCGAAGCGCTTAATTGCATCGCAAGTTTCGAATGGGTTGATTGAAAGACCGGGCCCGAAAGCTCTGATTGCGATTCGCCCTTGTAATATAAAGCCCCGGGACCATGGTATTTCATATATCTGACGGCCCCGCAATCGGGCGCCAATCATGTTATACATAAATATTCCGCTCCGATCAACCAAAAACTTTGTGTTATCCGAAATATTTGGGTTTTATAAGGTGTTAAAAGGTTTTTTCGCTGATGCATAATCCACCGTCGATCCTAAACCGATCGAATGCACAGCGCTAAATCGCATCGCAAAGTTTCAATCGCATTTTTTTTTTGTCCCCCCGATCGCATATCCCTCTGATTCATTCCCCGCCGTTGATCTGGTCCTCAGATCAACGGCCAGCGCTCAATCGGAAGTTTCAATCGCATCCCCTCTTTCGCGCTCCCCGATTTGATCCTGTCCGTCCGTTTCCCCGTTGATCCAACGGTCATCGCTTGATCGCACTAGTCTCCCCGATCGCGCAATCGAATCGGCATTTTCCAATCGCACCCTTTGTTTCTCCCCGCCGATTGCGATCCTCCGATTAGATCTGGGCCATCCACGTGTCCAGATCGGATGGTCTCAGATCGCTCCCACGTTATTTAATCGCCCTCCGCCTCTACCAAAGGGTTTTCAAAACCAATCTCCACCGTTGATTATCGCGCGATCAACGGTTCCGTTTAAATTCTTCCTCTCGCTCCATTTTCAATCTCCTTTTGACTAATCTCCACCGTTGGATGACGCCATCCAACGGCTCTGCTCCCATTCCCCGCCTCTGAAGCAGTAAACCCAAGAAACGCAGGATTTTAGAACATATTTGTATGTGTTTTGCAGGAATTTTTAATTGTTTTTTATTAAATAATGAAGGAAAGCCGAGAGCCAGGAAAGACGTTTCCCGCGCCTTCGGGCTACTAAAAAGAACCATTCGCGGGCTCTATTCCATTTGTTTTATCAATGATTCATGAGCGTTGATATCATAAAGAGCCCTGCGTGTCCTACACATCAACAAGACACAACAATACATTGAAGAAACAAAGAGTATCAGTGTTGAAGACAGAGCACACCAGAAACAGGAAATTTGAAGACCTAAACACAATTCTCAAGTAAATTAAGGGTGTTTTGAGAACGACAAAGACATCTGTCGAGCTGAGAAAACCTCCACCGCCATAAACAGAGGCTAATTGAATCCTCTACAGCCCCTAAAGACACCTGCAGCCTCGCAGAGATTAAAGACCGGCGAACAATTAATGCAAATCAAAGAATCTTATCTCTAATTGTCGGCAAAACCATGTTCGAAGATGAAGAACAGTTCAGAAGCAGATATGTTCGATCATTAGACCTCGGGAAACAGCAACAGAGTTACTTCAAACGTGACACCGAGCCTTCAAAGGACAACAAAGCTCCCACCGAGCTTAATTCTAAGTGTGAATCAATTAATGCAGATAAACACCTGTTATTTTCTTCATCAAAGCCCTCGAAGGCCGAAGAGTCATCAATCTGTATCAATTGACCTGACAAATCTTTTATCAAATTCTACCGACTCATTCTTCTATAAATACCTCCGTAGAAGATGAGAAAACGTTGGTCTCTGTACATCTAAATGTATGTAAGAGTTATTCTAAAACTACTAATGCCCTGTATGCAATTTGAAGATACATAAGCTGATATGAAAAGATTGAAGTTGTAGAGACCCACCGGACTTGCTGATTGTAACTGGTTTGAACATCAAATACAAGCTGCCGATTTATGAGATTCATGATTTGTGTCAATGGTGATGTGTTCCTCACCGTCTATTGTTATTTTCCTTAATGTTTTCACTCTGTTCACTTTCTCTGATAAAGAGCAGCAAACATAGAGCTAGGATTTACTTTCAATAGTACCTTGCCTCTCAGCTTTATCTTCTATGTTTTCTTCATTTTGAACGTTCCCTTTGAAGAGTATCTTAAAGCGAGGTTGAGTTTAAAACACTGCGATCTACGGTGGCTCCTTCAAATGAATATTTTATGTGTTTTTCCTTAGATTTTATTAAACGGAGTTAGTTTAAATCTTGCACAGTCTAGATTGCTCTCTCTGATCATCATATGTGTTTTTCTTATTTGAATATGCTGAAAGCAGGATAGTTTAAAAGCACTTACCTTATCTTAAGCTTTTCAAACTATTTTTAAATGTTTTCTGGACTGAAAATACTTCAATGCAGGCTAGTTTAAAAGTAGTTCCCTGATCTTAGAATACTTTCATGTTTTTCCTTAAGTACAGGTCGAAGCAAGATAGTTTAAAAGTAATTACTTGATCTCAGACTTTGCACTTTTCTTCATTTGTTTGATTCTACACTTCCTCTCTGTTTCATCCCATAAAATCACTCTAAATATCCTTTGACGTAAGTAACTTGCCTCATGGATCCTTCTTGAATCTTGCTGTCCAATTAAAATCCTCCTATGATTCCATAGCCCAATGGGTTAATACTGTCTTTGACTATTCTGTCAGCCGAATCATTCCTTCACTTGCAGACATTTTCACCCTTTCTTTGAACTGCTTTCATCTTCATTATGTTTGTGCCCAACCAAAAAACAAACAAATCAAACCCATGCTCTTCATAACTATCCTAATATCACAATTTCAGCCTTTGAAGATCACATCTTTTAACTCATTTATAGAAAGATCCCTCTCTGGATTCAAGAGGGCTAGATCCTTGAATCCCAAAGTGGTATGATGTTACCTCTACAGTTGGACTTTTTCCAATCTTGCTAATTACAGGGTGCTAACAAGATAGATGCCTATCTACCGGAAAATGGGTTTGAAAAACATGAAGGAGAACCCACATTATACATCAAAGAGAAAGATGGTAAGATGCTGATTTTTGTTTTGTATGTTGATGATGTGATCTTTTAGGTAATGATGCTTACCTCATTGAGAATTTTAAATCAGTCATGAAGGATGAATTTGAGATGACTGATATGGGATTGCTGAAATACTTCTTAGGAATAGAAGTAGAGAAAAATGAAAATAATATTTTTATCTCTCAAGCCAAATATGTAAATGAATTTTTGGAAAGATTTAACATGCAGGATTGCAAGGTAGCAATTACTCCTTCAGTGATGGGATTGAAGTTAAGCAAAGAGGACAGCAGCAAGGATTTTGATCCTAGCTTGTACAAGAGCATAATTGGAAGCCTCATGTATTTTACTGCAACTAGGCCGAATATTATGCATGATGTGAGTTTAATTTCCAGATTTATAGAAAGGCCAAAGGAGGCACATTGACAAGCAGCAAAAAGAATTCTAAGGTATGTGAAAGGACCAAAGAGGTATGGAATTTTATATACCACTTCAGAAAATTCTAAATTGATTGAATATATTGACAGTGGTTGGAATGGAAGTATAGATGAACAGAAAAACACCTTTGGTTATGTTTTTCATATGGGTTCAGGAGCCATTTCATGGGCTTCTAAGAAACAACCAATTGTGGCTTTATCTACAGCAGAGGAAGAGTATGTGGCAGCTACAGCAGCAACATGTCAATCAGTTTGGATAAGAAGAATGTTGAGGAGTTTGTGGCATGAACAGGTAAAAGGCACAACAATTTATTGTGATAATATCTCAGCAATAGCATTGTCAAAGAATTCAGTGTTTCATAAGAGAACGAAACACATTGATGCCAAGTATCACTACTTCAGGGAGCTAGTAAACAATGGTGAAATTGTTCCGAAGCATTGCAGAACAGAGGAGCAGTTTTTTGATATACTGACAAAACCTTTGGGACAGAAAAGTTTTAATTATTTGAGAAAGTGTTTGGGTATGGAAGAAAACCCAACTGTTGAATTTAAGGAGTGTTGATTTTTTTTTAATTTCAACTCCTACCCTACACAGAGAATGAAGAAGTACAATAGGGGGAGGGCATAATTTTGTGTTGAGTGCACTCCACTATGCATTTAACACTGTTATTAAAAGCTCGCAAGACATTTTCTTTTGGGTTAATGGCCGTAGCCATTTTACTATGTTTTGCATTTAAAATTTGTGGTTCACACACCATACAACCTAGTTTAAAACTTTCCATGTCGCGCCTTCATAACTCCTCACCAACCAACATTTTTTACCGCCAAAGTTTTTCTTTGAATGAGTCAAGTCAGCACCGACATGCTCCACCAGCAGCCAATCAAATGGCTATCGTGTAGTTTTGATGCCAACATTACCATTCCTTTACCAATGCAAAGAACTAAACCCACTGCCAAGTCACAGAACGCGTGGACCAATCAAATGCCTATCACGCAGTTTTGAGGGTGACGTCACAAGACCCATTTGGTACGCGATAATTTCATAAAATAGAGTTTACGTTTGGTTTGAAAACCGACAGGTCCCATCTCCGACCAATGGGAGAGCGATCGCGCGAAAATGAAGCCCTACGTCATTAGGGCCATTGGGTATGCGATAAAGTTATAAAACCTGGTTTAATGTCCAGTTTGAATTCCATGACGAAGGTTGAAACTTTGGTTTAAAGTTTTATGTGCAGCAAATGTGTTAAGGTTTTTAAACCTTGTGATAACATTTTTTTATATATATCTTTTAAACGCCCGCAATGAAAGTTTTTTTATATGCATAAGGTTAATATACATATATATATTATAAAATTACAAATTTTATAATATATATATATATAGTTCAATATGTGTTTTGTGAGTAAGACATATAAAATGCCCGAAGGCAAAACAAAAGAATGTGTTGACTGTGTGTAATGTTTTTAAAATAGTCAGAAGGCAGAGAAGAAATATAGCACTGTGTGTACGTTTTTGAAGGCAGAGAAGAAATGTAGCACTGTGTGTGCGTTTTTGAAAAATAGACAGAGAGCAAGTTTTGTTGAAGAACACTGCGTGTGAAGCAGTTTCCATTTTTTTGTAATCCCTCAAGAAGAGGAAGAGTCTGTGTCTGTAATAAAATTTTTAATGAAATAGAAGTTGTTTGTGTGCCATCTCTGTCCAACAAATTTTAATGAGTTCCCTTTGTTAAAGAGAGAGATTTTGTTTTGTGTGTGTTTGGAATCATTCAGAAATTCCAACAATGAACAATAATGATGAAAATAAGATTTCCAAAACATATTACCACATGGGAATCATGTTGATGAGTAGGTGCCAAAAGGGAATAATAGTTGGCAATGCACATGATGCAACTAAAAGGTCTTGTTGAAACGACGACAACCTCTAAAACAGTTCTGCAACAAAAATGCATGAATATATTACAAAAAGAATATATTCATGGTTACCAAAATACATAGGTCATTACCACGAGATAATTATCCAATTCAACTATTCTAAAAGTGGTTTCCGTATTATTAGCATCACAGTGAATCTCAAATTATCGTATCAATCAGGTTAGCATCAAAGTGAATCTCGAAGTAATGAGCGTGGATAGAACCTATAACTACTAGAAATTTGAACACAAAAAACCAAATCCTTCAATGAAGGTAAAAACTCTGCTCGAAAAAAGTTGATGGAAATAAAACACACAGGGAATTTTATAGCACATAAATTCTGTTATCTACACCTCTAGATCCAAATGGTTTGCAGAAATCGACAATGAACGATGAAAGACAAGTATTAATGTAAATGGCACATAACATGACATGTGATGGGCAGGTGGTAATACATGGGCTCCCATATGTAATGGATACATGGCATACCAGCTCATTATGTGTGACAACATCCATACCAATTAGTTTCACCAAATATTTGCATCACCCTCTACTATATAAACTATTAGTAAACGTTATGGAAGAAAGAAACGTTGAACAAAATGCGAACAATAAGTTAGATCTACTGTGAATAGTGTTGAATGGTGTTTTGGAAATGTCTTTACTATTATAAAATTTCTGATTCTATATATATATTATTTAAATTTAATTGAATATATCACATTAAATACATAAGAAAAATTTGTATTTCTTTCAAATGATTAAAATATATAAATATTTTTTAGTTCTAGAATTATTGAAAAAAATATGAGAATGAATATAATTTTAGTTTATATATATATATATATATATATATATATATATATATATATATATATATATATATATATATATAACTCTTTACAAGTAGGGTGGAAAAAAATAAAAAAATAATATATATATATATATATAACTCTTTACAAGTAGGGTGGAAAAGTCTATCTTTGATTTTTAAAGGGTGTTATAACTAATATAAAATTGATGTTGAAGAAAAGTCAGTTTAAACAAAACTTAATTGATACACTTCTATCACAATTTAGACCAACTTTACTTAATCATAGTTCACAAATTCTATCATGCCCTATCTTTAAAGCATTATTTTCATAACACACACAAAGAAAAACATGTGGATTACATTCTTTCTTTCAATAAATTAGTAAATTTCATTTAGTAAAGTGTTAACAAAATATGTGTTTTATATTTCACATTTTTACCATGTGCAATTAAAGTTCTATTACACTTTCTATGTAGGGTGTTTTTCTATACACGGACTCAAAGTAACACAAATTACCTATCCATAATAGGAACTAGTGATTTCTTCTTTCAATGGCATTGAAATGCGAGAGTACAACCTATCTTACAATCCTTGCTTATGCATAAAACACACACAATACTTTCACATCTTGAATACTGCAAACTTATAATGTAAATTTTTAATGCACTAATTATCTTTGTGTGCATGACAATGTGTTATGTTGTAAACTTCATTTTTAAGATAACTACAAGGACCATTTTTCTATAGTGAAGGATAAAGAAAGATATATCATTCTAGCATATCATATCACATTATTCATATCATCTAAAATAGATAGGTAAATTAGAAAACATCAAATAAGTTTTATGAGTTTCCAATCTTAGCCATGATTGTTATACAGGTGTTAACTCGAGTCTCTAGCATTCAAGAGTTGATACAATTATTTTTCTACAAGATTTCCAATATTTTATATTGAGTCATATCTCTTGACGTTCCTAGCATCAAGTTTTTTTTATCCTTTTCAATGCATAATAGATCTAAGGTTAAGATGGATTTATGTTAGTATTTGGGAATATTTGTCCCTTTCAATGCTTAATATATCTAAGGTTAAGATGGATTTATGTTTGATCTGAATGTGATCAACATTAAGTGCTGAAGTAGAATTGATTAATTTCCATTAGTGAATTGATTGTTAACTGAACTGCTTAATGTGGAAGACTGAAGCAAATCTAAAACATTAACGACTTAAACCTGCATCATATTAAACATGAAATTACAGCATAGAATAGAGAAAAGAGACTGCAAACATTGATTACGGAGTTCTTCCCTGGTGGACCACATCTCTAGGTCCGCTTTCAAGTTGGGCATCCACTTTATTAGGATTGATCCAAGGAAGTATTTACACAGAAAATACACCAGATTAAATGTGCGTGCAGGCACCTCTAGTCACTGACAACAGAAAACTCTCTCTCCTAGCTTTCCAACGCATGTCTCTGCACTCAATTCCGCCTTCGGACGACCAAGAAACACTGAAAACAAAACTGCCTCTCTCGCTTCAAATCTGAATACAAAATCACTCATGTGTGTTCAGGAAGAAAATGTCATGGTTTAAATAAGTCCTGGTCTCTAACTTTTGAAAGCAAAATTAGGCATGTGGTTGAGCAAATAATGTGGTGATGGGTCTCGGTCTTGTCACATTGTGACACCTAGTGATTAGTGATAAGGTGGTTTGATTTACACCTTAGCGCAATTTAATACAAAACCCAAAAATAAACCTTGTGATAAAATTTTATCCCTGAAGGTCAGCTAAACGGTGTGGAGCTTTGACAGATAGCATGTGACAACTAACTGGCGGCTACATCTACGGTCTGATCCTGGCGGCTTCGGCTGACAGTTGCATTCTCTGCGTTCACATGCCTCCACGATACCCTCGCGGTCTTATCCAACAGTTTCTGCAACAGTTCCAACGTGGTTTACCTCCTAACATTTCCGCCGCTTACATGTGCTTATTCCGACGCGGTTCTGACACGGTTACTCTCTGCGGTTAAGGACTGTGTATTACAATTTGGGTTTATTACATAGTTTGCAATGTTTTAATATAAGTCCCGGAAGGTTTATTTCTAAGGTTTTACAATATAGTTTGTATATGTGTAACGCTAGGGCTATACTACCATAGGTTTTACAATATGGTTTGCGCTAGAACTTAGGTGTTAATACTTCTTGGTCTAGGACTTTAGACTTAGGTTCTTCACCATAGTTTTTAGGCATATGATTTACATTTGTAAGGAGTTTCACCATAGGTTTAGAATTTCACCACATATTTTTCCACACATACAAAGTTCAAGCCACATTTTAAATCATGACATCCAACTAACTTTCATCCGGAAAACTGGAGGACCTGGCGATCTGAAGACTGAACCGGACATCAGACAAAATGGAGCTGACTGGACCTCACTATCGATCTGCACTAAAGGAAGATCCTCCTAGATCAATGTTAGTATTTGGAAGTGAATAATATTAGTAAATAAATTTGAATTTGCGTAATCAAGATGAATTCTTACGGAAATATCAATTTTTCTTCGCCCAAAAGCAAAAAAAAATTTAATTAAAAATGTAATGGATTGGGTACCTTTTTGAAGACCTTGGTTAGTTCAGATCTTTTGGTTAAATAAAAAATATGCAGCTCTAATTTGACCATATTATTAAACTCTAATTTGATCATATTATCAAACTATAATTGTTGTTATGATTAGCAAAATCATAGGCACATCCATACCCTATTGAAGAGGTTGTATCTTGCAACATACACTAGTAATAGAGTAAAATGTTGGGTGTTATCATGAGAATGTGAAACATGTTAGATCTAAGACTTTTGTGATCCATAATGTACATAAAAGTACTTTTGGAAAAATCACATCATTAGGATTAGGTCGACGTTTTGAACCAGCGAATGTGGTTCATCCTCAGGACAAGATGGAGAGATTATTTGATCTCGATGAATAAATAGTGGAGATGCATCATTGCCTAGAACTAGCCGTTAGAAAGTTAGTTAAAAAGTAATTAATTAATTAATTAATTTAATTTTTTAATAAATGGGTTAATAAATTATTAAGTAATTAAAATGGGTAATAGGGAGGGGAAAAAATTTAGTTTAAAATATAAATAATTACTTAATTAATTGTTAAAAAATAAATAAATTAAGTAAAATAAAAATAAACTAAGGGACCTAAGAAGGAATTAGGGAGGGGCAAATTTTTAATAACAAAATAAATAAGTAAATTAAATAAATAAAATAAAATTTTTAATAAGGGGTTTATAAATAAATATAATAGGTAATAAAATAATAGGGGAGGGGTAAAATTTTCTAGATAAAACTAAATAAATAATTTATTTAATTATTGGATCAAATAAATCAATAAATTATAAATAATAGATAATAAATAAACAAAAAGATCTAATAAAAATTATAAATAAGCAAAGAGATATAAGAAGGTACAAGGGAGGGGTAAAAAAAAATTAAAAATAAATAAAAAATAAAAGATAAAAATATAAATAAATAAATAAATATAAATAAAAATATAACAAACATTACATGGCGAGAACCAGGGCCCAACTCTTACTTAATTTCCAACCAACTCCGCAGTTTATATTCTTAGAATGTCGTTCAATTTCGATCACTTCCCTTAATTTCCTATGGTGAAAGTGATCTACCTTAGCAACGACCTTTGAGTCTTCAATGCAAACATGGTGGCAAGATTTTCCCACCTCGACTTTCTTCAGTTTTCAAGGTGAGTTTTATGAGAAAACCTGTAGTGTTGCGATGGGCTCCCCTCTTTCCCCCATTGTCGCTAGCTTGTTTATGGAGGATTTTGAATCTAAAGCCCTGGACCTACTAAATTTTTCCCTAGGAAGTGGAATAGGTTCATAGATGATACTTGTGTCATCTGGCCCCATGGTCGGGAGAAATTAGGTATGTTCCTTGGACACCTAAACTCGCTTTCGGACTCCATCAAGTTCACGACGGAAGTAGAGGTTGATGGTTGCCTCCCTTTCCTTGATATCCTTCTCTCAAGGAATGAGGATGGTTCCATTTCTCACCGGGTTTTTCGCAAAAAGACTCAAACAGAACAATATCTTCATGCTGGGTCCCATCATTTTCCTGCTCATAAATTTGGTGTCCTGTGTACTCTTGTGACTCGTGCCCTTAGAATCTCTGACAACAACTCCTTGGAATCAGAGAAGTCCCATCTTATTGACGTTTTTGAATAGAATGGTTACATTAGATCTCAAGGTCTTAAAGCCTTTCAGAAGGCATATAAAGGATTGAGTGGAAAATCTACTCGGGTGGATCCTATTTCCAAGGTCCATCTCCCTTTTATCCAAGGGACAACGGACAAAATTGCCCATGTCCTTCGTAGAAATAATATCTCGGCTTCTTTCAAACCTCTCTGCACTATTAGAAATTCTCTTGGGTCTGTTAAAGACCCTATCGACCCTAAGGACATGAAAGGGGTTTACATGATTCCTTGTTCTTGTGGAACTCCCTATATAGGAGAAACAGGTCGATCCATTAGGCAGAGAATCACGGAGCATGCTGCGGATATTAGACATAATCGGTCATGTACCTCAGCTCTTGCTGAACATGTGGAAAAATCTTGCCACCATGTTTGTATTGAATACTCAAAGGTCGTTGCTAAGGTAGATCACTTTCACCATAGGAAATTAAGGGAAGCGATCAAAATTGAACGACATTCTAACAATCTCAACCGCGATTATGGTTGGAAATTAAGTAAGAGTTGGGCCCCGGTTCTCGCCATGTAATGTTTTTTATATTTATATTTATATTTATTTTTTTATTTTTTTTACCCCTCCCTAGTGCCTTCTTAGATCTCTTTGCTTATTTATTATTTTTATTAGATCTTTTTGTTTATTTATTATTTTGTATTTGTAATGTATTGATTTATTTGATCCAATAATTAAATAAATTATTTATTTAGTTTTATCAAGAAAAGTTTACCCCTCCCCTATTATTTTATTACCTATTATATTTATTTATAAACCCCTTCTTCAATTTTTTATTAGTTTACTTATTTATTTTGTTATTAAAAATTTTCCCCTCCCTAATTCTTTCTTAGGTCCCTTAGTTTATTTTTATTTTAATTAATTTATTGATTTTTTAACAATTAATTAAGTAATTATTTATATTTTAAACTAAATTTTTTTCCCCTCCCTATTACCCGTTTTAATTACTTAATAATTTATTAACCCATTTATTAAAAAATTAAATTATTTAATTAATTAATTTTTAACTAACTTTCTAACGGCTAGTCTTAATAGCTAGTTCTCAATGGCTAATTCCGGGCAATGATGCATCTCCACTATTTATTCATCGAGATCGATTAATCTCTCCACCTTGTCCTGAGGATGAACCACATTAGCTGGTACGAAACGTCGACCTAATCCTAATGATGTGATTTTTCCGAATGTACTTTTATCTAATGTGAAACATGTGATAAGCCTTTTGCCTGAAAGGTGTGGAGTTATGTTGTGATAAGCCTTTTCCCTAAAAGGTGTGGAGTTATGCAACAACAGATTGACCTGTACAAATTAAACATTCCTCCCTCTTCCAACAATCTATTTTGATCCTAGAGATACTGTGATTCAAAACCATGTTAGTTATGATTGAGATAAATGTTAGTTATGATTGGATGGTCCTAAACTATCAAAGCCATGATCAATTCTTGAAAATTGTCATTGATATTGGATGTTAGAGTAGTGGTAGTTCTATTTTTATAATGTTGTGTAGATTCTATGTAAATCTCATTTTATCTACTTCTGCAAACTATTGTAGGCTTTGAAACATATCGATAATGAAACTTGTTGATTATATAACCCACATAGAAATCTTTGCAACCAACTTCTTGTTGTTTTTTTTTTGTAAGATTGGTAGGACTACATCTTCATCATGTCCAATATATCACCCCGATCGGGGTGGGGAATTGAATGAGTGACTTAACAGAACACCCGATCACCGTCTATCCAAGACCTCGTGGACCAACCAAATTCTTGTTGTTGATACTATGGAACCGAAGGAATTGGGTGCTTTGGAAATAAATTCAGATAGAGATATAAAGGATTATGTTTCCTTGACAAAGTGATCCATTGATTGAGGTGTTTGAACCATTAAGAAAAATTTGCATGAGTTCACTTGAAGACCTTGGTGATATGATCCTTCAAAAAGAGAAGCGCCTTAATAAATTCAAACCAAATTTTTTAATCAGGTGCTTATTGTGAAGAAGACTAAGAAAGAAGCTCAAGGAAGAATGTCATGTCCCCAATTAATAATTTTGTTAAGGGAAATTCTCAATTTTGCAATTTTGGCGAATAGTAAAAATTTTTGGAAAATAAACTTAGGAAAATGGATTATGAGGGATCAATATAATTTTTGGAGATAAAATAAGGCTAAACTTAGGAGAAAATAAAAATTAAAGTGAAGTTTTGGAGGTTACCAAAATGGAAATTGAATCATGGGGAGAATAAAACCATGGTATCAAAGCAAAGTGTGAGAGAAATTGACCCATGGTATGAGGAAGGGAAACAACAATAAAAGGAAGGTTAGAGCCTAACTTTGATTATTCTATTTGGAATTTTATTTCATAATTGGAGAGTTTTCTTGAGTTGCTTAAACAAGTCAACCAGTGATGTATAGGACAAGGAATTCCAAGCATAAATTCCACCATCATTTTGGAGAACTTCGAGTGTCTCCCTAGTAAGGTAATTTGGGGAGTCCAATTTAGGAATTCCATAGAGCTTTATTGTAGGTATTGATTCGTACTTATGAAGGAATGAAACATAAAACAAATATAAAAATAAAAACAAATATGTAGTAGAAACAAGTCTTCATTTCATTAATATCAAAGAACTGAAATATACTTACATAAAGAATGGAAATAAACTAGCTTGAGCAATGATAGCTTATCTCTGAGAAGAGATGTGGCAAATACATACCTATGAACTATGTTACAATGAGCCTCAAGGGCCATTTTAGTATTGAAAAACAAAGGGAAACCATCAACAACCAAAACCATAACCCTAGGAGATGCAACACCAAGATTTTGTGGGTCCCGTTGGGGTTAGTTGGGCAGCCAACTTCTTTGGGTCGTAACTTGGTCATATGATCTTCGTTTGGCACGTACGATACCTCGTTGGAAATTTATATCCAATTACTACACTCCTTGTGAAAATCCTTTTCCTATGGCTATGGTCATATTGCAGACCTCAAAAAAACTTCGTTTTGGGGGTAAAATCAATTTTGGAAGTTCAGGACCTGAAAAACTACTAAAAATAGTAAATTATGTTATAATCAAGGAAAATGATGAAAACATTGAGAGGTCTAGGTGGAATAGGAGGATGGATACCAATATCCACTTGGATCAGTCCTCCACCGTTAGGAAGAAATGGGCCACATTGCATTCAAATCCTCCATGAGGTGAGGAAATTTCTATTGAACCTGGTCCCTGGTAAGTCACTTTCCCTGGTGAAGGAGTTTCCCTACCTTGAAAACTTTATATAGTTGTATCCTATGATAGAAATCATTATTAATCTACGTGTCCATGATCCTATTAGTCGTGGCATGTTCGATACAATTTCGGTTGAGCTATTTTTGTGTCAGTTGCTCAACAATGTCGGATGTGTTCAAAAATTGGCGAAATTATGGCCACAATTAATCCACATTGAATATTGGGCGCAAGACAAGGAAAAATGGAATACTGAGCTCGAAATAATTTTATACTACAACCTTAGTGATGTTGTAAGGTCCATATTGTAGCGGGATAAGCTAGTGCTGGGCCTTTACGAGACACTCCTTTTGCAAATGTAACCAAACTTGTCTCCCACCTAGAACTTGTGTGGCATCCGATGTTGATCATGGAGTTGTTTGTAATTAGCATTTTTTATATCCAATATGACATGGACCTGCTAGTGGATGTGATGAATTCATTCAATGAAGTTGGTAGCTCTGTTAGCTTTGGACTAGACATGAGAAAAATACGCCTCAATAGTTGCAAGTGGTATGGAAACATCAATGGGACATGGTGGCTGGAATCCCAACCCCGCCTGAAAGGGTATATGGCCAGTTGAGTTGTGGATATCATAGTTGTAGTTGTGTTGGAAATAGTGGAGGCTTTCATCCCATGTGTGTGGATGCTTTGAGTTTTACATGTGTAGGATGTGCATGATCATCATGTTGACGACTTTTTTTGGCCATCACATTGGGGGTGGAATGTCGTGGACTTAGTGAGCTTGGTATACATTGAGGCCTTGGAATTCCACTGCCAAAACATGGGGGAAAACCACCTGTTCCGGACCTTGAAGAAGCTCCTTTTCCATTTAGTGTAGTGGCTCCGACTGAGGATAATGGGACCAATTTCCCAATAAGGATAATTTTTGAGGGTGTGTGTGATTATATGGAATGCAAGTGAAAATGATTTTAATCTATCATATGCATCTATCTAAACTATTTATTTTATTATATACCCAGGACATTTTTCCTCTATGTGATCTAAAAGGATATCCTTCAACTCTTAGTAATATAGATCATTTAACAGTTGAAAGAGATGAAAATTATGTAAAATAATTCTTCTAAAAAAATAGTTTGACTAGAAGAATTGTGAAAATATATCGCATTCAAATGTGATTATACATTCAATAAGAAACTACAGAAAAATATTAGAAAAGAAGTGCATGTAACATTCATCTATAATAACGTTTCAAATATATAATGCAATAAAATATGACTTATCTATTTATAAAGTAAGACTTAATACAAGTGAATAAAAGTACCATATGTACGAAGTCCTACTCATGTAAACTGACAGTAATTGATCTGCTCCTTCTCACTTTCAAGAAATTTAAAGAGTACAGTAGTGCAACATCACTTAAACAACTTTAATTGTCAAAAGATAACAGACTTGTTCCATTAATTCATCAAAGCATTCACAAAGTTACAATAGTGCATTCTTTGCAAAAAAAATTGACAAATTTCTGGACCCTTCTCTAAATGCATGAGATGGGTTTAAATACTAATATAACTATGTTTTAATAATAGATTATTCCAAAAATAAATAGGAGGTTTAAAGCAACCATCCTCGTAGGACTAACTTGAACTACAATCTAGGAAAATAAAATAACAATTTTTATTTATGAATTTCACCCTCTCTTTTGGAGTTGGTCACGAAGTTGACAAATATATATCATTGGCTTGAGTTGAGTTGGCTACGAAATTCTTGATCTGACTTGTCCCTTGAATACTACATTTGAAAGTACGAGCTGTGATCTTTTTGTTGAATCTATTAAGGATTGAAGAGTCTGATACTAATGATAAGGTTTGATCAGAAAATTCCAATAATTTTCTTGATCAAACTTATTTACCTCCTTAATTACTTCATCCTGTGTATCTGCTTTCTACTTCCACTGTGCTTCTATATTTTTTTCTTCTGAAAACACTTCAGACATGTTCTCTGTTATCACCCAGAAAATGAAGTATCATTTGACAAGGCTGAATAAGTTCATGTGTAAAAAATTAGGTTGTAGGATTCATTTTTTATGCTTGGTCAAGGGAAATATTAAAAAAATTCTTGTTTTAGGTTACCCTAAAGTCTAAACCCACTCATTTTCAAACTCCCTCATGTCACATCACTCATCATTTTCTGACTGATTTCAATTTCCAAGGTTTTTGTACCAAAAATGCCATTTTAGCCAAGAAACCACAGTTTCGTAGCAAAATACACTGTGAAAAGTCACTTTTCGCTACCCAACTACAGATAGTTTCGTAGTGAAAATAGCCAAATTAACACTAAAAATGCTACGAAAGCGTGGTTCCCTGTATGTCTTGTCAATCTAGCTGTTAGGTGTCAGAAAATCGTTGGAAACGATTAGGTTAGATGCCATTCGAGTCATGGAGGGATAAAACCAAGGTACATTTTCAGGTCTGAAGTCATCATGATCAGTTTAGGTATGTATGAGTCATCATAAGGTCATGAGGAGACATCAAAACTTCAAATCCTTTCCTAATTCATTTATTCCTTATTTCTCATTCCTTTTTGCATGATATTGAGCTCTAGAGAGCTATTACATTAAGCCAAAGTTGTGGCTCGTTTCTTCAAAGGTTTACTTTGAACATCATCAAGCAAGGTTGAACATCATCAAGAGAGGTTGAGCAATTCTTAGAGAAAATATGGCAGAGAAAAGAAAAATACACAAAGGTGGACAATGTCTGAGATATGAACCTGCAAACATGAAAGTAATCAATGAAGATCCAGTAGTAATGGAAGCCTTCAGAAGGGTAGGTTGCCTACAATTTTGTGAGAAATTGCAGGGCTGTCATACACAAGTATCCAAGGAGTTTACTTTGAATTTCAATGGAACAACCACTAAAGTGGGAATTCTCAATTTTTCCATCACACCAGAGGTTATTGCTACTGCCACAGAGATTCCAAAAGGCCAAGAGAACTAGTTTAAAGGTTTCAAGTTTAATATGGAACAGTGCAAATAATTCATGAAGCCAAAACATTGTGAAATGGACCTCACCAATGTTGTTCCAAGAAGCTGCATTAGAGACAACTATTCAAAATTGTTTCTCATCATCCAAAAGTAATTTACCTATTAAGGTAGATATCACAAAGTATACTAATATGATTTCAAATTACTTCTGCACTTCACTAGTAAGATTTCCCTTGATCTACCTTTCTATCTGCATAGAAATCTTTCAAAGATGGCTGATAAGGTTCAAGAAAAGTCTAAGGGGAGTGAGACATCATTATTTCATCATGGCTTAATGAAGTTATTGGTTTTAGATGAACTTCAAAGGTTAGGAAGAGTTTGGTCGTCATTCTTGTTTGTTAGTGGTTTTGAGTTGGATGCTCTAACTCCTTCAAAAACTCCTAGACCTAGGAAAATTCCATCACCACTAGCGGCAGAACAGAGCCAACCATTGGCAGCAGAGCCAAGTGAACCTACAAGAGTAGAAACAATTATTTAAGTTACAAAGGAGCTAGAGAAAATGCAGAGTTTTGATACACCAAGTGTCACGCCAGCAAAACAGAAGTCAAAGGTGGTCAAACCTACAAAACAGAAACAAACTGTTAGCAAACAAGAAACCAAAAGGATAACTAAGAGTCAAACACTAGTTTTGGAAGAGAGAGAGTGGTTGTAGAAGACAGAGAAGAAGCTAAGGGAAATCTAGAGGATATTTTACGTGCCATTGCCATAGAGGAAACTCGCATTGTCCAAGCTGATTTTATAGAGGAAGGTGGGTAGAATTTAAAGAAGGCTAAATATGCAAAGAAATTAGAGTTTGAGGGAGAAGATGCAGGCTTCATGTTCCAAGCAAGAAAGCTTATGACAAGGCATGCTAGGAATCTATTAGAGAGTAGTAAAGAAGTCCAACCACTCACTGACACAACTTAGCCACCTCAAGAGGTTATTGACCTTTCATCACCTCTAGCTAAGGATATAGTTAGCAAATCTATGAAGGGAAAAGAGAAGGTGATGGAAAAAACAGAGTTGCAGCTCCTTCAAGAAAAATTGAAAGTGGCAAATCATGAAATTTCTGTCATGAAAAAAGAAGCAAGAAAACACAGTGTAGAGACTCAATTTGAAAAAATGAAGGCAATTTGGGAAGAGCAAGTGGATATTGTCTCTAAGACTTTGGAAAACACACAACATCTCATCAAATGGACAATTCTAGCAAGGAAAGAAGCCAAACATGTCAAGAGGATGAACACATAGTTGAAAGCCACCAATAGTAGATTGAAAGACCGGGTTAAATACCTTCAAGAGCAACTTGAACTGATTCATGAAGAATTAGAGAAAAAAGGGCTTAAAATGACTGTAATTGAAGAGCTGATAGCTCAACCAATTGTAAATGAGGAAGAAATGCCTCAAGGAGCATAAGGTAAGTTGGTTTATGGTTGATTAAGGCTAATGACATGATTAGAGACAAGATTTTGGCACTAATAGGGTTCAATTTTTAAAATTACACAAAACTACATTTTCATCACTTTTTAGCAATTTCGTAGCACCTCTAGGCTTGAAGGGAAACAAAACACTACGAAACTACTGTAGCTGCTCTTTTGGCTTTTTGGACCTGTTTTGAATGTTATCTGTTAGGGTTGTATAATAATAGGGTTCATAAAATTTTGAATTGACTTTGATAGTTTTGTAAATATGTACATACCTTGTTTTTTGCAAGTTGTTTTCCCATATTTTGAAAATTTGAAAAATAAAAATAAAAAAATAAAAAGAGGGTAAAAAGTCCTAAAAGAAATATCAAAGGACTTAGGAAAATATAGACCCCAAAAGAAAAAAGATGAAAATAAGACCTGAAAGTGAGCAAGTCGAAATGCCACTACTTTTACTTTTACTGCAAGAATAATGATTATGTGCAAAGTGTCATTAAATGCCATAATCCATGATAAGTTAAAACTATTTAATCTTAACTTTTCATGCTTTCAATTTCATGTTATAGATAGTGAATAAATATTATCAAATAGTTTAAACTTGATAAATCATTAGATAGGTAGAGAATAATGAGGAGCTCAACAGTTTAATTTGAGCCCTAGGATGAAATAAGGTAGATTTAGATAGTTTTATGCTTTGAAAGAATAAATGTTTTAAGGTTGCAAGCCTAAATGCACCTACAAAAATGAAGAAAAAATGTTAGAATAAAGATGGGTAGGTAGAAAGCAGTGGAGCAAGCATGTAATAAATGATCATCGGGAAAAATCACTAATCTCCCCTCCCTCATAAGTATTTAGTATTCTAAGCTATCAGTCAAACAGGCTCAGAGCATTTCTCCGAGTTTTGTTGGGACCAGACCCAAGGCTCGATGACTGGTTAGTTAAAAAATATTGAGTTCTTATGTTAAACCCACTTCTATCATCATTTACCCTTCACTTATACATTAAAACCCCTTTTTCCTAAGTAAAGACACATTCTTACTTAGCAAAGCTAAATCCCAAATAATTAACTTCATCCCTTCAAAAGCATTCATAAAACCCTCAAAATTACATTTATCCTAAGTATTAGTGAAGGAAATATAAAGATGAGCAATGCTTAATTTTATACTATACTTAGAGATAAATATGTGTTTGTTTTTATTACACTACCTTTCATATTAACTTTTAACATATTTTAAATCCCTACAAAATACCTTCTCCTAGTTATTAATTCCCTTATATTTAAAATACCCCAAAAACCCACTATTATAATGTTTAGGACCAAAGTCTACTATCCATGTGCACAAATAAAAAATACCAAATTATAAGGCCTTTGGTCTAAACTATCTTTATTGAAATACCCAGCCCCTATGGTTTAAAAACCATTCAAAAGGGTTAAAACTATATAAAATAATAAATCACGCTCATATATGTTTTGTTAAAACATCTCACAAATGTTTTGAATAAAATACATTAACCCCGTCTATATTCATATAATCTGAAGTTTTGTGAATTAAACAAATGTTTATTGATAAAACCTTGGCCACCTATGCATAAACACCTGCCCCACATATATTGATTAAAACCATATATATATGTTTTATACCATATATCTCCCCGCCACATCTTAACCCTTCCGCCTATGCAAAGGCCCGGTCCCACCTCTCCATTTCGATGCAAATCCTGAAACGATCTTAGCCCTTCGCATTAAACCCCCAGATCTGATGGTCGGAGGACGATATCGAATAGAAAAGATGCCCGACCCTCCAAACGAAAAAGCCATGTGAAATGGGTGGTTTGCCATCGACCCCTCCCCTCCACGTGGCCTCTCCTAATTTGATCGCGTGGGTTTTGTTTAAAACCACTTACCAATAAAAACCTACGTGATAACCAACCTCGTTTCCTGTCCGTTGAAATTTCAAAACCACTCTCCTGCCTGATGCGACCTGCATTTCATGCCAAGGGTTAATGCAACCGAAAATTTTATTAAACCTTTGTATAGGCATTTTCATTTTTCTACCTTATTTCTCTTAAAACCTATGCCTTATGCATTGCCTCTCCCCACTGTATAAACTCTATTAAAACATTGGTTGCAATTTTATGCCTGAAACCTCTGGAATTTACAAAATTACACCTGTGAAGACTGATTGAGGAGTTGCGCCTTGCTCGAGATAAGCTGCTGAAGCCATCAATTCGACTAGAAACTGTAAAAACCCTTTCAAAGACGATACCTGCATTAAAACATGTATTTTTTTGAGATTTAGACCTGCAACCAACTTGAAAAACCTTGTTTAAAGAAATAATACACATTTTTTATTATGAAATTGATCAAGAAAATTACCTAAAAAGTCCCAAAAATAGGCCAAACTCTGGCAAATTTTTCCCAGAAACCTTCTTTTTCTGCTGCACACTTTTTCAAAGAAATTTGTCAATTTTCCACAGTTTAATAATCCATTTTAAAGCTCTAAAAGGCCTTAAAATCTCTGAAAGTACCCTGAACCATCTATAATCCTTTTCAACAGAGTTTTAGCCCTATTTCTTCAGTCAAGAGACTCAGAAAACCCCCGTTTTCTATTTTATACCAGTTTTTAAAACCTGGAAACTTCTTTGATAAGCCTAATTGAGAAGAAAGCCCAAAAAGAGACTATCCTTAGTCAAATTTGTCCCAAAATATCCTCTAATAAAGTAAATTACTACCGCAAATAGTTTAAATGTTGGGAAACTAGCTCCAAAAATAGAAGAAAAGACATATAAATGCCTTAGAAATGAGCCACTTCGAGGGGGCAACCTCCAATACATTACATAAATGAAAAATTATTGGATGATACAAATTACCAAACCTCCTTTATATATATAGGAGTCCATGGTGCCGCAATTTAATCTTAGTGGGGCCACGATGTAATCCTAGCCGACTTATCAATAATAATTTAAGGGCACAATAATAACAATATGGGGGTTACAGGGGTATAATAATAACAATAAGGGGGTCACACTAACAACAATAAGGGACTATACTAGTAATATAGGGACCTAACATGCCCCTATCCTTCAAAAAAGTGTTTTCCTCAATGCTTGAGTAGCTCTAGGTGCTTCTGTATAAAATTCTCATCCTCCCATGTAGAATCTTCAGTGGGTAAGTTCTTCCACTTGATTAGATACTCTGAAATTGATCGATTTCAGTAGCTGTTTCAAGTCTTCAAGCTTCTGCACCTTTCAGTTCCACAGATTTTACCTCATCAAGTTCTTCAGCAACACATTTAACCTAATACATTTTCACCTATAACCTTCTTTAAGCATGAACCATGGAAAACTGGATGCACTCGTGAAGAAGCAGGAAGCTCCAATTTGTAGGCCATAGTACCAATCTTTTGGAACACCTTGTAAGGACCATAGTACTTTGGCGATAATTTATTATCCTTCTTAGCTTGCTTGAGGGACATTTTATTGTATGGTTGTAGCCGTAAAAATACCCAATCTCCTACATCAAAACTTCTCTCACTGCGATGTTGATTTTCCTATTGTTTCATTCGATTTTGTTCCAAATTTAGGTTATCCTTTAAGAGTTGGAGAACTTCTTGTTGATGTCATGTGATATTCTGACTACTTGAACCTTTGAATTTTCTTCTTAAAGATGATGTGATGGACGGTGGATGATATCCGCAAAGGCAAATTGCTGTGGCAATGGAGGTAGTTTTGTTGTAGTATGAAGCAAGTGTTTTAGCACGACCATTCGCAGAGAGGTAACCACTTGACCATTGTGCTTGTTTATCGGGATGCAAAACAATGAATATATCCTTCCAAACATTTATTTACTATCTTAATGGACTATTGATTGATAGACACAATATTTAGCCACAGCTAATTGAGTACCCAAACAAGAAAATAACTCCGTCCAAAAATTTCCAGTAAAAATGAGATCTCTGTCGCTCACATTAATCTTTGGGTTTCCATGTAGTTTTTGAATTGTGTCCATAAATGTAGTAGCAATTGTACTTGCTTTAAATGGATGAGATAATCCACAAAAGTGTGCATACTTGGTAAGTCTATCAACTACCACCATGATGACACTCTTTCCTTCAGACTTAGGTAAACCTGTGATAAAATCCATTGAAATCTCCTCCCAACATTGACTTGGAAACGATAAAGGTTGTAGAAGACCTGAGGTCTTAATTGTCTTAACCTTATTCTGTTGGAAAATCAAACATTATGTCACAAACTTTTGAATATCAGATTTAAGGAGATCCCAAATACATTCTTTCTTCACCTTGTGGTAAGTTTTTAAAAATCCTTAGTGTCCTCCTAAAGGAGAAGTGTGCAATTCCAAAAGAAACTTTTGTTTTAGTTGGGAATTCTTACAAAGATATAAGCGATATTTGTACCATAAGGAATCATTTTTCCAATTAAATGTATCAGATGTACTAGGATCTTGCTGCAACTTTTGAATGAGTGTCCACACTTCTTCATCCTTCTTCCATTCATCTTTGATTTTGTTATCCAACTGCTTAGATAATAATGGCATGCTAAATGCTTCCACCTCTTCATTTCTTCGGATCCATCTGCACAACATTTAGCCTTTGTAGATTATTTCAAATTCATAACCCAACATCTTTGTGACCCATTTTTGCTACTCTTCTGAAGATAGTCTTTGTTCTAAAAAGTGTTTAAGACTATCATGATTATTTTTTACCTTGAAGTGTCTTCCCATTAGGTAAGTTCGCCATTTCTTTAGTGCATGTAGTATTGATAACATTTCCTTCTCATAAATAGATTTATGTAAATACTTTCCTTTGATTGGACGACTTTCAAAAGCAATGGGTCTTCCTTCTTGTATTAAAACAACACCAATTCCATTTCCTGATGCATCACATTCCACAATAAATGTTTTTGTGAAGTTTTGCGTAACTAAGACCGGTGCTAGGCACATTGACTCTTTAAGATGTTCAACGGCCTTAGTTGCTTCAAGATTCCATGAAAATGTATCTTTCTTCAATAATTTTGTTAAAGGTGTTGCTATTCTCCCATAATTCTTAACAAAATTGCGATAATACCTTGTTAACCCAAGAAATCCTTGCAACTGCTTTATGGTTGTGGGGACTTTCCATTCTTTAATGGCTTTAATTTTGTTAGGGTCTACCTTAACACCCTCGTGAGATACAATATGACCCAGATATTCCACCTCTTGTACTCCAAAGAAACATTTGGAGGTTTTTGCATATAATTGTTTCTCCTCCAATAGTTTGAGCACCCCGTCAACAAGTTGAACATGATCCTTCCAAGACCTGCTGTAGATTAGTATATCATCAAAACATACTAATACAAATTTTCTAAGAAGTGGCTTGAAAATGAACGATCAACTCCCAGCATTAAAGGCCAAAAAGGCATGACCAAAATTCATAATGCCCTCATGAGTCTTAAATGTTGTTTTTAATATCTTCATCTTTCATTCACTATAACATCCCTAATCAAAATCCATCTGAAAATAAATTGCTCCAGTAATTCATCAATCACAGAACATGAATTTATCTTTAATTGTTAGCTATTGAGCCCCTAGAACCGACACATGCGCTAAGAGATCCATCCTTCTTGTGTACCATTTAAGCAGAGCAGAAAAGAAAACTGACCAGGTTGAATGCAGATAATTTCACCTCTAACATTTCTGAAATCATATATTCAATTTTCAATTTCTTTGGACATAAGGATATTCATAGCCTGATGTTTGGAGAATACTTGGAATCAAATTTCTTTAGCTAGCATGACTGTACAGATCACGAATAGTGGGAGTCCTTTCAGATGTTTCGAAACACCTTGGAATGATTGTCCAATACTTTTTGGAGAATTGGAGAAATAGATGATTTTGATATTGGAACTTCTAGTGAGCATAATTTTGCAATTACGTCTCGTTGTTATTTGTTTATAAGCTTTGTCATGAAATTAGAGCTTATTGTCTTTCCTGGCTTCCCTGTGATACCCCACAATTCAACTTCCTTTCCTTTCGAAAAAAAATTCAAGTAAAGCTATTGAAAATTAAAATCTACCATCCCCAAAGATTGTAACCATTGTACTCCTAGTATAACATCAACACGCCCCATTGGAATGGAAAGCATTGGACTATTTAATACATATTCTCCCATGGTTATCTTGATATTATGGCATTTTCCAGAGAAATTTATAATCCCTCCATTCGATACCATCACTTGACACTGTGGTGTTGGGTATAGGAATAAATTCAATTCCTTCGCTACCTTACAATTAATAAAATCATGGGTACTACCTGAATCAATCAAGACTATTACCTTTTTCTTCTTGATATGTCCTTCTATCTTGAGATTTTGAGGAGAGGTAATTCTTGCCAATACATTACAGGATATGGTTGAACTCATTTCTTCTTTCTCTAGGGTTTTTTCGTGATGTATATCCTCTTCTTTTTCATTTTCTTCTTCCTCTTCATCCATATGCAGTAAAATGATTTCTTTCAGCACACTTATGACTCTCAGTTTATCCTCTCTCTCCAACTGTGTTAAAAGCCTTTTGCTCTTTTTTCTTCCAATTTTTGTGGTGTCACCTCAGGTTGTGGAAATTTGTGAAAGAGCAACACTTCTCCTTTATAGCTATGTAGGCTTCTGTTGCAGAGCACTCTTACATTCAATGTTTCTTGCCAACTTGAATGCCTTCTCCAATGAATCAGGTTCCAAAATGAGAACTTCATGTTGGATTTTATCCTTTAAAGTACTTATGAAGAGATTAATCCTGTGTTCCTATGGAATATCAGTTACCCTTATATTCAATTTTTGGAAGTCCTCAATGTGCTCCCCCACTAAACCCTTTTGTTTGAGATTTATCAATTGGCTAAAGAAGGTGTTGCTCTTTGTATCCTCATAATGTGCTATCATTTCCTCCCTAAAAATTGACCAAGTGACAATTTTTTTTCGGGAGCAAAGCCATCGATACCATACAAATGTATTTTGTTCTAAATGTAAAGTTTTAATGCATACCTTTTGTGTGTTTTTCACATTATGGAGATCAAAATATTGCTCCATCTGTAGTATCCATGTTACAAGACCCTTTCCATCAAACTTCCTCATATCCATTTTTGGAATATGGTGGTTCTTCCCACCAACATTAGAGTTTATGAAATCATGATTAACATTTATTTTGTTCTCATCATGAGTTTCCTCTACTATCTTTTCACCATTAGTAAACATTTCTTGTATCAACTTTGTCAAACCTTTTAGATCATTCTTCATGTTTTCCATTTTCTCATCGATCTTAGCTTCCATGTCATCCATCGTAGATTCCATGCTAGCTTCCATGCCATATATATTAGATTCCATGTCATTCTTCAAACCATCCATCTTATATTCCACACCTTTCTTCAAACCATCCATATTAGTTTCCATGCCTTTATTCAAAACTTCCATGTCATTTTTTGTTGCTCTTTGAGAGAGTGAAATTTGTTGCACTTGCTCTTGTAATTTTGATATGTCATGTTGCCATTCTTCAACTTCATGAGTCATAGTAGAGCCTTCTAAAGGCTTCATGGGTGTTGAATTCTTTTTAGGGGCCATTTTAGAATCCAATACTGATATCTATTCTACAATGTGCCCTTGGAATCAATTCAACTTGATTCTTCAAACAAGACTTATGCAATTCGGGAAAAAAAAAATACACACCTTTTACTTGCTTTTGAGGAGCTTTATATTGAAATTGAATTATCTCTATAATTTCAGATTATCAATATCTAAAATTCAGCCTTGTAGTAGCCCTCTGAAGCTTCTTTCAAATGTCATAGGTCTAACTTGATTTGGATTCTTCAAGGCAAAGTTATGTCCAATCTCCCACAATGACCCAATTATGGACTGGTTCAGTAGAGTGCACTTGTATGACTTGCCACGTGTTACTATTTACTCCTTTGGCTCTAAAATTGATAGACATGAAACTATGGTCCGTGTACTTGCAGACACTTTTTATAGAATTCCAATCCTATGCTCAGAGAGAGAGTTATGAATATTTTCCCACGATAACCTCTTTGAGATGAAATTCGGGAGCCTGAAAAATACCTAACTTCCACAGATCATATCTCCGAAAATATTGTGAACTAGGCTCTAAAATTTTGCGACGATTTTCCTCAGGATTTCAGCTTCGCTCTCAAACAATTTCAGCTTCTGACTCTTCGTATAACAATAGTTATAGTGCAAATTCCGCAATGACTTTTTTAGGTTAAATTCAGGAGCCTGCAAAAAGCCCTAACTTCCACAGATCATATCTACGAAAATATTGTGAACCAGGCTCTGAACTTTTGTGACGATGTTTCTCAACATTTCAGCTTTGTACTCTAAAAATATTAACTTTTTACCCTTTGGAGAAAAAAATTTATAGCGAAAATTCAACGATGACCGGTTTGGAGCAGTGAAAACCCTAGAATCCAAAGCTTTGATACCAAATGTTGTGAAACCAGCTCGAAAAATAGAAGAAAAGAGATATCAACACCTTAGAAATGAGCCACTTTGAGGGGGAAACCTCCAATACATTACATAAATGTACAATTCTTGGATGATACAAATTACAAAACCTCCTTTCTATATATACGAGTCCATGATGCCACAATGTAATCTTAGTGGGGCCACAATGTAATCCTAGCCGACCTAACAATAATAGTTTAAGGGCACAATAATAACAATATGGGGGTTACAGGGGTACAATAAGAACAATAAGGGGGTTACACTAACAACAACAAGGGACTATACTAGTAATATAGGGACCTAACATTAAACTTGCAGAAGTAGCCTAAAAATTCCTAAAAGGTAGATTACAAGCAAGCCTATAGATTCTAAAGCTCCTAAGCCTACCCCTACCATGAATTCAAACAGTGCTATTGTTGTCAACCCATTACAACCCTCAGTTGTTTATATTGAGCATATTCCCCTAGCTGATACTGATTACAAGATAGCTGATCCTATTGTGGAATTTAATTTGATAGATATCCATAACTGGTGTTTTGAAAAATCTCTAGATAAGGATGAAGAAATACATATTTGGGAATCCAATTTGCCCAAATATGTGGTTCCATTAACTCACCCAGGCCAAGAAATTATCAAATTATGTCAACAGTACTATGTTCCAGAGCAAAGGGCCATTGTAAATGCTAATAAGGAGGTGATTTTTACTATCACGGCAGAGTAAAAATTCAGCCTAACTCCCAAGAAATCCCCTTATCAATAGAGGCCTTAACCTAGTTATATATTGGCCTAGATTTTCCTAAAAGATTCATGATTTTTCAAACATTCATGCCTTCCCATGTAGAAATTCCAAAGATAAATCCTCCATATTCTACTGAAAAATTCCCAGAAGGATCAAGACATATAATCTCTATGCTTTCCTTCATTCTTGGGTATTTCACTGATGAGCACACTGATGAGTCTATCTTTGGATTTTTATCCACCTTTTCTCTGGGTAAACCACCCTCAGTTATCTTTAACTATGCTGGTTTCATTGCTGATAGTATTCATTATCAATTGATTAATTTCCAGCTTGAGGGAGTATTCAGATATACCTCCTATCTTTTCCACATGTTTCTATTATTCCAATCAGATAAGTTTCCAATTTCCCTTCAAAATCTTGATATTTAAGGGAATCCTTTATCTGTCATCTTTTGGACATCCATGCTCAGGAAAAAATGCACAGAATTCAGTTATTCAGAGTTTTCAGAGTTTTTTGTACTTCCAGTGATTACCATGTTGACCAAAACAGGGTAACCTAGAATAAGTGAAGAGATGAAAAATATATTGCAACTATCAGAGCAAAGAAAAATTGGTGACTGGTATTTGTATGAGAAATACACTGAAATCAGAGTTTTTGGGTCAAACTTGTTACCTTACAAGTTATCCAAACATCCTCCAATGAGGATCTTTGCCTTGGAGTACATCAGGCAGATCCTTAATTCTGATTCTATTAACTTCATGGCAGCCAAGAAGAAAACCCAATTCAAGTTAAAGAATTAGATAGGGCCATTTATATGCAACCACATAGATGCAGAGAAAGAGGTAACCAAGGAATTGTTTGAATTTAAATTTGAAGAAAGTTTCCCATGGAATTATGATCCAAAAGGGATATTAAGTAAGCTAAGGGTAAAATGTAAATTGACACCCTTTATCCATGAATCAAAGCCAGAAATAGAGAAGTTTGCTAATCAAATTGAGTGGGTTGAAAACACTTTAAAAGAGGCAGTGAAACAAAGGAATACTAGTCAACCTTTGGAAATTTCCAAACAACTAGAGACATCCACCAAAAGAATCAGAGAAGAGGGAACTTATACTATAGAAACCACAACAGAAACAAAGTTCAAGGTCATTTATAACAAAAGGCCCAAATTATATTCAACAGATAAAGAAAAAGTGACAATAGATGTGGAAGAAACAAAGCCTTTGAACACTAATACAGATTTTCCAGATACTAATGTGGTTAGTGTGATTATCAATGAGCCCAATCAGAATGAAGAAAACAATAGAGAGAATACACAGTTAATGGAAAGGTATCAAAGTATGGAAGCATCTTCCTTACATTCAGCTTAGGAAAAGGACTTGGATATTAAAGAGAAATACAAACAAATCAAGCTTAAGAATGAGGAAATCAAAACTGAAATATATTCTCAGTTCTTAAAGCAAAAGCCAGGTAATCAAAACAAATTCCTATCAGCCTTTGATTACTCAAGTAAAAAATTGATTATGTCAGTATTACAACCCAAAATATCAGTGCCAAAGACAGTGTCAGACTATAGGAAAGTTGATCTTGAAGTAGATACAGAAGCCATCCATGAATTGTATCAGATAGAGTTTCACAGGCAAAGCTCAGAAATGTTATATTCCACACTGGCAACAAAAGCTATGAGTGCTCACAAGCTCCAAAACACCATATTCAACATGCAAGATAAAATGAATATGGAAAAAGCCTCATTGTATGCCAAGGATATAAGGATAAAATCCTTAGAAGAACAAGTTTTACAAGTAGGATATGATCCTGCTAATATCAAATTAGTTGAATTATTGATTAAAAAGAAAAATGAAGATATAGTAGCTTTGAGGAAACAACTCAAACTTCCTCAAAGTGAGCATCCTCGAACAAAAGAAATCATCTAAGAAAAAAATGAAAAAGATGAAATGATGAATTTAATTCTTTAGTTAACAGCCCAGATTAAAGAGATGGAAATACAAATGGACAAGCTTGTCCAAGAAAAGGAAACAGTGAAAGAACCAGAAATTCCTACAGTCATCCCAATTATCACTACAGCAGTGCCTTCAACTTTAGGAGAAAAATTGGCACCCAAAGAGCCACTGGCTACTGCAGTGCCAGTGACTTCTTCCACAACTTCAGGTACTGAATCTTCTACAATAGCATTGCAGCCTACATATGAAAGCAGTCAACTAGTGAAAGCAATGGAAGAGATGTCTTTAAATACAAATGAGATAAACATATTGACAAAAATAGTAGATAATCTTGAGAATTCTACTAAATTGGCTCAGGTAAATTCCAAGACATATGAAAAAAAAGCCATCAGATTCAGTGAGCAGCTAAAGAAAGTACAAGATGAGTTAACATTGAAAGAAAAAATAGCATACATAAAAAATTACATTTGGAATAATGTCATTGAAGCCATTCATGATGTATGGCCTTCAATTCAGTTAATTTATGAACAAAGAGAGTTGTTACTAGGAGCACAAGCAGAGATTCAAAAGACACAATCTCAATTAGCTAATAAACCAGAGAAACCTGTAAGGTTGATCAATTTCCTTAACAACAAGAATAGACAGGAATTGGAAGAACTAAAAATCAATGACAAGAGAACAACTATCCCAGAAATTAGGAAAGTTACTACAAAGAGAAATTTAATGAGGAAACTTGAAGAGAAATGTGAAATTATGAATAATGCCATAACCAGATTCATGGTTAAGTTCACAAACTTGAGGAAAAAAGGATTGCCTGATATTATGGTTCTTAATGACAAGATGATGCCCCATAATTATTATGATAAAAAAGATAAGAGAATTTTTCAAGGAACAGGTAAATAAGCCACAAGGCTAAGGCATTCTAATAGGGAAAGTCTTATTGAAGAAATTTTGAGGACTTGCTTTACCTACAACATGAGATCAAACATTTATTTGTCATCAAGCCTACCTTTTCTAGGTATACTAAAGCTAATGAGAACTTTAGGAAAGTAAAGAATATTCAAATTCCTAAAAATGAGGATTGGCAATCCTTAACATATTTATTATGAAGAATAACAGATGAAAGAAGAAAAATCAGTTTTCTGATTTTACTGTCAAAACAGATTTTACAGCAGTAAAGCAGTTTGAATGAAGGTTAAAGAGTATCTGAAATAAAAGAGTGCCAGTAAGAAAGAGTATCAGTGAGAAAGAGTATCAGTGAATGCAAGTCAAATTCCAAAAAATATCTACCAGCCAGCAAGCAGGACACATAGGCAGCCAACAACTTCTTGTCATCAAAACAATTCTATTTCTTTTGGATAAAAAAGGATAGCTTGCTGATTTGTTAAGCAGGTGTCCCTTTTATTATTGTAAAGATATTTTATTTTCCTAATTTAATTCCTAGAAGTTTTCTAGGATATTTTGTAATACATTTTGTATAAATACTTCATCTTTAGAAGTATTTTGTGTGGAATAAAATTGTTGTAGACTATTATAGTCATTTCTGTTGGACATTGAAGGCTTTTTGTGTTTCGAATTTCAAGTAGCAAGCTGGATCAACTCAATTGGCATCATAATTCAGGATCCCTGTGATAAGCTATCTAGAGTGAAGTCTTTCCTTACTTGTCACTATTTCCTTTCTTAGTTACATGCATCCATCTATCTTTATTCTGTTAGGCCTCTGTAATTTTAGAAGATTGGCAAGACTAAAGCTACAGAGACAACATTGGAACCACTTTGGGATTCTAGGATCTAGCCCTCCTAAATCCAGAGAGGGATCTCTCTATAAGTGCAAATATTGATTTATCTTTAAGGATTTTAGTATGATATTAGGCTAGTTATGAAGAACAAGGGTTTTTGTTTGTTTTGGATGGTGGGGCATGATTTTTAGTTGAGTGGAAATTCCTAAGAATGAAAGAGTTTCAAAGGGCTGGAGGTGTGAAGAATGAGAACAAGGTTCAACTGATAGGATATATATGAAACAACACTTAGTCCATTGGGCTATGGACTCACAAAAGGGTTTAATTGTACAACAATTTCAAGAGTGGTCCAAGGGGAAAGTCATCTATATCAAAAGATCTTTCAGATTAAATGATGGAATGGAACATTAAAAGTGTTGAGAAGGTGGAAAAAGCCAACAATTTCAACAAGGATTTATCAACTTTCCATAGAAGAAAAGCCTTTTTAAGCAACTGTTTAAAACCAACCAAAGGACAGGGCTAACCATAAACTTCTTTGGACAAGATTGTATTAAAGCTAACTTATTAGACAAACAATATAGTAATCCACATGACTACTTTCAGAAGGGATGAAAATAGATAAGGAAACAAAGTGCAGCTTAAGATCAAGCAAGATACATTAAAATCTAGGCCTGCTTTCAACATTATCTTAGGGAAACCTTCAAACAACCTTTGGAGAAAGAACTAGAAGACAGGGCAAACCATAAACTTTTCTAGTTTAAATTTACTTAGCATGTAATGAAAATATCATTCAAGAACTTCCTTTCAAGTTTTGCACATCAAGACATGGACAAACCAAAATTCCTTGATAATTTTTACACTTAACTTAAGTCATTCTTAAAAACACAATTGGAGGAAAACATGAAGATAAAGCTTATCAGTGAGAGTAGGGTACTTTTGACAGTAAATCCTAGCTCTATATTTGTTGTTCTTTATCAGAGAAAAGTGAACAAAATGACATACATGAAAGGAAAACAATAACACAGTAAGAGGTACTTCACCAATGATATAGACCAGGATCCCAAAAATCAACTTGTATATTGATGTCAATCCAGTTACATACTTCAAGTCCAATGTTTCAGTACAACAATCATCTTCTCTTCCCAGCCTAACTTCTTTGATCACAAAAGAGAGCTTCAAGAGCCTCTGAAAACTATTTACATGTAGAAAGTTTCGAGCACAAGTATTACATCAAAGTCCAACAACCAACCTGTATCTCATCTTCTTCAGAAGTATTTATAGAAGAAAAGAGGAGGTGGGATAAAATAAAAGATCTCTAGTTCAATTAATACAAGTTAATGTTGCTTGGCCTTTGAGGGGCTCAAAGGAGAATTTTTCTGATATTTCTCTGTATTAATTGGTTTTCATTAAATATTTAGGCTATTTGGCAGATTTTTTTGACTTTAAAGCTCTATAAGGAGGCTGGCAATAAATTTCGCTATCTTTAACAAAATATCACTGATAAGGCAATAACTATGCCTTCTTCTGATTTATTCGAGGTCGTAGGTGGCTCTTTGGTAGCTGGAGAGGATTTAATTAGCCACTGATGTGGCAGTGGAGGCCCTTTAATGATTTTTCTCTTCTTTTTCCTTAAAACACTGTTAGTTTTCTTATTGTTCTGTGTTTTAGGCTTAATTAGGCCTAATATTTGTCTTCAAATCTTCATACTGTCTTTAACTGTGTGAATTAGGCCTTTGATAGTCAAATTTATGCCTTAATCCCTCAAAAATGTGTTAAAAACCTTTAAACATTGATTTCTACTTTGATCTCACCCTTTGACACTGATACTCTCTGTATAATTAAGGTTCACTATGTTTTTGTTGTTTTTGCAGGCGTGCAAAGGGTTTTATAATGTTATCAGTGCTCATGAGACACGGATAAATCATAGGTTGAACCCTGCAAATTTTCTTTCTTCATTGATATTATCCTGAGGGATCTTCATCCCTGGCCCTTGATTTCATTTAAAAAATTGTGGAAAAGCTTTAAAACCTGCAAAAAATGAACAAAATTAAGAAAACCCAGTGAAAATAGGAGGTTGTTTTGGAGGTGAGAATAAATCATGGTCGTCGATCCAGATCAATCGACGATCGAGATTGCATGATGAATTTCAATGGGGAGGCGGTCAGATGGATGAGGGTCATATTAAGTTTGGGCAGTTGATCTAGGTTGATCAACGACTGAGATCAATGTAATGTTCCCAATTTTTCATGGAGAAAATTGGAACATTAATTTTTCCATTTTAACATAAGAGATGAATAAAATGGGTAGGAGACCCATTTCTTCCTTGGATAGAGAATAAAAATCCTCTTGGCATGAGGGAGGATCACTTTTGGAGCTTGATTTCACACCTCCATGTGTGAAAAGGGACTTTTGCAAGAAGGCTAGGTCAAGTTTGACCAAGTCAAACTACGCAGTAGCATGAGGTGGAGAGCACATTGTGGGCTAGCACAGTGGGATAAGGAGGGAAGCTTCTAGAGGAAGGAAAACCTAATGAGTGGGGTCCATTGAGAGGGAGTTCACATTGTTTAAAAGGAGGGCAAGGCTACCATTGAAAATCATCTTGAGTACTATTCATCTTGGGTCTAGTGGACTTGCAGCAACATCTTGCTAGTTAGCAAGAATTGTCGAGAGAATTATTGTTTAGGATTTCCTCTCCTTCTTGAGTAGCTCTTGGAGGATTGCACTCTATTCCCCATATTCAGACATTGAGGTCAAGTATCATCCATCTTCATCAGCGCAGTTCCAGGTGGAGTTTTTGCAGTGTAGCTGGGTGTTGCTGGGGAGGATTTCTGCAACACCATCCTTGGCTTGTTTTTCAAAGGAGGGAGCTTCCATTTCTTTGAGAGATTATAAAAGGTGGTTTCTGAGCTTATTCCACCATCTTTGGCATGAGGCAAACAACTTTCCATCATATGCAGCGTAGTCCCTCTCTCAGACATCGTTTCCTTGGAGAGTATTTGTTGTGAGGGATTAGCAGATAGTTGGAGGGTGAAATCTTAGGTGAAAGAATCAGCCTTTCACTTTATATTTCTCATTGGAGGAGGCCATTTCAGATTGAGGAATTCATTCAGCCATTTCCTCTCATTTTGTTTATGAGTATCTTCCTAGCTACTCTCGCATTATTGTATTTTCATATTTTGTACATGTATTGCAGCCAATCCTTCTAAGGATTGCGTATCGGTGTTGTATTAGTGTTTTCATGGGTTGAGAGCTTGCTCCCCCTCTTTATTTGAGCTGATATATATATATCATTTTATTTCCATTTTTTATGTTGATGTCTCCATACATAACTGCGCAGTCATAGCTAGGGCCTAGATGCATAGCAGTGTTTTGTCTTATTTCATGTACTTGTCTTGTTGAGGCTTTCATTGCCAACCTTGAGTGATTGCATCCTCAAAGCATTGTACACATTTGCTGCTATATTATTCATTGTTCAGCTATTACTTCTTCATGTGCCCTGGCTCAATAATGCTATCTCTTCATTGTATGTTCATACATGTGCTTACATTGTTGCGGCCCTCTTCTTTGGGAAATTCCTAAGAAATGAATTTCACATATCTATAGACAGAGTCTGTGAAGGGCCAGGTAGCCTCTGGATCTCACCCTTCCTTGTGAAGGTGACATATCCGAAAAATTCCCCCACAGTCTATCTCTGGAATAGACTTGTGATATTTTAGGAAAAGGAACTCCCACTGTAGAATATCTTGAGATATTCTCATAGTTATAGCAAGTTCCTGAAAAAGGAACATTACAGTGGTATCAGAGAAAATTTCTTGGTTCAGCCTGTGAGTCTTCGCCAAGAGATCAAAATATTGAAGAAGATGATGTAGAAGATGAGTTTAATCTCATCTATTTTTAGAGCAGAGAAGAGCCTCCCTAAGGAGGATATACAAAAAGAAGAGGAAGGACCCTGCACTTCCTATTCTCATCAAGGAGACAAAGAAATAAGTAGAAGAAAAACTCCATCTTTTGAAGAAGAAAAAGAAAAAGGGGATAATCTTACCCAGCTTCTTCCTAAATCTATACATATGATTCATGAAGAGTATGAGGAGATCCGGAGAAAGCATAGAGAATCTCCTAGAGGGTTTGATTCAAAAGCAAACTCTAGATTGGAAGAGTGTGAGCATGCAACTACACACCATCTTGTACAATGCAGTCACATGCCCAGGATTACCGGAAGAGAGATGGAAAGGAGAGAAGAAGTTTATGGGAGGGAAACCCTTAGTGATTTCTTGAAGGAGTATGAGTTTCAAACTCAAAAATTTTGAGATCATCTCAGTTTTTCAGAGTTTTGCAAGATTAAGGTGAATGGAAAAGAGCAGAAAGATATATTTCTTCTATCTACCTTTGAGGGTTCACCTACATGTTTAGCAAAAGTTTGGGTGGAAGAGATAGAGGCCTTCTTGAAGCAGCACAAAATACCGAAGGATGAAGCCATCAAAATTGCAGCGCTGCATTTGAAAGGTAAGGCTTTTTCCTGGTGGATTTTTGAATCCTTTTCTTTAAGGAATGTAAACATTGCATCATATGCTAGTTTCACTAAGGAATTAGTGAAAATATTTGATGGAGGGATTCATGAAACAATCATGGTGGAGACAAACAAGGAAACTCAAACAAAACCCTTGCAAGATAACGTAATACCACATCAGGAGGCTGAAAACTTGCACCATACTTTTCCGGAGAAGGAACTTTCTTCTCACACTTTTGAGCAAAGAGGCATGGGGGTCTCTTTTTCAAAGGGGGATCAAATCATTGGGAGGTTGCCCACTCATTTTGCAGATATTGAGGGCAACAACACTGTTAGATCTGGAGTTGATCTAGTGCCTCATGTAGAGGGAAGAGGAGCTCTTGCTCCACATAGAGGGATGCTTGCATCTTTGCAAGGAAGTCCCCAGGATCTCATGTATGGAGATCAAGGCACATCTCATGTTTTACCTGTGCCATTGTTGAGGAGATGTGAAACCAGGGAGACACAAGGAGGAAGTAGGGAGAAGACCCAGTATCATGAGATGAGGAGTATACATCCCTATTCATTTTTGGAGGTTGATGCACTTGAGGAGGTGATTGGATTGCGCAGTGGAAGCATGGAGAGCTTTCTCCATTCATAGATGCAGTCATCCCTTGATGATGATGTCTCGTTGCATGGAGACATTTTGCCGGGAAGACCACTGGATTAGCAGAGGAGGATGGGTGCTTCACATGTTGAGGCATCAATCATTGATTTTAGGAGGGTGGAAAGCTGGGAAGAGCTTGATACAACGCTAGGAGTCTGGGGTAGACTCAAGGAGGGAGAGAACATTCTCTCAACATCATCAGTACCCACTTCCATTTCAGATTTTGCGCTATGGCAGAAGCAGATGGGGAAGGACAGTAGCCTTCCAGCTTGCATCTTTGTCATAGGAGATGTCAAAGAAGAGGATGACCATGTGACAACTACTCTTCATGAGAGATCATCAACACTGTCACTTTGGAGGATGGATCCATATTGGAACTCCCAGCTGTTAGTGGAGTATTCCAAGGATCTTTTTACTTGCATGATCTTGGATGGCCAGTTGCATGAGGAGGCATATTTAGTCAGAGATGGGGTCATCTTTTATCATGGCAAGATTTTCTTTCCTAGAGCTTCCAAGCTTAAGGGGAAGTTGTTACATGCAGCTCATGAGGAGTTCCTTTTCAGTCCCAATTATTCTATGGGAGCATGCCACACCTTCATGGAGGGGTGTTTTTGGATGGGATTTGAGGAGGATATATGTCAGCATATGAGCAGATGCATTGATCACATAGAGATGGAGGAGAGACATGACTCTTTGAGAGAGTTAGCACAGCCACCTCTTACCACTTTGAGGATGAGAGGAGACTCATTTATGAGCCACTCCATTTGTATGAGAAGAGAGTATGGTGAGGGTATTCATTGTTGTTTACATGAGAATTTATATCATGTATATATATGTCCCTTAACCATACATGTGCAGGATGATGCTCCAAGGAGGAGCACTCTTTTTTCTAGACCACATGGTTTAGATGAGGCCATAAGCATGATTGATGGCCATTCCCTAGGAGGACTTAGGGAAGAGATATATTATGGAGGACACACTCCTTGTAAACCTTGCATCATTTACTTCCTCCATACTTATGAGGAGACTGGAGCAGCAGGCATGTGGTTGAGGAGCCATTCATTTTATCAATCTCCATTGCAGTTGAGGGTCAAGCTGCGTTGGTTGCACTTGAGGGACCATTTTCCTTCAAATTTGTTGCACATGGTAGCAAGCATGATTCTTATCTTTGCTCCCTATGGTTCTATTGTTGCTGTCTTTATGAGGAGCATGCTTGGGAGGAAGACACATTGTGTGGATGTGTCCCTTGAGGGAGAAATTCCTCAAACTTTTTGCACTACGTGTTCTAAGGGGAACATGGGATATGATATTGTCACCTTGATAGCACATTTGTCTCTTTATGAGGTGAGTCATATGTTAGAGGAGATGCCATATGATGATGACTTCCCACTCATCATATATGGAGAAACTTGGACCAGCTTGATTTACAGCGTTAGGGGAGAGATCTTTGGGGGTCTAGTCCTCATCTTGCCACTTGAGGGCAAACTTATTGCAGCCCATGGACAGCTAGCACTCTACACTTATCATAAGTGGAGAGGTGGACAACGTGGGGTAGGCTAAATTGCTTACCATGTGCAGATTTTCATCCCACCTACTTTGCCGGAGACAAAGGTGGATGACAGCTTTTAGGAGTTGCCTAGCTGGAAGGTGACTCATTTTGCATGGCTCATAGCTTGCAGATGGAGGACCCATATGGGAAAGAAAATTCCCATTTTATTGCAGATCCCATTCTTCAAGGGGACCTCTAGACATCACTTTGCTATCCTCTTGAGTATTTCACCTTTACATGATGATGGCTTGATAGCTAACTTGCATGCTGAGGAGGAGCATTGTGGAGATTTGATTGGTGAGATGGAATTACTTTCCTTGGAGGAGATCATCATATAGGGATGCTACAGGGAGAGGAGAAGAGAAGAACTCAGTCTATCCTTGCACTTGCTTGAGGACAAGCAATCTTTGAGAGGGGAGGACTGTAATGTTCCCAATTTTTCATGGAGAAAATTGGAACATTAATTTTTCCATTTTAACATAGGAGATGAATAAAATGGGTAGGAGACCCATTTCTTCCTTGGATAGAGAATAAAAATCCTCTTGGCATGAGCGAGGATCACTTTTGGAGCTTGATTTCACACCTCCATGTGTGAAAAGGGACTTTTGCAAGAAGACTAGGTCAGGTTTGACCAAGTCAAACTGTGTAGTAGCATGAGGTGGAGAGCACATTGTGGGCCAGCGCAATGGGATAAGGAGGGAAGCTTCTAGAGAAAGAAAACCCTACTGAGTGGGGTCCATTGAGAGGGATCTCACATTTTTTAAAATGAGGGCAAGGCTACCATTGCAAATCATCTTGAGTATTATTCATCTTGGGTCTGGTGGACTTGCAGCAACATCTTGCTGGTTAGCAAGAATTGTTGAGGGAATTATTTTTTAGGATTTCCTCTCCTTCTTGAGTAGCTCTTGGAGGATTGCAATCTATTCCCCATATTCAAACATTGAATTCAAGTATCATCCATATTCATCAGAGTAGTTCGAGGTGGAGTTTGTGCAATGTAGCTGGGTGTTGCTGGGGAGGATTTCTGCAACACCATCCTTGGCTTTTTTTCAGAGGAGGGAGCTTCAATATCTTTGAGAGATTAGCAAAGGTGGTTTCTAAGCTTATTCCACCATCTTTTGCATCAGGCCAACCACTTGCCATCATATGCAGCGCAGTCCCTCTCTCAGACAGCGTTTTCCTTAAAGAGTATTTGCTATGAGGGATTAGCAGATAGTTGGAGGGTGAAATCTTAGGTGAAAGAATCAGTCTTTCACTTAAGATTTCTCGTTGGAGGAGGCCATTTCATATTGAGGAATTCATTCAGCCATTTCCTCCCATTTTTTTTATGAGTAGCTGCCTAGCTACTCCGACATTATTGTATTTTCATATTTTGTACATGTATTGCAGCCAATCGTTCTAAGGATTGTGTATCGGTGTTGTATTAGTGTTTTCAGGGGTTGAGAGCTTACTCCCCCTCTTTATTTGAGCTGATATTGATATATCATTGTATTTCCATTTTTTATGTTGCAGTCTCCATACATAACTGCGCAGTCATAGCTAGGACCTAGATACATAGCAATGTTTTGTCTCATTTCATGTACTTGTCTTGTTGAGGCTTTCATTGCCAACCTTGAGTGATTGCATCCTAAAAGCATTGTACACATTTTCTGCTATATTATTCATTGTTCAACTATTACTTCTTCATGTGCCCTGGCTCAATAACACTATCTCTCCATTGTATGTTCATTGATGTGCTTACATTGTTGCAGCCCTCTTCTTTGTGCAATTCTGAAGAAAGGAATTTCACATATCTATAGACAGATTCTGTGAAGGGCCAGGTAGCCTCTGGATCTCACCCTTTCTTGTGAAGGTGAAGTATCCGGAAAATGCCCCCACATTCTATCTCTGGAATAGACTTGTGATATTTCAGAAAAAGGAGCTCCAACTCTAGAATATCTTGAGATATTCTCATAGTTGTAGCAAGTTCCTGAAAAAGGAACATTAAAATCAATCAGGGAGTTTATAATGTGGGGAGGGTAACATTATAATGAAATGGAAGAAAATGTAATAAAAAGGGGAAAAACCTTTGGCGAAAGTGAAATGGGATTAAAATGAAGTTTGGATCTAGGATGAATGAGAGCCATTGATCTAGAATGATCAACGGTCGGGATTCTTTGAACGGGGTGTTTGGGAGAAGAGGAGATAGGCGATGTCTTGGTGGGGAAATTGTAGAAGATCCATCTAATTCTGATAATCAACGGCCAGGATTAAAAACTGAAAAGCCAATGCTGCAGGGAAGGGTGGTTTGGCGGAAAACCAAAGTGGTTTTCGCGCATCTCTGAGGCGGTTTTGAAATTTCTCAAAAAAATGTGATATCATTCATTGCTTGACACCTGTCTTTTTAATACTGCCCATTTCATGTAATTGTTTGGCATTGACGTTCAGGCGCAAAATTACGTGATATGGAGTTTCAGCCATCAGATGAGGGGTCGCAGATCCAACGGTGCAGATCGCATGTGATGGAGAACAAGATGCACGGGCGAAAAAGGTAGGTAGGGTTAGTGGCGCTTTAGATCCTAACTATTGGATCATGGAAATAAACGGTCAAGATCTATCGATGGGGGTGAAACGAAAAGGGCGGAGTTTGAAGAGCGAGATTAATTTGGATCGTCCAATCGGAGAAGATCAACAATGGAGATTTGATTTGATCGCAGGATCACGATCGGCGGGATGAAAAAGCAGAGTGACAATGGAATGCACCGATGCGATTGAACGCGGACCATTAGATCTATCGGAATGAACGGTGAGGATTTAATCTCATCGGAGAAAAGGGAAGAGGCCAAAATACAGAGGCTTTTGATTTTGCGATGCGCGATTAAGCGCTGACCGTTGGATCGGTTTCAGAGATAAATGGTGGAGATTAAATTGGAGGGCATGATAGTGCTGGGTTTAAGATGGAACGCGATTAAATCTGAGCCATAGGTTCTTGTGGATTCAACGACTGAGATTTAATCGCAGGATCGCATCGGCGGGAGGAAAAGGGCAAAGGACAAAAGGAAACTGTGATTGCCGATTTGCGATGGAACTAGAGCCATCGATCTGAAAAATAGATCAACAGTTAGGATTTAATCAAGAAGGAAAAAGGCGGAACGACGGGTTTGGAGAGGGAGCGATATGGACCGTTGAATCTGGGCTTTAATGGATCAGATCAACGGTGGAGAAACGATCACAGGATCACATCGACGGGAGGCAATAAACCATAAAAATGTGTCAAATGAATATTTTTGATGCAATTTTTAGCCAATGACCATTGATCAGTTTAGATCGACGGTTTATATTCGTTGAAACTTTGAATTGTCGGGTTTTATTGAAATACAAAGGAAAGTCAGGTTTTACGAAAATAGAAAGGAAAGTCGGATTTGGGAAAGGCTTTTAAGTCCTTTTAGTGCCCGGTTGTGGGGCCTAAGGTCTTTTGAGGAAAGGGTTACAGGAGTTAAGCCCTAGGGGGATTAGGAAAACCTTATATGTAGAAAAGGTTTTTTAGGCCTAAATAACAGGGTTTTTTTAGGCAAATTGAGGGTTCTAATAGGTAAAAAATGAATTTTTAAACCAAACGAAAGGGGAACAAATGGTTTAAAAGGGTGTTTGGAATGATTTAGAGGTTAGATAAAGGGTTTTTTACGGGGTTTTATGGATGAAAATGGATTTGTTTTATGAATGAAAGGAGGGGTAAAAATGATGAAAATGGGGTTTTATTAGAAGCAGTTTCTTTGGTAAACAGTAGGGTTCTTTATGTTTATGAAGGAAACAACAGTGAATATTAACTAAAGGATTAGTTATCTTCATAAGACTTTAAGAACTAGCAATTTGGTCATAAAATTGTTTCTTAAAGGCTTAAAAAATGATCTAGCCACCATTTGATATGACAAATATTTATAGGTGGCTAACAGTGGCTCCACATGGGGATGGCACCTTCTTGAAGGTGTCAAGAACTTTAGACCTGTCTTCTCTAGAAGCTGATCAATGCCTCATCCATTGGGCTGCAATTTTCTTTTTCTTTACTGGTCTTCTTTTGATCTGACAGTGTTAGCAGCCATTAAAAATAATGGAATTCTATCAAAACAAGCTTTCTACTTACCCAATCCTAATGATCTAACATTTTTTCTTCTTTCAGAGTGCATTTGGATTGGAAAACTCTTTTACAAACATTTTATTCTTTTGAAAACATAAAACAAATCAAAGTCTACTTCTTATTTCTCCATGAACTTAGATTTAATAGTCAAGTTCATAAGCTTCTCTACCTAACTACTATCTGTCAGGATTAGACTGTCTGACAGATTTTTATTCTCTAATTTCTAAAATAGAAATTTAAAAGTAGACAAGCCAAGATTTAGCAGTTTGAATTGACGCATATCTACGGCATAAAAACAAGCTGCACATAGACTGTTATTTGCAGAAAATTAAAACCAAAAACAGTGAAGGCTTAAGATCTAAGAACTAAAGCATCCTTCATTATCTTTTCAGCTCTGATTTGAATTTTGTTTGAGCTATCTTTCTTTCTTTCCTGGTTTAGGTTTTGGGCACATCAAAACCAATTCTTCTACCTTTGGCTCAAGATCTAAACAGGTTAGAGCCTTTCTTCTTTTTTAAACTCATAGGTTCATATTTTTAGCTTGTTTGAACCCTCTTCTTCTATCCTAATCTATCTAACTGATAAGCCAAGATCGAGCTGTTTGGAAAATCTAATTCAATAACCTATCAGCAGTAAATTGAAAACTAATTAGTCATGATTAGGCTGTATGACTAACTAGGAGTGTGTTTTTTTTAGGAGTGGCATTTGAGCTTGCGCACTTTTAGATTTTATTTCTCTTTTTTGTTATGGTGCTGTACCTTTCTTGATTCTACAATCTGCCCTCTTTTCTCTTTCTATTTTTTTTTGTATTTTTTTCATTTTCTAACTTTGAATGCAATTATGAGTATGATATTCACAATGAGAAAAAATAAAAAGGCTTCGAAACTGATATGGTCAAGAGAAATAATGTTTGAGCATCCTTCCATTGACAAGACCCCCAAATAGTTTTGCTCCATTCAATTCTTGTAAAAAATAGGCATTGTTACCAGCAGTAGAATGAATGAGATAAGGGCCAAGCCATAAGTTATCAAATTTCCCTTGCTTGCCCTTATCTTCTCTCCTAGAATCCCACTTTAAAACTTTGTCACCAACGTTGAAATCGCTGGCCTTTGTCCTTCTATCAAACAGCTTCTTGATGCTTTCTTGCTTTTGTAATGCTCTGTTGTAGACTTCCTCTCTGGTTTGTTGAAGATGTATAGTCTGATTAATTCTTCCTATCATGTCATTACCTTCAGACTGTACTTCTTGGATCAGCTTCATGGCTGGCACTCCTAGGCTGGTTGGAAAAATTGCATCTACTCCATAAACAAGCTGGTAGGGTGACATTCCAATTGATTTTTTAAGTTTTAATCTGTCAGCCCAAAGTGCATGTACTAGCTTTGTGTGGCATGATTTCTTGTTTTCCTCCAGCAACTTCTTGATTATGTTCACCAAACTTTTGTTTGAGGATTCTACCAACCCATTACCCTGAGGGTAATAAGCAGTAGAATGGCCCAATGTAATTTGATATTTGTGACAGAATTCAACCATCTTTTTGGATCCAAATGCAGTAGCATTGTCAGTAATAATCTTCCTAGGATAGCCAAATCTAGAGAGGATATGATTTTCAAGGAATTTTATGATGACAGAGTCATTGGCTTGCCTAGAATGGATGGCATCTATCCATTTGGTAAAGTAGTCTGTTGCAGCGAGAATACATCTATGTTGGGCAGATGATGGTGGATGGATTTCCCCTATGAAGTCTAGACCCCACTGTTGAAAAGGAGCTTCAACAGTGATTGGATACAAATGTAAAGGAAACAATTTTCTTTTGCCTTCAAAGAGTTGGCATTTATGACATGCAATAATCATTTTATGGACATCTTGAAAGAGGGTGGGCCAAAAGTAACCAGCTCTAAGGATTTTATTGGCAGTTGTCTTCCAATAGAGGTGGCCTCCACATTCTCCTTCATGGAACTCATGCTTGATCTTATCTGCATCATTCTCAGGAAAAAATTTAAGCAATAATCCACTAGCATTTTTCCAATATAGACATTTATCTAAAATGCAGTAATTTATAGCTTTCAACTTTAAAAATCTTGCCTTTGCTTTAGACAAACCAGGAGGTGTATTCAAATTGAGCAAAACATACAAAATAGCAGCATACCAAGATGAATTTAGAAAATGATCTTCAACAATGGGAGATGGTAATTCTTCATGTTCATCTAATGCATCTATCATGTTTATATCAAGAGCTTCAAAATTAGATTCGGCCATTAATCTTGCTTGTCCTTGGAATTTTATGAGTTTAGTGGGCTTGATTTCTAAATCATATTCAAGTATCACAGCTATCCAGTTTCCTCTTTTTCCATCTGGGTCCTGTGTTAAAATTTCTTTCACAGCTGAATTTGGCACAAATGCAATTATGTGGGAGTGTAAAATGTAAACTCTGAAGTCTTTTAAGGCTTTGACTAAGGTAAAGTCTTGTTTTTCCATGATATTGTACTTCAGAGGTGCATCTCTCAATGCCTTACTAAATAATGCAATTAGCTGCTCTTGTCCCTTTAATTTTTTCTGCAATAGGACAGCAGCCACTGTATGTTCTGATGCAAATGAAAAAATGAAGAAATCCTTGGAAAAATCAGGACTTATAAGAACTGGTGTTTTGGTTAATGCTTGTTTTACCAGTTCAAATGATTTCTTTGCTTCTAAGGTCCATTTAACTCCTTCTTCTTTCTTTAACATGTTTGTTATGTTTCTAAGGAGTTCAGCTAAGTTGGGTATGAACCTTCTCAAGAAATTAATCTTCCCAATGAAAGATCGAAGTTCCTTGATGTTTCTTGGATGGTTGATTTGCAAAATACCATCAATCCTTTTTGGGTCTATCTTTATCCTCTCTTCTGATACGATGTGTCCAAGTAGTTTACCTTCTTGGAGACCAAACATTGTTTTATTTGGATTTAAAGATAACCCATATTTTCTGCATTTCTCAAAGAATTTTTTCAAGTGTTCTAGGTGTTCTCCATCTGTTTTGGAAAAAATAGTGATATCATCCAAGTAAATAATTATGAAGTGTCCTAATTCTTCTGAGAATGCTATGTCCATGGCTCTCTGAAATGTAGCACCAGCATTCATTAAACCAAAGGGCATTTTCACATACATGAAAGTACCCCAAGGTGTAGTAAAGGTTGTTTTTAGTTGATCATCAGGATGTACTAAAATCTAATTGTACCCTGAGAAGCCATGTAGCAAAGAAATTCTTTTAGAACCAACTACCCTTTGTAAAATATGATCCATCTTGGGTAAAGGGTAGTTGTCCTTTAATGAAGCTTTGTTTAAGTTCCTAAAGTCAATACAAAGTCTTATTTCTCTTGTTTTCTTCCTAACTAACACAAGATTAGATACCCACTTTGAATATCTAATAGGGACAATAATTCCAGCATCATACATTTTCTTGATTTCTTTCTCAACGAAAGGTAATTGCACAGGGTTGATTCTGCGCAATTTTTGTTTAAAGGGATTTTGGTTTTATTTGAGGGGTATCTTGTGCTAAATTATTTCTGTGTCATAGGACTTTAGATCCTCATAACTCCATGCAAATACATCAGAAAATTCCTTAAAAAGCTCAATGTATTTCAGCTTGATGTGAGCTGATAAGGTTTTAGAAACTTTAATCATTTTTGGCTTTAGTTCACTGCCTATGTTACACTCTTCTACTTCAGTTTCAACAGTCTCCAGTTTTGGTTTTTTGGCAACATCATTGAAATCAAACAACTCTTCTAATGGGACCAAACCTTTTGGAAAACTTTGATTGTTAGATTGCAGAGTTTCTAAGTCTTCTTTTTCTAAATCTGCACTAATTTCTGTGGTATTTTCAAGTTTATTAGACAACAGAGTTATATCAGCAATCTCTAGAGACTTTACTTCTTCATCAAGTGGGTTTTCTTCAATAGGACAATCATTTTCATAATCTGAATCTGAACTTGGTAGTTCAAATTCATTTCTGGACTGTAGGAAGTATTCTATTTGTTTATCTCCATCAAATACTTGCCAGTATTTCTCATTGTCTGGGACAGCTGGTCTGAATTTAACTTGGGTTGTGCATTGTTTGGTTTCATAAGGTGTTAAACATGTTCTAGCAGGAAAAGCTAAACTATGGGCAAGGATATTTTGGTCTGTTGGGACAAAGATAAGTTGGGATTCCTTAAATGTTTTCAATAAGTCAATGACATCATTTCTATAGGCTCTAAGTCTGGGGTGTTTGGCACTATATTCCCCATTTACTTGCCTAACAATCAACTCTGAATCCCCATGAATTTTTACCCTTTTGGCTCCTAATTTCTTCAATAAGTGTAGGCCTAAAAGGAGGGCTTCATACTCAGCTATGTTATTTGAACATTGAAAGTTCAACTTGTAAGAATGCCCTTCAGTATGATTGTTTTCAGTGTTGTGTATCCAAATGCCTGCACCTACATTTTTCTTAGTACAAGACCCATCAAAATTCATACTCTAAAGAGGACTAGTTTCAAATTCAACAATTTGACTATTATCCTCTTTATCTTGTGTGCTTTTAGATTGTTCTTGACAGTCACTAATGTGTTGAAATTGTTCTAGTTCCTCATTTTCTTCATTAAGTTGAGGATTATTCTCTGGGTTCTCAAAGTTGACAAGCAATGGATAACTGTTTTGTATCTCAAGACCTGTGATTAATTTACAGTGATTTTCTGTTTTAACAAACTGTTTTGACCCTTCAGTCATGTCTTCTTCCCTTTCTATGTCTGCCACTATGTTACAGTGAGGAGTGGCCACCAAGTCAGTTAAGGTTTCTTGCTCATTAACTATTTCATGGTTGAAGAGAATAAATGAGTCAAGGCCTATATGCATAGAATAGATAGGAGAGTTTTCTGGTCTTTATTGGCTACTTACCATGTATTGCATATGAGATTCCCTATAAATTCTTCTTGTTTGATTAAAAACAGGGATGGTAGCATATGTCATATTCATTTGCATTGTTCCTTGTAACTTAGCTCCCCAAGATCTTGATAACAACATACCATATTTTGGGGGTCCATCAGCCACTACAATATCCATCACTAGACATTTGGATGGAATTTGTGCTAAGCTTACACAAAGGTCTTTGATCAAACCTAAGCATTTCACTCTACTGGAGTCAAAGGAGTATAGATCTTTGTATGGTCTGGTAATTTCAAGGCCTAGGCTCTCCATCACTGATTTGGGCATTAAGTTATGAGAGACCCTTGAGTCATGCATAGCATTGTGTAAAAAAATTTCATGAATCTTCAAACTAACATAAAATGGAGGAAATGGTCCTTCTTAGTATCTTCCCTCAATCTTAGGACCAAATAAAAGCTCTGGTTGGTCATCATTAAGATTGATAGTGTCATTATTTTATGCTATGTTAAAAGCCTTAAAAATTTGTGATCTATATACATCTTGGGTGGCTAATTCAGTAAGAGGAACAGAGATTTTTATTTTGGAAATTTCCTGCTCCAAACTAAAAGGCAGCTAATTTTTTACAATATTTGTTTCAGCCTTATTAACCACCATTTTATCAGCAAAATCAGCTTGTTGATTTCCTATATTTACATTGGTCAAAATGGTTTTAACAGGAGCACTAGCTGAGGTGCTAACGCTGCTATGGTCTGCACTCTGTTTTTCGTTAATTTGAGTGCCTTTCTCTTTGTTTTGATCAGTATTTACAGCCATTGTTTTGTCCTTTTTGTAGGTTTTAACCCTGAACAGAAATTATCTACACATTAATCTTATAATAGAAAATAAACAATAGTGAGAGCATAAAATATAAAACAGATAAACACAGAGATTTTCCCCTGGATCCCAAATCGGGACGACCAGCTTGATTTTTCATTATATTCCTTTTAGTGTTACAACACATATATATACATGCCGAAGCATGGATGAACCCTAATCCATTAACCCTGGATTAGAACATAACCATAGTTCCCTTGATCAGATCTACAAAAATACCAGGGGACGAAAACCATCGTACCCCAAAACCACGTGCAAAACCATGCACAAAACCATGGGCACAGACTACCGCACAAAACCATGAGCCGCAGAGACTACTAAATTAAGGCCAAAATTACCACCAGTATTGCCCGGACCTGCGCCAGAAGCAGAGAGCTATAAACCCCGCACGTGTAGTCATGGAAATAATATAACACATCTGCAATTCTCCCACTTGTTGTTTTCTTTGTTGAAGAGCCCACAGGAGAGCGCAGTGTTGGCCTAGTCTTTATACCCATTGTTTCCTCTATACCAAGAGAACTTTGAGTGATCACGGGCCGATCAATGCATCTGCAACATTCTTCAAAGTGTCCACCTTTACCAACAACACCCTTTTAGCCTCAACCATATCTCTAACAAAGTGATATTGAACATCAATGTGCTTTGTCTTTGAATGATAAGCAAGGTTCTTAGCCAAGAAAATTGCACTTTGGCTATCACAGTCTATCCTTATAGCTTGCTGTACCAACCCCATACTTGAACAAAATCTCTGCAACCAAACTGCTTCCTTGCTTGCATGAGTGGCTACTATGTATTCTGCCTCTGTAGTTGAAAGCGCCACTACAGACTGTCTTTTACTCATCCAACTGACTGCGCCTCCAAATAGGCTAAACACATACCCACTTGTAGATCTTCTTTGGTCCAGATCTCCAGCCCAGTCTGCATCAGCAAAACCACGAATGTCCAACATTCTTTCCAATCCTGGTCTTCCCTGGTAGCACAAGCCATAATCACTAGTGCCACGTAAATATCTGAAAACCCGCTTCACTGCTGTCCAATGCTCCTTTCCTGGGTTTGACATAAACCTGCTCAATACTCCCACTGCATGTGCAATGTCTGGTCTAGTACAGACCATTGCATACATCAAGCTACCCACTGCACTTGCATATGGAACACGGGACATATACTTCTCTTCTTCTTGTGTCTTGGGACACTGTTCAGCAGACAGCTTTACACCTACAGGAATAGGAACATTCACCAGTTTACTATCCTGCATATTGAACCTCTGCAATATAGTCTCGACATACTTCCTCTGGTTTAACCAGAGCTTCCTCTTTGCACGATCTCTCTTAATTTCCATGCCCAAAATATAGTTTGCAGCACCAAGATCCTTCATGTCGAATTTGGAGAACAGTTGGGTCTTCAAATCTTGGATAATTTCTTTGTCATTTCCAATCAACAACATATCATCCAAATACAAGACCAAATAAATAACACGGTCACCAATTAATTTAAAATAAACACAGTGATCCTCCTTGCTTCTGGTGAAGCCAAGTCCCCGTATATAGGTATCAAATTTCTCATACCACATCCTTGGTGACTGTTTTAACCCATACAGAGACTTCTTCAACCTGCATACCAGTTCTTTCTTACCCTTCACCATAAAGCCTTCAGGTTGCTTCATGTATATCTCCTCTTCTAGATCCCCGTGAAGAAAAGCTGTCTTCACATCCATTTGTTCTATCTCAAAATCAAATGCAGCAGCAACAGATAAAAGTAATCTAATAGAAGTAACTTTGGCAACAGGAGAAAAAATATCACCAAAATCAATTCCCGGCACCTGGGAATAACCTTTTTCTACCAACCAAGCTTTGTATTTCTCCACCTTGCCTTCTACATTCATCTTCTTCTTAAACACCCATTTGCTCCCGATGGGCTTCCTTCCAACCGGCAACTCCACCAGATCCCATGCCTCATTTTTGTGCAAGGATGCCATTTCATCAACCATGGCCTCCTTCCAAAGTTTTCCATCCTCTGAATCTACTGCCTCCCTGACAGTTCTGGGTTCATCATCAGTTATATTTAAGGCAAAACCTGAACAGAAAGCAGATGGACTATACCTTTCTGGTTGCCTTCTTTCCCGAACTGATCTTCTTAAAGCTGGAGTTTGTGGCTCATCATCTTCTGAGTCTTCTTCTGTTGTAGAGTCTTATTCATCCTCCTTTAGCTCAAACTCTATCTTCTCAGGTTCCTTTGGTAGGACTTCATGTTTAACAACATCTTTCACTTCTCTAAACACCACATCTCGGTTGTACACAACCTTCCTTGTTTCTAGGTTCCAAAGCTTGTAACCCTTTAAACCATCCTTATACCCAATAAAGATGCACTTTTCAGATTTATTATCCAACTTGGTCCTTTTCTCCTTTGGAACATGTACATATGCATCACATCCAAATACCCTTAGATGTGAAAGAGAGGTTTTCTTACCAGTCCATACCTCATGTGGAGTCTTATCCTCCAACACTGATGAAGGTGATCTGTTAACCAGATAGCATGCAGTCTCTACTGCCTCTGCCCAAAATTCTTGTCCTAACTCGGTACCACTGAGCATGCTTATTGCCTTTTCCATCAGTGTTCTGTTCATTCTTTCTGCAACTCCATTTTGCTGAGGTGTGTATGGAGTAGTCTTCTGTCCTGCTATACCACACTTCTTACAGAACTCTTCAAATTCCTTCTTGCAGAACTCCCCACCAGTATCTGTCCTCAACGCCTTTATCTTCTTCTCTGTCTGGTTTTCCACCAGAGCCTTAAATTCTTTAAATCTATCAAAGACTTCATATTTATTCCTCAAGAAATATATCCATGTATTCCTTGAGAAGTCATCTATGAATGAAACATAGTACACAGACTTTCCCAGTGAAGGAACTGACATAGGTCCAAACACATCACTGTGCACAAGTTCTAATATCTTGTTCGCCCTCTTAGCACTAGAAGGAAAACTCACCCGATTATGCTTCCCATATACACAATGTTCACAGAAATCAAAATCCAGAGAGAAATTAGACATACCTTCTACCATACCATTTCTATGTAGTATCTGAAGGCCCTTCTCTCCAATATGTCCAAGCCTTTGATGCCATAGCATGGTCTTTTCTTCAGAGACAGCTAGGCTTTCCGCTCCACTTTCAGGAACCATAGAACTGTTACACCCATCAATAATAGTGCTACCTTGTAGCTTTTACAGAGTTCCAGTCTGAACTCCTTGCATTAATACCAGTCCTCCCCAAACTATCTTGCAGGCATCTTTCTCGAACACTATTTTTACACTTGCATCATCCATCTTGCTTACATAAATCAGATTTTTGGCCAATGTAGGAATATGTAGAACACCAGGAAGTGTTCTAATCCTTCCACCTTGTAGCTTCAGCTTGACCTTTCCACGTTCGAGGATTCTGGCCTTCCTATCATCCCCTAGGAAGACATCACCACCATCATATTTCTCATACTCGCAGAACCACTCCCGATGGGGAGTGAAGTGAAAGGATGCACCTAAGTCAATCAACCATGACTCATGATCTACATGTGTATTTGAAGAAGAAGCCAAATACACATCCCCACCTTCATCCAAGGTGTTTTTTTCCTCTGCAGAAGGAGCATCATTAGATCCCTTTCCTTTCTTATGAGCTTTAGATCTGCACTCCCTTTTGTAGTTCCCTTCCTTTCCGCATTTCCAGCATACCTTTACAAACTTTCAAGGAGATTTAGATCTCCCTCTAGATTTGGATCTCCCACTCGAAACCTTATTCTTGCTTCTGTTTTGGGACCTTCCTCGTATAGATAAGCCATCTCCATTCTGGCCCTCCATATTTCTCCGTCTCATTTCCTCCGACAACAAGGCTGAGACAATGTCATCAAAATTCAAGGTAGTTGTATTGCTACCTATAGCAATAACCAGACTGTCCCACGAGTCTGGTAGAGAACACAAAAAATTGATGCACTTATCTTCATCTGATATTTTAATATAAACAAATGACAGCTGACTTACCACAGTATTGAAGGCGTTCAGATGCTATGTCACCGAGTCTCCATCCTTCATCCTCAGGTTATACAACTTTTTTCGCAGGAACAACTTATTCACCAGAGACTTAGATTGGTACAAAGTCCCAAGTTTTTCCCACAAATTATTCATCGTAGCTTCCCCAGATACATTCAACAATACTGAATATGAGACACACAACCATATTGTGATCTTAGCCTTCCGATCCAGTTTCTTCCAGTCTTCATCTGACATTGTCGTTGGTTTAGTACCTGGATCTACCGCAGTTCATTGATCTTGATCCACTAGCAGATCCTCCATCTTGAGCTTCCATAACTCAAAGCTCTGACCATTAAATTTTTCAGTCTCTATCTTCCCACCGCTCACCATCTTTTTTCACCACAAGAAATGATCCCGCAGATCTCCCACTGAATAGGGTCCACCTCAGGCCCGAGCAAAAAAAACCCTCAGCAGAAAGGCGTCCCCTTGAAGCCGAAACAGCTCTGATACCAAATGTAGGTTTTAATCTTGAACAGAAATTATCTACACACGAATCTTATAATAGAAAATAAACAATAGTGAGAGCATAAAACATAAAACAGATAAACATAGAGATTTTCCCCTGGATCTCAAATCGGGACGACCAGCTTGATTTTTAATTATATTCCTTTTAGTGTTAAAACACATATATATACATGTCGAAGCATACATGAACCCTAATCCATTAACCCTGGATTAGAACGTAACCGTAGTTCCCTTGACCGGATCTACAAAAATACCAGGGGCCGAAAACCATCGTACCCAAAAAACACTTGCGAAACCATGCACAAAACCATGGGCACAGACTACCCATGGGCACGTGCTTAGTCGTGGAAATTTTGTTTAGTGTTTTTGGGTTTAATCACAATGCTATTTTTTGCAGAATTGTTAGAGGTTTTAGTTTTGGGAGTTTCTGGATTCTTTTTACTCTTAAGGTCATACTCTTTTGGAGTTTCTATGATGACATTTTCTAGCTCTTGATAACAATATTCATCCTCTGCTCTTTTATCATCATAGGGTGTGTAAAGACCTTGTTTTCTATCATAATGAACATCAAAAGTATCATTATCTACTCCCAACATGTTTACGTCATCTTCCTCTGTATGTTCAATTGTTTCTTCAACCTCACTTACATAGTTTTTATGAAAAGGAGGTGTAATCTGTTGATCATCCTCCCTTGGTCTGTTCTGAGGTTGGTTTCTCCTAAAATTCTGATTTTGATTTTGATTTCTGTTATGAGGAGCTGATTGGTTTTCTCTAGTTTGTGCTTTCTCAAATATGCTCATCTTTTTCATCATTTCTTCCATCATTCTCTCCATTTTTGAACTAGATGTGGAAGGTGCAGACTCTTCCATAAATGATACTTTCTTCTCATTCCTCATTCTAGCTCTTTTCTCCATCAGATTTACTTCCACAGCTAGGGCTCCTTTTTGCATATCCTCTAGAGTTAGAGGGTCTCTTTATCTAAGTTGATAATCCATTTCAAGATCAAATCCTTTAGGAAACTTATTTAAAGCTGAGCCTTGTGGAGGTTTCAAGTATGGGGGAAGGGCATTATAAACACTATTGAACCTAGTGCAATAAGTTTGAACACTTTCCCTAGTGTTTCTTTGGAGATTCTTGTAGTCCTAAAGTATTTGGAGAGGGTTTTTCTTAACTTCCCACTTGTTTAGGAATAACTGATGAAGGGCTTGGAGATCATTAATACTGTTAGGGGTCAAGCTTTTGAACCATTTTCTTGCTTCTCCCCCTAGAATTTAAGCAAATAACGTAAGTTTGACAGATTCATCATGAATCTCATTTCTGTCAAAATGATCATTCATCTTGTCCACATGTTGTGAAGTAGAAGTAGCACCACTGGCATCATATAATGGTATCTTGGACTGATAGTCATGTGGTAGATTGATTAGAGGTAAAGGAAGGACTAGGGGAGCATACCATGTTGCCATGATAGGGGGTTGTGGAAAAAGTGGGGGGTTTACAATTGGATGATGTAAGAAGGGAGGGGGTTGATGAAATGGAGTGGTTTGCATAGTGGGTGTATGGATAACAGATGTGAATGGACCAGCAAAATATTTTTGAGCAGATCTAGGATGAGAGAAACCAAAATTATGGATGAAATGTAAATCAGGTGGAGTAGTTTCTTTGCTACCAGGATGTTCACCTCTATCTTGGGATGAAGGTGGAGACTCAAAATCTATTTGATCTGTATCATCAAGTGACCTAGTTCTGAATGGGTTTCTTAAGTCAACTTGTGAATCTCGCAGAGCTACAAGGTTTTCAGGAACAAAATTAGCTCTATGGAGTGGTCTAACAATAGTTGAAACTTTGGCCTTAGGAGACTTCCTAAGTATACTTTCAGGATTATCAACTATATTAGGAGGATTTGGGTCAGGATAGGCCCTAGTATGAACTCTTCTAGAAGCCACTATGCTATGTTTTTAGACCCAACAATAAGAAAAGTTTTAACCAAATATGACAATCTTTAGTAGGCTAACTGATCTTTTAGTAATAAAACTTTAATCCTTAAAGCTTTCTTAACTGATTTTGTATGATGTTATGATAGAAATGGGTTTCCCAGTGGAGTCTTTAGGTGTATTTGGATTGTGGAGTCGCCTGGTGGAAAATTCAAGCTTTGGAAGGTAAAATGTTTTATGGTCCACCGCCAGTTATTGATTTGAAGACCAATCTAACATATTTTTGGGTTTTTCTGAGTTTTACAGTCTTTATGGGTTATGAGAGTGTCCTAAATATGTTTCAATACTTAGCTAGGGTGATGATACAAACAGAGTTTGCTCTTATGGCTTAGCTAGCTGGTTCCTTCAAGGTTTAATAAGGCTCTATGAGAATCCTAAGGGTTACTTAGTTTGTCACTAATTCAAATAAGTCCTATCATGATCACCATTTGCTTTGGTGGTGCTTGAAGAAGTTAAGGGGTTTTCTTGAGGTCCTTAAGGATGTATAAGATGTAATTTCAGTTAGTAACTCCCCAGCAGAGTCACCAGAAATGTTAGGCCTCTATAATTTTAGCAGATTGGCAAGACTAAAGCTGCAGAGACAACATTGGAACCACTTTGGGATTCTAGGATCTAGCCCTCCTAAATCCAGAGAGGTATCTCTCTATAAGTGCAAAGATTGATTTATCTTTAAGGCTTTTAGTATGATATTAGACTAGTTATGAAGAACAAGGGCTTTTGTTTGTTTTGCATGGTTAGGCATGATTTTTAGTTGAGTGGAAAGTCATAAGAATGAAAGAGTTTCAAAAGGGTGGAGGTGTGAAGAATGAGAACAAGGTTCAGCTGATAGGATAGATATGAAGCAACACTTAGTCCATTGGGCTATGGAGTCACAAAAGGGTTTGATTGTACAACAGTTTCAAGAGTGGTCCAAGGGGCAAGTCATCTATATCAAAAGATCTTTCAGATTAAATGATGGAATGGAACATTAAAAGTGTTGAGAAGGTGGAAAAAGCAAATAATTTCAACAAGGATTTATTGACTTTCCATACAAGAAAAGCCTTTTTAAGCAACTGTTTAAAACCAACCAAAGGACAGGGCTAACCATAAAATTCTTTGGACAAGCTTGTATTAAAGCTAACTTATCAGAAAAACAATCCAGTAATCCACATGACTAATTTTAGAAGGGATGAAAACAGATAAGGAAACAAAGTGCAACTTAAGATCAAGCAAGATACATTAAAATCTGGGCCTGCTTTCAACATACTCTTAGGGAAACCTTCAAACAACCTTTGGAGAAAAACTAGAAGACAGGGCAAACCATAAAATTTTCTAGTTTAACTTAGCATGTAATGAAAATATCATTCAAGAACTTCCTTTCAAGTTTTGCACATCAAGACATGGACAAACCAACATTCCTTGATAATGTTTACACTTAACTTAAGTCATTCTTAAAAAAAAAGTTAGAGGAAAACATGAAGATAAAGCTTATCAGTGAGAGTAGGGTACTTTTGACAGTAAATCCTAGCTCTATAGTTGTTGTTTTGTATCAAAGAAAAGTGAACAAAATGGCATACATGAAAGGAAAACAATAACACAGTAAGAGGTACTTCACCAATGATATAGACCAGGATCCCAAAAATCAGCTTGTATATTGATGTCAATCCAGTTACATACTTCAAGTCCAATGTTTCAGTACAGCAATCATCTTCTCTTCTCAGCCTAACTTATTTGATCACAAAACAAAGCTTCAAGAGCCTCTGAAAACTATTTACATGTAGAAAGTTTCGAGCACAAGTATTACATCAAAGTCTAGCAACCATCCTGTATCTCATCTTCTTCAGAAGTATTTATAGAAGAAAAGAGGAGGTGGGATAAAATAAAAGATCTCTAGTTCAATTAATACAAGTTAATGCTGCTTGGCCTTTGAGGGGCTCAAAGGAGAAGTTTTCTGATATTTCTCTGTATTAATTGGTTTTCATTAAATATTTAGGCTATTTGGCAGATTTTGTTGACTTTAAAGCTCTATAAGGAGGCTGGCAATAACTCTGGTTGTCTTTAACAAAATATCACTGATAAGGCAATAAATATGCCTTCTTCTGATTTTGGCTCTTTGGTAGCTGAAGAGGATTTAATTAGCCTCTGATGTGGTAGTGGAGGCCCTTTAATGATTTTTCTCTTCGTTTTCCTTAAAATGTTATTAATTTGCTTATTTTTATGTGTTTTAGGCTTAATTAGGCCTAATCTTTGTCTTCAGATCTTCATACTGTCTTTAACTGTGTGGATTAGGCCTTTGATAGTCGAATTTATGCCTTAATCCCTCAAAATTGAGTTAAAAACCTTTAAACATTGATTTTTGCTTTGATCTCACCCTTTGACACTGATACTCTCTGTATAATTAAGGTTCATTGTGTTTTTGATGTTTTTGCAGGCACACGGAGGGTTTTATAATGTTATCAGTGCTCATGAGGCACGAATAAATCATAGGTTGAACCCTACAAATTTTCTTTCTTCATTGACATTGGCTTGAGGGATCGTCATCCCCGGCCCTTGATTTCATTTAAAAAACTATGGAAAAGCTTTAAAACCTGCAAAAAATGAACAAAATTAAGAAACCCAGTGAAAATAGGTCAGAGGTTGTTTTGGAGGTGAGAATAAATCATGGTCGTTGATCCAGATCAATCGACGATCGAGATTTCTCGATGAATTTCAATGGGGAGGCAGTTGGATGGATGAGGGTCAGATTAAGTCCAGGCTATTGATCTAGGTTGATCAACGGCTAAGATCAATCGGGGAGTTTATAATGCAGAGGGGGTAACATTATAATGAAATGGAAGAAAATGTAATAAAAAGGGGAAAAACCTTTGGCGGAAGCGAAAAGGGATTAAAATGAAGTTTTGACGCAAGATGAATGAGAGTTGTTGATCTAGAATGATAAACGGTCGGAATTCTTTGAATGGGGTGTTTGGGAGCAGAGGAGATAGGCGATGTCTTGGTGGGGAAATTACAGAAGAGCCATCTGATTCTGATAATTAACGGCCAGGATCAAAAACTGAAAAGCCAATGCTGTGGGGAAGGGTGGTTTGGTGGAAAACCAGAGTGGTTTTCGCATAGCTTTGAGGTGGTTTTGAAATTTCTCAAAAAAAAGCAATATCATTCGTTGCTTGACATCTGTCTTTTTAATACCGCCCATTTCGCGTAATTTTTTTGCATTAACATTCAGGCGCAAAATTATGCGATATGGAGTTTCAGCCGTTGGATGAGGGGCCGTAGATCCAACGGTGCGGATCGCATGTGATGGAGAGCAAGATGCACGGGCGAAAAAGGTGGGTAGGGTCAGTGGCGGTTTAGATCCTGACCGTTGGATCATGGAAATAAATGGTCAAGATCTATCGATGGGGGAGAAACAAAAAGGGCGGAGTTTGAAGAGCAGGAGTAATGTGGACCGTCTAATCAGAGAAGATCAACGGCGGAGATTTGATCGCAGGATCGCGATCGGCTGGTTGAAAAAATCAGAGTGACAATGGAATGCGCCAAAGTGATTGAACGTGGACTGTTATATCTAGCGGAATGAACGGTCGGGATTTAATCATATCGAAGAAAAGAGAAGAGGCCAAAATACAGAGGCTTTTGATTTTGCGATGCGCGATTAAGCGCTGACCGTTGGATCGGTTTTAGAGATCAACGGTGGAGATTAAATCAACGGGCACGATAGTTCAGGGTTTAAGACGGAGCGCGATTAAATCTGAGCCATTGGTTCTTGTGGATTCAATGGCTGAGATTTAATTGCAGGATCACATCAGCGGGAGGAAAAGGGCAAAGGACAAAGGGAAACTGCGATTGCCGATTTGCGATGGAACTAGAGCCGTCGATCTGAAAACTAGATCGACGGTCAGGATTTAATTGTGAAGGCAAAAGGCGGAACGACAGGTTTGGAGAGGGAGCGATATGGACCGTTGGATCTGGGCTTTAATGGATCGGATCAACGGTGGAGAAACGATCGCAGGATCACATTGGCGAGAGGAAATAAACCATAAAAATGCGTCAAGTGAATATTTGCGATGCGATTTTTAGCCGATGACCATTGATCAGTTTAGATCGACGGTTGGTTTAGATCGACGGTCGATATTTTTTGAAACTTTGAACTGTCGGGTTTTATTGAAATACAAAGGAAAGTTGGGTTTTATGAAAATACAAAGGAAAGTCAGGTTTGGGAAAGGGTTTTAAGTCCTTTTAGGGCCCGGTTGCGGGGAATAAGGTCTTATAAGGAAAGGGGTTACAGGAGTTAAGCCCTAGGGGGCTTAGGAAAACCTTATATGCAGAAAAGGTTTTTTAGGCCTAAAAAACAGGGTTTTTTAGGCAAATTGAGGGTTCCGATAGGTAAAAAAGGAATTTTTAAACCAAATGAAAGGGGAACAAATGGTTTAAAAGGGTGTTTGGAATGATTTAGAGGTTAGATAAAGGGTTTTTTGAGGGGTTTTATGGAGGAAAAAGGGATGAAAATGGAGTTGTTTTGTGAATGAAAGGAGGGGTAAAAATGATGAAAAATGGGGTTTTAT